>OY728130.1:2080262849-2080887849 GCA_963277665.1 Viscum album
AATTTTATAAATCTATCAACGTTCACACATACAAAATCACTTCCTTGAAGAGATAATGACAATATTGTCAAAAAATCTATATTGTTGTCATTCAATTTTTACTCTACAATAGAGAGCGGTTGTAGAGATATATCAGGTTGCTGGTACTCTACATTCCGTTGATTATAGGTGGAGCACCATGTGATAAAGCCTGTGGTCTACCACTTTATTCCTTGCCACTAGTACTGATGTATCATATCCTAGTAAATCTTGGTAATCTCAGGATGAACATCCCAAATTGTTGAAAGATATTTCCCCCATCAATTACTCACAGATATATGAAGGCACCCTTACATGAACGTGGAAGAGAATAGTCTCAATATCATAAAGAAAGAACCAATTGGTGGTTTCGATCCTATAATGCCTTCCCTTAAGATGATCCCCCTGAGTCAGACAGCTGCCTCATTCGAAATTGTTGTATAATAGAGTATGTCAGTCCCTATGTTTCCAAAACTGGTTCCTACTGCTACTCATGAATATAAATATGCATCTCAAAAAAATCCATAATATCCCACACACTACTGGCTTCCTAGGTGGATTATTTCTGTGTTTTCCAGAACAAAGAAATAGAAACATCATTACCCTTACTATCTATTTAAGAAAGATCAAAATCAAAGGAATGATGGTATTCCACCCACATATGATTCCGTAGGTTTAATACCCATTAATTGGAGATATATTTCATGATTTTATGATCATTGTGAACAAAAAAAATCACCCTCTTTAGATAGTGCCTCCAATAATGCATATCTTGAACCAGGGGTGCTAGATTGAGGTCTTCTGAATGATAGTTTCTCTCATGAGGCCTCGGCTGGGGAGATCAATACCCCATGACTCAATCACCTTTCATCAAATCTAACCCCATCTTAATTCCTAATGCATTATAGTATATTTTATATATTATTTCTATATGAGGAAGAATCAGAATTGGATCCCAATTGAGCCTTCCTTTTAGCTCTTTAAAATCCTTCTCACAACCTTTATTCAATAAAAACTTCATTCTGTTTATATTCATGGCTGTAGAAGGTGATTATAAGTGAAATATGTCCGGAATCAATCATTTGTAATATCCAGTAAGTCCTAATAAGATGCATATGTCAAACATATTCCTAGGATTGTCCCTGGAAAACATGTCACTTACCATCTATGGGTAAACAGATAAATATACCTCAGTTTTTATGTGACCCATGAAGTGAACCGTGCAGATCCAAAAGTGACATTTAATGAGATTCACATATTGTTTTTCCTCCATTGGGGTACTCATAATAATCTCAAGATGATTTTCATGGTCGTGTCTAGATGATGAGTACACTAAGATGTCTTCTACAAATACTACGATAAAGGAATCATGATACCAGTGGAAAAAACAATTCATCAATGAAAAGAAGAATGATGGTACATTATTTAGACCAAATGGAATAACCAAATTCTCATACCATCCATACCTTATTTCAAATGTTGTATATGGTATATCTGATGGTATCACATGAATATGATGGTAACCCAACATTAGATGGATCTTGGAGAAAAATAGATTCACCCCAGAGCTGGTTGAAGATGTCATATATGGGAGGAAATCAATAACATTTCATCAGTGTGTTTCATTTCAACATTTTATAATTCACACAAAACCTGAGGGTACTATCACCCTTCATGGTGAAAAGGAATGGTGAACCCCATGAGGATCTCTTAAGTCATATAAAACCATTATCTTTATAATCTTCAAGCATCATTATGATTTCCTGGATCTTTGTAGGTGTCATCCTCTAAAAAGGAATGGAAATTGGTTCCACACCTAGTATTATCTTTATAGATAACTCATCCCCTCTCACCAGTGGTATGTTAGAAAAAATTCAGGGAAGACATCCCTGAACAAATCCACATATATAAGAAATTCTACCAACTGCATTCTAAATTAACATAGAAAGAGACTTGCGATTTTTGTTTTTACTTTTCTTAGCCCTGGTTGTTTGGGTCCTTGTCAATCTACTTGGATATTCCATTCACCCATATGTATATAAATAGTATCCTTGTGTGATGTGAAGGAAACCCATCGGTGATATAAATTCACTTTTGAACAATAAAGCACAAGCCTTTCCATATTGAGAATGATGTCGATGATGGTCTTCTTAATGATGATGAAATTATAGAAGAGAAATACCCACCTATCTTCAGGGGAACTCCTAGCACTGGAATATGCCCTCTTTTCGGACCCCTAATAGAGTTCTGTGAGACATGTTGCCACATAAGTACATGATTACAAGGACATGAACTTCAAAAAACACATCAAATATAAAAGAGTGTGATTCACCTATATCAAAAAGCGTAGAAACATACATTGAGGATACAAATATTGTACCTCTAATAGTATATGGATCAAAAATATTCTCATCTAGCACTGACTGATATTTATAGATATGGACTAATCCTCAACATTGAGATACTTTTTGGATAGGACTACGTAGATCAACTATGTTGATATTGATATTTGGAAGTTGTAATGTGTCATCCATGACCATTAACACCCAATCCTTATTGGTTGGTAGATAACCAAATCCCATCCAAATGGGGATTCACCAATCTCGTACATGATATAGGTTCTATTACGGATCCACTTCCACTAGATTATTGAAGAAAATAATGGAATAAGAATTCAATATGAACCATCATGTCACAATCTCGGCATTCCATTGGGTTCCTCGTGCATTGGGGCTTCTTATTGCCTATCCTACCTTTCTAGTGAAAAAAATATTTAGATATTAGTACATTTCACCTAAATAGAATCACCCCTATGTACACCCTCAAAATGGAACTTCATACTTCCATAAAAACCATCGCCCTGATGTGGAACAATACTGCCATGTATCACATTGCTAGCTTCTCTGAGATTTCGCTCTATAATCAAGTCCTGGTTCACTATCAATATAAAGATATTAAAATGGAATAAATTCCCCTATGATAAAATGTAATTACCAATCCCATCCTCAATGTACTTCTCATTGGTCAATTATTCAATAGTAAAAGATATATAGAAACACTAATTCTTGGTGAAACAAACAAAATACTCAAGCATAGTCATCAAGCCCTGCTAAAGATTTATGAACTCCCTTTCTCAATCCTCTCTTAGAGTCCATGGAAATAAATGATAATAGAAACTAATCTATACATCTTCTGAAACTGTACCTCTGTAACACTCTAAGTGAGAAAATATTCCCCACCAACGGTTAGTAGAATCAGATAGCATATAGGTAGCTTGTTTGAACATCCACTATGGAGGAGTCCTAAGATGTTCGAAGATGAATATAAGTGGTTTTAACCATAATTCTAATATATTAGGACCATTATCCCCTAAGAAGTTGGTAGGATTCTATTGTCGAATGTCTCAAGTAAAATCATCCATAGTCCGGGAAGTCTAGAGGGAACCCTGAACGGACTGCATAAAACTAAGAGAACTATCTCTAAACTAAGCATCAGTTCCTAGTGGATGATCACCATGAAGTTCCCCAATTGGTACTACTTAATGTAAAATAGGTGGATCCTGATCCACCACCTCTGATTTGTGCTCATCACCACTCTCTTATCGTACATCAAGACGTTGTGGTGGTGGCATAGCTCTACAATTTCCATGTATGCACCTCAAACAATATTTCTATAACCAATATGTAAAAAAGTTAAAGAAATAATGAGAAAGATAAGGTTCAAGGCCTCCCTAAAAAATGACACTATAGATAATGAATGTGATAGAGGACAAGTACATAGCTAGCCTCAGATTATATCATTACTATTAGACTTCTCCAATATCTATGCCTAGATAATAATAAATGTCCTCATAATGAGCTCATACACAATCCTAAATACCATAGCTTGGGTAAAGTCATGTTCAAGGTATCAAATTTCCATATAGGGTGGTTATTTTATTTCAAAGGGTGATATTTACTTTAATTCATTTAATAATTTCACCCCTATTTCATCAGCTGGAATTAGTTATACTAACATTGCCATTTATAACGGCTCATACACCTTATAAATTGAAAATGGGTGTCCACCTAATCTGATTTATAAAATATCCTTACAGGATAATTTGGAATATTTCAATAAAAGGCACAACAGAATAAAAAACAACAAAAAAGTAACAGAATAACAAAAAAAAAGTAGACATGAATAAAGGAAGATTCGTTTTGAAGGTAGGTAATCACATAAATAAATGAGGATTCATAATGAATGTAGACATGACATTGAATAATGCTTCAAATATTTATCCTTATGGTTCCTACTATGATTCATTCTATTATAGGACCTTATATCATCTGGCTAAAGCCATAGAAATCAACATCTCAATATTAAAAAGAACAAAAGTAGGAAAAAATGAGTGTTTCACCAAATAGTGAAGTCATATCATAAATTAATGGAATAATAAATAACACAAATCCCAACCTAGGTATTTTGGGAGTCCCCTATACATTGTTTTGGTGTATCTAAGAACAAGTTAAATTTGAAATTCCATTGTTTTTATCTCAATTCTACACCAAATAGTATTAAAATTGAATGAGGTTCTCTGATAGAACATTGTATCATCCTGCCCATTGTTCCACTAAATTGTTCTTCGAGGCAGTGAGCCACATGACCTCAAGCTCATCTCCTAGAACGGAAGAGGCTTATGATTAGTAAAAATCACATAGGATGATCCCATGGGGAATCTATGTCACCATTGATAGTTATATTCATAGAGGTAAACAATGAATAGTAAAACAACATAAGAATATTAAGAAGAAAAAATAGTGGAAGTAAAATAATAATACATGAAAAATAAATAAAAAATGGAGGAAAATGATTTATAAAAATAATTAGAAAAGATAATCATGATGGCCCATGACTTTGAAAAAATGGAAGTGCATGGGGCTAAGGGGAAAAGCATATAATTCATGATAAACAAAACTAAAAAAGGCCTGCAAACATCTACACAAAATCTAGAGAATTTTCCCAGTACTATTCCCCCAAATATAAATCCTTGGAAGAAAATAAATAAAGTATCAGACATAGAATGTTTCCCTTTATCCATACCTTTGATCATAAATCCTACTTGGGTACCAAACGGCAGTTGAGAAGGGTGTGACATCTATATTTGAGTATTTTATCACACATAGTTTCTAAACCATTACATATCATTCAATAAATAAGATACAGTGTTTATAGATATTAAAAACACATAGAAATATGCACACAAACATATAATCCTTATTTTGGGTTCCAGAGTGTGAACTCGTCCCATATCACCTACATTAGCCTATGTAAGAAGTCTCAATAGATGTACCATTGCAGGGAAAAATGTGTATACATTTCCAATGTAAATAGGATAACCCAAAAATGTATACCCCTAATATTGTTCTTTGTTTTAGGGTTTAATTCACATGTAATGTAATCGGTATTCTAGTAAGCTGAAGAGAATCGTCTCATGTTCATAAGCAATATCATAATAAAAATAATAGATGCATCTCATATAAACAGTCAATCCATCAAATATAGTGGTGGAGTCCCAAGCCTATTCGAGGAAGTCCATATAGAATCCCATGTGTCACTATGGAAACATCCAATATAATCAAATACAACTGAGTTCGTCCATGCTAACCTATACGGTGTCCCTTATATCACTCAACCCATGGAGAACAATGATTCCATCCTTGGTATCTCAAATAGGGGACCTAGTATCACCCATGGCATGTTGTATCCATTATGCCAATGGGTATATCTGTAGTTTTTCCCCCAGGGAACTGGAATCACTTAGGGATATATGAATCCTCTTGGGAAGCCCTTACCTTAGACGCCAAAGAATAACTCTAAGCATGTTGATTCGTATCCAACCAAGCACGATGAGTCCATATATGAGTTATTCATATGAATATCATGTTCTGTCCTGGGCTATACCAAGTGATCCATATCATTCATGTAATATATCACAAGGAAATTAACATATATCCAAAATACATAAAATATTTAATTTAATACCATAGGCTTACAATTTAATCAATCAATGCAATTTTATCCAAAAAACAATGGAATAATTGATATGTCAATGTAACAGTAATTAGTAATGGAAAGCATGGAATGAGGCATAAGCAATAGGTCATAGTATATAAATAATGAAATATAACAATATGCATAGGCAATATCATGCATCTAACCATATGTTATCATTTCAATCTAAAAATCTCATGCTATCACTCATAACTCGACACCACATTCAATTCAAACCAAAATTATTAAGTAATAAGAATTCAACAAGGAAAATCACAAGCAATTATGTAAATTTTCATGAATGAGGAATGAGGTAAGTTATTCACCAAATAATCAATTTGTAATTCAAATATAAGTTATCCAACATGAATTATAATCATTAAACAACTTGGATAATATTTTAGCATAGTTCTTAAGGATTTCATTATGAATATCCATTTTGATAATTTATATATAAAGTGTGAGAAAGTAGTTAAAGGGGATGCCTCATGGTTCACCATTTATATCAACTATATTTATCAATTAAGTCATTAATCGATGGGTAGATCACATGCTAATGGTGATTTACACATTTAAAATTTGGTAAAGACTAGCTATTTAGGATAGGCACACCCAAAAGGGTGGCCAAAGTCAATATGAACATCCATGGTTTGGTTTCTCTATAAGTAAGGATCAAAATGAATTTATAAAACCAATCAAATTAATATAATAAGAAATAGAAAGTCTTCTCCATAAGGTTCATGATTGAGGAAAAATTACTTGATATAAAAAATTAAAAAATGTCTAGAAAGAGGGTAAACACCCTACCTCATAGTCATAACACTCTGATTTTATAATAAAATTATTTTATTCCACCTAAAAAAAGATAAATATAAATATTTTTCAAAACCCAAAAAATAGAGTAAATTTATGTTTCACAAAATTATTGAAAATGATGGTGGAGGAACATGGAATTCAAGTAGTTCTTACGATAGTGCTTACCATGATGATTCTGTTTCTTCTAACAGTGAAGAGATCACGAGATAATGGAAAGTGAAAACTCAAAACCCCATGAGGGAGGAGTATGAAACCAAAAATGCGGGGAGGAAGAAGAAACCGATGGACGTGGGGAATGAAAGGAGATGCTTAAAACATTTATTAATGGAAATGTTTTCATTTATCAAATTTTTCCAATGCGCATGGTTTTGATGGATGGTATTAAAAAACCATGTTTACAACATACACAAGTCCCTACTTCACTGGTAACATCGTACGGGCAAGGAACAAAGTTCAAAAAATCATTCACATATTGTTCTCTTTCTCACTGTCTAAAACCTGAAACATGCCACACAATTATGCTCCCTTGTTCGAACGGTTTTATACATATCATGTGGTGGAGTCTAATCTCCCCCATTTCGGTGATCCGGGATTCAAATATGATTCATATGCACTTGGGACCTCCATTAAACTCCTAGGAATCAAATTGAGGAATATTTAATGGAATTAAACCAAAAATTAAATGTTCTATACCATTGGATAATTTTAGGATGTTAAAACACAATCACTATTTCAACAAAGAAAATGATTTTCATATATATCTTGAAATAATTCCTATTTTACATGTTATGAATTATTTTTGTATGGTATTTATTTTATAATATAATAATTCATTCATTTAAAATGTATAAATAATTTTTATATAATATTTATGATTTAATGATTTCATAAAAGATATTGTATTTCATAAAAATATGTATTATTTACTATTCAAAAAAATTTAATTCTTAAAAAAATCAAAAAATTCATCCTAAGATTGTTTTTAAATTATGAATTAAAAAAAATGTATTGTGAAAAGTCAATTTCCAAAAAAATCATGAAATTAATTATTGTTTTCACTCAAAAGAAGAGAAACTCTTTTTTTTGTAAAACGTTTTTCTAAAAAATAAAATGACATTACTAAAATTTATGTTATTATTTTATAATAATTTCCCAATAAATTTAAATTGATAAATAACAATCTATTTATCTAAGTAATCAATTGTTCTTATTTATACCCATCAAATTATCATCTGGTATCTCATGACGACATTTAAATAATAATATTACCAGTTGTAGGGTTGTGAAAATGCTAAAATATGATTCCAAGTGTTACACCATGGATAACTAGGTTATATCACATGATAAGATTTATATTCAATTACATTATATTATTAATCCCATTATTTTAATTTATTATGTTGTATTTCATGAAAATAATAAAATCTGGTTATTTAAAAAACATTGAATAATTTTTTAAGAAAACATGATGAATCAAATGCTAACAGAATAAAAGTAGTTATAAAGATAGGATGTGGTCCTAGGGACGTTTATTTGTGTTCCTTCATTAGTCATTAATGTTGTTTAAATTCAATTATACAATTAATCGCATCATATATTAATTTTTACCCCTTACATTATGTTTGATATTTATTGTTCCTATGATATCTTTTTGATACAAAAAATATCACATCCTTGAATAGCCAAGAAAGATGAGAACCCCAGTCAATAATTTGATACCTTCAAAGACCAAACTCCAAACTATAACATTTTATCCCTTATTTAACACCATCTCCGTCATTTGATGTGTTTTCTCATGATAAGGGGGAGAATGATGATTTAAAAGAAAATATGGACGATTTGGAGACTCACACAATGGTGGATAATTGTCACACCCATTAAATTGAATCTTCATATACAAAAACATAATTATATAATTAATAATTTTGGTTCATGAATTTTTTAACAACATAAAAACCCCACCAAAGGATATTCCTCAATTTACAAACCCTCCATTGATAGTGTAAAATATCATGGTTCAACAGAGAAATATGGAGAGAGAGTGAGAGAGAGATTGTGTGTGTGTGGTGAATGGAATAATCACTTTAATAAAAATAAGTATAATTTGTTTCATGAGAAAGGTAATTATACTATATAATAAAATAAAATATCATTAGTAGGAAAATTATATGTTGAGGAGCCAATCCCTCACACAGAAGCATTCCCATTATTAAATAGGAAAATAAAACCCTTTATCTTGTTCAAATAATCCTCTTCTAGCCCTGGTAAGTTGTGTTTAAACCCCTATTCAATATTTCCTTGTTGATAAAAATCATAGGGAACAAGATATTTCTGAAATATCACATGGTTAATGTTTTAATTTATTTTGAGTGTGCATTCATGTCCCGAATCATTATTCATAAAATGAAAAATATGGTTTTATATTTTTCATGCTATTTTCTTGCATGAACCTCATCATGTATGTCCATTTAAAGCCAAAATGTACCAGGATCTTATATATTTCTCTTTTTTCTATCTAAAACACAATGTAAACCACATTAATTGTGATAACTCTTCCTTCATTGGGTAGGGGTTCTCATAGTGGATCCCATCATTATACATGTAAACTCAATATTCATTATATATATATAGTGGTTAACATTGGGCACTCAAGCTATTTAAATGGTCTCCCCTATCCTTCGTTAGTGGGATTGGCTCATGTTTTATCTTCAAAAGTGGCGTTGATGGAAATTTTCCTTGTATAATTGGAGTCTATGTACCCTTACACACCATTCAGAAACAAAATTACTCTTATGTAACTAAAGAAATTAATTGTTTACCCTTAAAAAGAATTGGAGATGTTGATGTTGCATTTACATTCATTCCAGGTGACCCTTATATGTCCATTATTATCATTTAGTTTTCCACAAATATAATGATGAAACATATTATAACCATGTTTTAAATCATGAAATTTAAAACATACCATTAAAAACTCCATTATACCCTTACATGTATTTTTTCTTACATTTACACAACCTGTTGAAATCAGTGGGTACCCTTATATAGTAGCTGCCTATCCTTACACATCGCATATCTAACATTGGGTACCATTTTGTTTACATTATCAATCTATAAAATGTGTCTTCTATACCATTATGTATCCTGTGAAACTCACTAGTTACCATTACACGGTGGATTTCACTACCCTTAAACATCTTGGGTAACATTTAAAAAATTGCCGGAATCAATGGACATAACTTTATGTAGTGCCTCACTTACCATTATGCAGTGGAAGGCTTCTCTTGGATACCTATACATTGTTTCTTAAAATCATCCTGTGTAAATTTTGAACATATCTTAAATATATGTATCTCTTTTAAAACACTCTTGTATAATGGTAGATAAAATTTTAACCTTACGTAGCATTCATTCTAAGATTAAGGGTAATTTATAACATCAAAATTCTATAATTTGTGCAAATTATGAATTTACAACTCTTTTTACCAAATTAATACATAAATTTAACGTAACCCACAATTTAATAAATTAGTCCTTTCATGTAGAAAATTATAAAAAACAATAAAATTCATTAATAAATGTAAAACAATTTGAATGAAAAATATATTCATCATATACCCCCACCCTTAAAGTTTAATTGAAATTTAAAATTTAATCTCGTCATTAAATTAAAGAGGATCAACATGTAAACAATATTATAAATTTCAACATAATTAAAAAAAGATTATCAATATTAAACTGTAATTTCATGTTCAAAATAATATTGTTATTTAACTTCAAAAATATCATTGAAAAAACCCACCTTATTATTTTATTTGTCACATTTAAAAATGGATATAATTCTCCTTCCATACATTCAAGATACTTAATTCAATATTATTAATCTTTTCCATTCATGATTAACCTCATACTGATTTATTTTCTTGTCTCATAACTCATTGAAATAAACTCATGTACATTTCTATTTATACCAAGAGTACATGACCCATTCCATTTCATTCAAAAGTATATAAATTATATACTATATAAATAAAAAAATCACATGAAGTGATGAAGACATTGAAATTAAAGTTATTTGGACTCTATGTCTTATGATTGTTGGGGGACGATGTCAAAACATATATGAATCAAATATGAAGTTTATCTCTAAAATATAATTCATTATATAAAAAATAATAATTTTAGGAAGATCAATTTTTATCAAATCAAAGTGTATCCTCCTAGATATTGTTTGGAACCTACCCAAATAAAGAAAGGTTCCCTTGCTCAGGAAACATCAAACTTTCATCCCCGTTTCTATCTCTAGTAGTGGTAACAGAAGCGGCCAATGGGTCTCCTAGTCCCCCATCCTCAGGCATGAAGTTGAATATAGATTGCACCTGAAATATGGGGGATCTTCAAAGAGATGGGGTCATCAGTGACAAAGATGGCTCAGTCATTATGGAGATTTCTGTCCACTTGGGCCTATGTTTTACTCTTTATATAGAGGCTAAGGGGATACTTCTTGGGCTCCGGTTATGTCACATGAATAGGATCAAGCAGTTGGAGGTTGAAATGACTTCTATGCTACTCTTCAATGCCCTACTTGGAATTAGAACCTCTCCATGGTCGATCCACTATGTCATCAAGAAATGCCAGGTTATGCTCAAAAATAACATCAATGTGGATTATACATTGCACGAGGGAAAAATGGTTGATGACCACCATTCATCTATTACCGCTCCAGGTCCTGATCAATTTTACCTTCAAAATAATTTTAGTTTTACTTCATAGTGCGTCAATCTAATTAGGGTAGATTCCCTCAATATACATTACTTAAGGCCTCCCTAGGTATATTGGGGCCAAGGCCACTTTTTCGGTTCGTGTTCACTTTTATTTCGTAAGAAAAATTTACATTGATGATGAAAACAAAATTTTAGATTATTTAATTTTCTCTGTTTTTATGATTCACAAAAATAAAAACAAACCACTACCTAACCCCATATGACAAAAATCAATGGTATTGTATGGGTGATTTTTTAATTTCCCAAGTCACAACCCATTAATTATCTTTCTTTTTTCTCTTTTTTTAATGACTGGAAAATAATAAATGTACAATGAATGAATCCTGAACTAGTACCACTACCCAAATAAGAACCCCAAGACATATTCCTTTTTCTTTAGTACAACCCATCCAACATGAGTTCTATCACCCCAATAATTCATCATAAAAAATTCCTGAAAAGCACATAAAGGGATGTAGAATTAGATATGACTATATTTATTGTAGTTTATTCAAAATAAGTTAATTCATGGTTTCTATAGGATCAAAATGGATTAATTTACAATGTGGTCTCGTGGATAAGTTCTAAATCAATAAAAATCCCTTAATCATATTAAATATTTATTCTCACAGACATTTATTTCCTATGTCCCAAAGCATGTTCGAGTAGGTGACATTACCCCATATCACTCAATAAATATGCTCATGATATAATTGGAATTATTAGGTTTATAAAAATTATAATTAATATAATATATGATTTGGTACAATCACTTTTGAATGAAATAATAATATAAAATAAATACACATGATTTTGATAAATCCAATGTATCCAAATGGTTGGGAAATTTTATTTAAATGAATCAAAAAATCCATCAAAATATCATTCGTAAAATTAATACCAATTATTCACCATAATAATTTAACTTCTCATATTACTCATTCAATATCATTATCATTGAAATAAAATAAATATAAAATAGTATTCCTAATAATAACAGGTAACCTAGATTAGTTATGTATTTTAAAGAGATATATATATGAACGAAAATTATATTTTAAATCAAAACATATATTTTTAAACAACGATTTTATGAGTTAATAGATAAAAATATAATAGAAATCCCCTTTATAATGATGATCTAGTCGTCTCACTACTTCAAAACGATTCTTATAGGATACGTATTCCATCATCATGAACCAATAAAATAAAATTACTCATTAAATAGCATGTACATTATCATTGAAGCTAAAAAAGAATATGATTGATTGGACTGCATCTTTATGTCTCTAACACCTATTACTAATAATTTAATTGAATGAAAAAAGAAAGATAAATATTCGATTGATCCCCCAAGTGAGAACTATGTTTTTAAATACTCATGATGGGTATTAATAGCTATCATCAATAATGTGATGATAGGTATATTTTTTATTATTATCCCACCACATGTAGTTATTTCTAGCTGGCATTATTTATTTCTTTTTGTGGTGGAATATATGGAAAAATCACACCAAATCTAGCAAAATGGAAATGAGATATAGCTTTCATAGCGTGGTATGATTGATTATGGTCCTATACCTTACTTTTTTACTTATAAAACCTATCTCTCTCTCTATAGTGAATTATGATTGTGTGTTCCATCACTGTATTGGTCAAAAGAAATCTTAAAATTTAATTTCATTCAAAAAAAATAAATCCTAAAGATTAATTTCAAATGATTCCCTTTCAATATAAGTTTCTTATGTCTTGGTTTCTACTTTGAAAATTCACTAGGATTTAATCATAGAATTCCTACAATTAGGGTTAAATATATTATTGAAGATCTATATATTCCTCATTAATAGAATATTAATTTTATTCATCATCCTCCAAGTAAAAAACAATGGATGGTCAAATATGAAAATTATAAACAATTGGGTGGATTCTCAATTCTGTTTAAAAATTAAATGTGAATTAGGTCATGAAAACCTATTCCCCCTTAATTGCTTTGGATTCAATTTATTCTCCATTGGAAGGATCTTCTTGTAGTTTATTTATACATGGTAGAGTTATCTAAGGAGGTTCCCTTATCTTCTATTCATATTCCACCACTCTGGATGTTTCTTATTATACCATGTCAAGATATAGGTATAATTGGTTTGATTTTTCTTTAACCTGGATGGGGAGATTAGGTTGTATTTTTTTATTTTCAATTAATATCCAAAATCAATATGAATTTTTTTGATCTATCATATTTACCATAGAAAATGTTCCATTATAATAACTCTCCAGTAAATCATCATGGAAGGTATGTATCAGGATCATGAGATGGTAGGTCTATTCAAATTATTCATGAAATCCCTCAATCTCTTGGTTCTCCTCAAAAAAATTAATTGGGTCTGTTGGTATTTCTTCATTGGACTTTATACATTGAAAATCATCATTTAATTGATAATAAATTTCCATCTTTCTTGACATGAGAGAAATATATCATTTCTATTCAACTTTATATTAGCCAAAATGATGAGTTCATTAGCCCTTTTCAAAAAGGCCTCCTCGTTATTGACAAACTCATATTTAGAACTTGTGAGTAATTAGTTCATATATTATATGTTAAGTATGTAATGATAATGGAAAAAGACATATATTTTATTTTATAATATAAATTAAACTATTCATAATGTTAAAATACAAAGGTAATGAGAAACCAATTGAAACCCCACAATGGAATCATATTTTGACACACCTTTTGTTGAGCAGCACTACAACAAAAAAATCTGTAGTCGCTCACTATGCCTAACTAGGTTCATCTCACTTGAGGATATTTTTAGTCAATCAAATTATTTTCCTAATCTAATTATTTTATTTTTTTATTTTCTTTATTTTATAAAAATAATGAAATGCTGGTTTTGAAATAATAGTGAATATTTTAAAATGAAAACATTAAAAATGAAAATACAGATATAATTAATGTAGTTATAAAGAACGGTCTTGGTCCTAGTATTGGTAACTTTAGTTCCTTATTATTATTTTTTTAAAATTCGATTCATAATTTAATCCCATATTTCAGGAATTTATACCAACTGATTTGAGTGTTAATTTTATCATAACTAGAAGATCACATCATCACACTAAATCTCACATACTCTAATGATAATTTTAGATCTAGTCTCTAATCAGGAATGTAATACCATTCAAGAGATAACTCAATAGTATTCTATTTAATCCATTATGAACATTAAACTAAATTATATGAATAATTTTCAAGAGATAAGGATGGAATCCATTTGTTGGTATATGATTAGGATGAATTTAAGATTCAAGTCATAGTGGATGATCCTCACACCCATGAAATATCCAATCATTCTCTACAAATGGAATCAAAACATTAAGAATTTATTTTCAATAATTTATTAACTCAATGAAAGCATCCTCCAATGCCAAGAATCATGTCAGTCACACGCCATTGTGAGTGAATAAGATAATGGAGGAAAATAGAAAGATGGAGAGAGTGTGTTTATAAGTGTGTATAATGGAAGAATAAATTTAATTTAGATATTCATAAATGATTAAATGATAAAGAAAACTAATGTATATAAAAATATTAGAAATAACATAATTTATAGTTATGAAGCTGATCCTTCAAACTAAATCTTTCACCTCCAAAAATAGACTAATAAAACCCATGATTTCAGTAAAATTAACCTTTACCAGCCCTAAAAAACTAAATTAAAAAAAACATATTAAATTCATACACGATGAACCAAATCCATGGTGTCATGGTATTGTTCAAAATTATTTTGTATCACGTTTTGATTTTATTCCAATTTTATATTAAAATAATGAATCATTATTTGTTATGTGAAACATGTGGTATTATCCTTTTCAATATAAGTTCTACCATTGATCACGACATGTATATTCCTTCAAATAATGAATATATAGTGATAATATTTGGTTATTATTTATTCATGAAGAACCATTTTGTGAACAAAATTTATGGTTTGATTGGGCCTTTCTATAGTAGGGACATTGCTAATTGACTACTACTTCATTCATGGAATTTCTCTATTTAATGTAGCCACAATGTGTGTAAAAATGAACTCTTGAAGTGTAAACATGGTGTTATATAGACTTTGATAACGAAATTAGCTTAAGATTAGGTACTAATATAGGAAATTATTTCATTTTCAAGTACATAAGTGTCCTACATGTACCCTTACACACCATGTGTAAAAATAATTATACCCTTACATGACATTTGAAAATTATTATTTACCCTCACATAAAATTTTATAAGCCTATTTTTCCCTTACATTTGGGCTAGGTGCCCCTGACATAATCTTTATTATCATTTAGTTTCTCTTAGATATTCTTAGTAAATGTAGTCATTCCTTTATGAAATTTTTTAAATTTCTATGGAATTGTTATAAAAATCAATTTTTTTACATGAAAAACTATATTTGCCTTAAAAAGCAAGTGGAAGTTGGTGGGTACCATTATAATAATATTTATACCCTTTAAAATCAAATATCTAACCACTAGTAACATTACATCGATCATGTGTACCATTACATAGAATGGTCTTTTCCCTTATATAGTCTTTAAAACCCATTGTTTGCCTTTATATAGTGGCATGTACTACCTTTATGAAGCATGTGTGACCTTTATCCAGTGGTGGAAATTAATGGACATACCTTTACATGGAACCTCACATACCTTTATGAATCTATTAGATTTATATAGCTTCTTAAAACCATCATTAGTAATGGTACAATGTATATTACCCTTAAATAAATCATAGAAAAAAATCTTGTGTAATGGTAGATATCATTTTAAACATATGTTTCCCTTAGTCCATGTGTAAGGGAAAATTTTAACATAAAAAATTATAGTATTTTTTCAAATTAATCATTTACCTCTCTTTCTTCCATGTTAATCCTTTAACTGAAAATGAAACACGTTTTTATAAATCAATTACTGCCTCAGAAAAATGATTGAAATAAATTATAATTAATTATAAATATTTAATAAAAATTTCATTAAAATTAATTCCATTAGCATAATTTCTTTATCATGATGATTATTCATTATAAAATGATCATATAATAATTTTTATATCAAGACCTCTCATTTATATTAGGAACAAATTGACAGTTCCTTTTCTCACCATGGGGATATAGTAAATAATATTTTATTTGAATGCAATTGTGATTATGATAGCTATATTCTTCATGCCATAACCATCGTATTCAAAAACAATTATAACATGGTTAGTGTATTAGAACACTATATGAAGCATTATTAAATTCAAAATCCCAAAAAAATCATAACTTGATATGAAAATTGTCTAAGATATGATTAGATTCATAAAATTGAATTCTATCAATTATGTTAAAAAGGTATCCTTTATTCCATTAAAGAAGTAAAATTAAAATGAAGTATAATACAAAAAAATATAATGAAATTAGATTTTCTCACATTATTTCAATAACATTGAAGAACATTAAACTATGATTGAAACCAAATCCATTTTAAAACACACTACAATTTTTTATATAAATATCAAATTTAACATACATGGATACATCATTAAAAAAACTCAATTTATCCAAAAAATAGTGATATCATAAAAAATATTACCATTTGGAAATAATTCAAACAATATATTTACCGTTCATATCATTAATTTATTAAATGAGTCCCATGAGTTGATAGAATACCATATTTTTATTAAAATTCTACTAATTCACATTATTTCAATCACTTTGGAGAATAGTAAACTATGATTAAAACAAAATCCATTTTAAAAAACAAACCATTTTTTGTATAAATACAAAATATAACATACATGAATACATCATTATTAGAAAATTTCAAATTTTATCACGAAAACATCAATTTCAGAAGGAAAACAACCATTTAAAATTAATTTAAACTATATATTTACCCTATATATCATTAATTTATTAACTCAGTCCCATGAAATAATAGAATACAATAAATATAAAACCATAATATTGATATCCATTATTTCAGTTAGTAATAACTATGAATAATACCTGGAGAAAAATATTTGTATGGAAATACTGAAAATATAGTTCCTATGTGAACTATAATATAAAATCTAAATCATATATCAAACATAAACCATTGTAAATGTAGTTGTCTCAAGAAAAAAAGTGACAAAACAAACATGGAATTTATTTAGGATGGTCAATAACTAATTTATAATAGTTTCAAACTAAGTATCTAATTTTTATAGAATAGGTAATACCTAATTATTTTTCAAAACAACCTATACAAGGCATAAGGAATAATCATAAAATCACATTAGACATATCAAAAAAAAGGAAATGATGATTTATATAAATAATTTTCTATATATTAAAAAAATTTAAGAATGATTTTATTATAAGAAGAAAAATTATATCATTATCAAATATTACAAACACATCCAATTTTTTTAAAAAATAAAACAAATACAAAAATATTGGTTTAATTTGAGGAATACTATTATTCTTAGAAAAAACATTAACATTTAAATAGGATAACTCAATAAAAAAAATTGAGAAAAATTTCATTAATTGATAAACCTTATATAAAAAAATTGTATTAACCCAGTTTTGAAAACAAGACCAATATACATACTCAAAAAAATATGAAATTTTAATTACCAACATGTTTATGACATTAAAATGAATTACTTCAACTATTAAAATAAAACAATAAATGAATAATTTCAAAAACCTCTAATAAATTCACAAAATGAATAATGAAAATAACAACTTGTTAAAGATTTTAAAATTATATTTAAAAAATAATAATTTTATATTATATTTAGTAATAATTAGAGAGTAACTAAATTTAAAAAAATACCTCACCAAGAATCATATTTATTATCCAATAATATAAAAAGTATTACAAAATAATTCCCTCCTTCAATGAATCTGAATTAATACTAAAGTAAAATAATATGGTTTAGTATTTTATAACGAGTAAAAATTTACATTATTTGGAAGAGTTGACAGATTTGAAAGTCATTGATTCTTTGTTCAGGAAGAATGGAATCGAAACACTATGTAAATGGGGAAGAACATTTCTCATAGGGGTTAATCGTGGTGGGAGTTAGATAAGGGGATGGGAGGTCATATGGCTATGGTTTTAATTCAAGGTCTATACCCATGGATTATATAAACCATTGGAATTGATTTATCAGTACCAATAGTTTCTCAAATATATTCCTGTAACATCATCTATACTAATTATTTCTTTAAAAAGATGTTATTGCCTCATCATTACAAACAAATTCATTAAATCCTTGGTATATAATTATTATAAATAGATAATTCCAATAGTTTTGAAGAACTTTTGGAATTTTTAGGTTTCTATAGATCCCATTTTTAATAGCTTGTACCATCATTATGTCAATGTAATCAAGTGTAGTTTCCCTCTAGTGTAAATCCACTATTACATTATGAACCACAGTTCATTACTGTAGAATTCACTGGGAGATTGAGGGAAACAATCATTTTATTGGGATGGAAAATTTGGATCGTATGTATATTGTTCAAGAGATATGTAATTTTTTATTGGTTAGAGAGGATTAAGGTTATTTTATATTCTTATGAATCTTGATAATGATCACTCTAGGTCTCGACAGGTTCTTACATTATTTCATTGAGAACAAAGTTTGAATAGGCTCTCAAATGATCTCCTCTTCCCAAAATATCATAATTCTGTTCGTATTGTTCTAGGGTTAGAAAATAAATAATTTTCTTGGGGCTATTATTTTTTTTAATACACAATGAACATATTGTACATATAATAAAATTACTATTACTAATTAATTTATATGCTCTTTCATATTGAATAACTTAAATATTATTTTCATTAATAAAACAATATTCAAAAAATATTTAATATGCAATTTTTCACCGAACCATAAAAATTTGTCCATAAATCCTCCTCAACATATATCATCCTTTAAATAATACATATATATTTAATTAAATAAATAAAACTACATTAGGAATACATATATATATATATATATAATATTAACATAATCTAGTGAATAAATATTTATCAAATATTCACATATTAAAATAAATACATTCTCACCAAGAGAATAAAACATAATAAATAAATATTATATATTAATGTAATTAAATAAATATTATTAAATATTCAACTCAAAAATATATTCTCTTGAATATCTAGTGAATGGATATTTCTTGTCTAACCAAATATGAATAATTATTAAAATATGTGTGGGAATAATATTAAACCCAAATATTAAATATATATATCATTTAACTAAGTTTTATAATACAATTAATGTGTGAACCACTTGGCCCCTTTTTCAGTGGAATTATGTTGAACTACAAAGATTATAAGGATAACATCTTTCTTCACCCCAATACTCCTATATATATATAATTTCATTTCATAGTGATATATAACCTCCTCGGAATGTACATCATGTAATATCATTCATTTGTCTCAATATCTCCAATCCATAATGTCTTATGCTAGTGTCATCAACTTCTGTTATAAATTTCACATTAATTTAAATACTAGCAATGAACATGGAAACAATATTTCCATGTATATGATATCTTCATGTAAATTCTATTTCCTTCATAGGGCTTCAGATATTAACTTCAATTAAATAACAAAATGGATAAATCATTCCTCAAATTATTCATTAATGCAAAATCAATCAATATGTATCTGGTTTATCATACCTCATCGTAATAATATGTCTTCATGGATTTCATTGAAATATAAAATCCAAAAACTATTTACATTTTCACTTTTGGAAAGCTTATCTTTCCCAACACTTCTATAACAACGGTTCAAAAGAACTGTTGGTATAGATGTCCTTTACCATCGGTTTTAGTAAACCATTGGTAAAGGTGTGGTTAGGGTCTAATTTCCAAATGGTTATTAAAAAATGTAGGGAACCCACCCCCCATCGAATTCACTCAAATAGAACCCACTGATTCCCAGAAGCGCCCCATTTCTAGAAGCACATTCCCGACTCCCAGAAGCGTCCGACCAGGTGAATCTCTCCATCCGATCGGCTGCTACTCCCACTTTCAGGTTAGAATCTGTCAACCTCTTCTCATATTATCTAAGGATATCCTTCTATTCTCATCATTTCTCTATTTATTTCACTATTTAGAAAGAAAACATTATTTTTTCCCTATTTCTAGTGATTTTTGGAAAATTTATGATTCACTACTCCCTTCACAAATTTTGTACTCAAATCACTACATCAATGTACACATTGTCCAATTAATGTTATCATTACACATATAAATTTATAAGGGAATTGTCTCTTTCTTGTGTACGAATTTTAAAGATTCATAATTATTTTAATCTCAACGCTCCAAATATTACAGCTTCATGTATATGAACTCCTAAGAAATTGTTTGTAATATTTATTCATAGTATTTCATGAAAATCACTCATTTTATTAAGATCGTGTCAAACATGAAGATATTATTCATCTTCATTTTTGTACACTATGTGTGTTACATAACAAATATGTATCATGATTCTATCAAAAGTACTTATATATATAAAATTACACACTGTTCACTTATTCTTTGAAGAGTATAACATATGAAGTATCGTCTTCAACTTTGCAAAATAGTATGTGGCCCTTAATTATTTTTTCACAGAAGAAATAATAAATACTTAATCGTACAATCCAATGTTCATTATGAATAAAATATCTACAAAGGGAACAATCTGTGGGACCTATCCTTATCCCATGTAGTACTTCATCCTTCTTCATGAAACTAATTCACAAAAAATCCTTTTAGATTTTTTCTCTGGAACCATAGAACACCCTTTTAGATTTTTTAATTGTCACTTTAATTTATCATATCATTATATTAAATGTAATATAAATAGACTGGATAGTTATATACCTCTCAGTGGTCACCTATATGAATTATATCTCACTCATTGTTCGAGATTCCATTGGGTACCCAGATAAACTAAATGATTATATGTTTAGATAAGGGGAATCACAAATTTACAGATGCATGACTACTCACATGACATAGGATGGAGCATGTAGCAGATGATAGCGTTATATCTCAAGAAGATAGGTCAAATTTTATAATTTATTATGCCTCTTTCATGGTACTACTTCCTACTAGTAGTAACTAGGTTTTTCTTCTTGATAAATGACATACATAACCATCATTCATTTTATGAATCTGTTATTAGTTTTTATTATTGATTTGGTTATTTTCATCCCCTTCCAATATTTTCCCATTTTTATATTTCTTCTACTTTTTAACTGATAATATTAAAATTTTGCAACTTAGGTAAGGAGGGAATAGTCTCCCCTAGACACTGCAAGAAAACGTCCATTTAGCAGCGGTTTTTTCGCAGCGATTCTAAAGACCGCCGCGAAATGCCTGAAATTTTCTTAAATTTTTTCTATAATTTTTTTTTTTTAATTTTTTTTTTTTATTTTTTTATTTTTTTCAAGGATTAGCAGTGGTTTTTTAAAAATCCACCGCGAAATAGTGGCGGTTTGGGTAAAACAGCCACGAAATGAAAGGAAAAAATAAAAACACATGAGAAACCCCGAAATCACTAAAATAACCATAAGTTTTGATCCGGGTGTTCGTTGGAGCACCACAACCAGTCAAATCAAAGCTCTTGAAGTGTTCTAGAGTCACGTATAATCACAACTATGAGACAGTCTAAGGTGCGGAAGATATGAGAGTTATAAGAAAGTTGAAAAATGTTTTCCAACTTCAAACGGTCATAACTTTCACTCCGGGTGTCCGTTTGGGCTCTACCACATATCAAATTGAAGCCAGCGAAGAGAGATACGTACCATTTTGAAAATAGAAAGATTTTATTATGTTTTTCAACCCCAAAACCCCCTATGAAGTCCTCAGAAACCCTATTTCTGTCAACAGTGTCCCATCGAACTTGTCTTAAAACAGAACTAACTTTCGATCCGCGTGTCAGTTCGGAATCCTCCGCCTGCCAGATCATAGCTCATTCCATGCGCATCAGTTTGACTGGTCGTGGCTCCCACATGCACTCATGGATCATATGTTATGGCCACATTAGTGGGTATTAGGTTTGTTATGTTTTCCGATGCCTCATTTCTAGCACCCGTTCCCCGTCAATTTTTTTTGAAATGGTCGAACATCCAATCCGCCTGTCCATTCGGACTCTTTCACCTATTAGGTCGAAGATAGTTTCAGGATCTTCGATTTGATAGGTCACGGATCTTAAATGGACTCTCAGATCATAAGTTATCTCTGTTAATGTGAGTCCCATGTTTTTGTCACTTTATGACCGTTTTGACGGGTTTTAACGGTTGCTCCATTTATTACTGTTTATTTGGGTTTTCATGACTTTTCATCATTATCAATGGTTTTTTTGTGGATTATTATGATGATTATGTTGAATTATTAAGGGGTTTTCCAGAGTTGTCATGAGTTTTCATGCGTTCTCATTCTTGCTAATGCCCCATTCTTCATATGCTTATCCTTCCATTGTTAGGCGTTTTCATGATTTTTCATCCCTTATCACGTCTTTTCATACCTTTTCATGTGTTTCCTTTATTATTTATTATTTATTATTTATGATACACTTTAATTTATTTATTATATATTATATGTTACTGGTTATTTATTATTTGTTATTTATTATTTATTATTTATTATTTATTATTTATTAGTTATATATTATTTTATTAATTTATTATTTATATTTATTTATTATTTATATTTATTTATTATTTATTATTTATTATTTATTATTACTAATAATAAAATATTATTAATAATAATAATATTTGTTACTGGTTATTTGTTATTTATTATTTATTATTTATTATTTATTATTTATATTTATTTATTATTTATTATTTATATTTATTTATTATTTATTATTTATATTTATTTATTATTTATTATTTATATTTATTTAGTAATTATATTTATTTAGTATTTATTATTTATTTTATATTATTTATTATTTATTATTACTTATAGTAAAATATTATTATTAATATTATTATTTGTTACTGGTTGTTTATTATTTATTAGTTATTATTTATTATTTATTATTTATTATTTATTTATTATTTATTACTTATTATTTATTATTTATTATTTATTATTTATTATTTATTATTTATTATTTATTATTTAAATTTATTTATTCTTTATTCTTTATATTTATTTACTATTTATTATTTATTATTTATTATTTTTTATTTTTTATTTATTATTTATTATTTATTACTTATTATTTATTATTTATTAATAATATTATTATATTTATTATGTATTATGTATTATGTATTATTTATTATTTATTATTTATTATTTAATATTCTTTTTTGTATTTGTTATTTATTGTATATTATATATTATTTATAATTTATTATTTATTATTTATTATTTATTACTTATTATTTATTGTTTATTGTTTATTATTTAGTATTTTTTAATTATTATTTTTAATTTTTAATTTTTAATTTTTTATTTTTTATTTTTAATTTTTTATTTTGTATTTTGTATTTTGTATTTTGTATTTTGTATTTTGTATTTCTTATTTATTATTTGTTTATTATTATTTATTGTTTATTATTATTTATTGTTTATTATTGTGTATTGTTTATTATTATTTATAGTTTATTATTATTTAATATTAATTTTTATTTATTATTTATTTTTATTATTAATTATTTATTATTATTTATTATTTATTATTATTTATTATTTATTTTTATTCTTTGTTATTTATTATTATTTATTATTTATTATTATTTATTATTTATTATTTATTCTTATTTATTATTATTTATTTATTATTATTTATTATTTATTATTATTTATTATTATTTATTATTTATTTATTATTATTTATTATTTATTATTTATTATTTATTATTTATTATTTATTATTTCTAATTTGTTTATTATTATTTATTATTATTTATTATTTATTATTTATTATTTATTATTATTTATTATTATTATTTACTTATCATTATTTATTGTTTATTATTTATTATTTATTTTTTATTTTTTATTGTTTATTATTTATTATTTATTGTTTATTATTTATTATTTATTGTTTATTATTTATTATTTATTATTTCTTATTTCTTATTTCTTATTTCTTAATTATTACTTATAATTTATTATTTATTAGTTATTATTTATTATTTATTATTTATTATTTATTATTTATTATTTATTATTTATTATTTATTAATTATTATTTATTATTTATTATTTATTATTTATTAATTATTAATTATTATTTATTATTTATTATTTATTATTATTGAGTTTATATCTATTATTTATGTATTATTTTTTTTAATAAATATATATAAGTATATTAAATTCTGTTTATTAACCACAAGACGAGCTTGCTGGAGTGGTAAAGTCTCCTGAAAATATGCAAGAGGTTAGGTGTTCAAATTTCACCAAACACAGTATTTCTTTATATGACATGGGCATGTTCATGGTAAAATAAATAAAATAAATACGAAATATATAGAATAAATATGAAATAAATAAAATAAACACAAAAAAATAAAATAAAATGAAATAAAATACAATACATAAAATAAATAAATAAAATAAAAAAATATAATAAACAAATAAAATAAACAAATAAAATAAACAAATAAATACAAAATAAATAAATAAATAAATAAATACGTAATAAATGAATAAATACGAAATAAATTAATTAATTATTTAATTATTTATTTATTTAGTTAAAAAGTAAAAAAATTAATAATCTGTCACTAAAAAACCACTGCGAATAGTTTCCCGACACGCGATTTCGCGGCGGTTTTTCAAAACTGCTGCCAATCTATTTAGCGGTGGTTTAAACCTCTGCAAAACATAAAACCAAACCGTCGCTAAATGCATTTCTTGCCATAGTGACATACACCAACGGCTCTCATTATTAGTCAATAGAATTTGGAATTTTGGTAGATGTGTTTGAGGCCATGTGGTCATCTGGTTTCAGGTCACTGATGAGTGGAATCCTAGTTTGGGACATCGCAATTCATGGATATCCTTTTTATATGTGATTCTAATCAAATACAAACCTATAACTAGTAAAGGTCCCTCTCCAAAATCAATTGGGACATGATTCGATGAATACACCCTACCAACCTATGATCTATGGCCCCAATCCTAGGATCCTTTAGTCCATGGTTAAGGTGAAACTTGATGGGGCCATAACTAATTACTTCCATATTTATTTTCATTGTAGGAAATGACACCTATTGAAGATAGGTGGTAGAAAAATATGACTAAAAATAATAGTCGCAAGACATAGATCGGTGTTCCTCCAATCATTCCTGTTGTTTGTATATTATTTCAAATATATATATTTCAATAACTTATAATATCATGTGAATAATTTTGTGTTAAACTTTTTTTTCAGGATCCACCCCCTAGAAGAGAGATATCCAATGAGGAGCCTGATATTGCTCCCAGTATAGAGGCTGGTGGTAGGAGGGGGGTGGTGTCAGAGTTAGATGACCATATGGTGGTCCCGGTACTGAGGTCGATGGTACGAGGGCTCTTGGTGTGAGAGTTAAAAGATCCACTGGTCATACCCAATTGGACTGTGCCCCTACCACAGATGTATATTCTACACCTCATTTTGATCATGGTGTGTCTTTAGGGAAACATGAGATATTTAGGCCTCCGATGTTTACACTACCAGATGGAAAGACGTCTGTTCCGTCATCTTTTGATTATGGATAATTATCTCTGAGCTATTATATTCCACCTTTTTCGACTCCTACTCCGACAAAGTATGTGGATGAGGTGAATACACCGAGGGACACTCCACTTGTACTAAATATTCCTTCATCTTCTGCGCATCTAGTGACTCCCATTGATCTGACTAACACATGTATATTTATATTACTCTAACAATTTTTTTTTACGAAAATCTATTTTTATTATAACTTGTACTGATATTATTTTATTTAATAAAAGATTCATCTACTGATAGGAGGCGGGGGAGGGGCGTAATCGCTTGCGTGCAGTATAAAACCACCAGACACAATTGATGTTTGAATACATTTATGATGGACAAATGATTGATAAATCTAGGCAGGAATGTCAAGTTTTTTTTGGTGATGCTAGCCAAATACTGCGACATCATTCTGTTCAACCCTCTTTTTTGGAGACATTTTCCACACGATGTCAAGGATAATGCATGGGCACAAATATGGGTAAAAATCTATTGGATTTATTGTAGTATTTTTATTTATATTAATTATTCTATTGTGAGTCAGCTTTGGTTTAAGTTACATGATGTCGAAGGTGCATGACCAGCACGTTTAAAAGATCTAGGGGAGATTTGGAGAGCATATAATCACGATTTGTATGTTGGCTGGTTTTATATAGTGGGAACAGAGTTGGAGGCATTACCTATCATGGATGATTTTCCGATAGAGCAATATCGTCATGTGATTACCCATTGGGCGACTGCCAAATTTAACGTATTAATCCCATTTGAGGTATTTAAAAGAGAGTTTTCACAATTTTCATTAATATTATCTTATTTATTATTAATAATTATTTAGGAATCTTCTAAAAAAAAGAAAAAAACATTGATTCAAAGTAATACCTCCACACTTTGGGGCACACTACTATTTCGGATCATGAGAGGCAGATGGTAAGATATAGTTGTTTATAATTTTTCATTAAGACTTTCCCTTTTTATTGATTCCAACATAAATTTTGTGATTTATTAAATATTGAATATATGATTATACCTGCACTTTATATTTTTTCAATGTCATTATAGAAGCACAAATTGAATATTGAAGGACGTATCCCTCGAGAAAAATTGAATTGCTTGAGTAGAAGGAAAAATGATGGAACTGCATTTCATGAACCAACACCAGAAAAGATTGTAAGTTTTAATTTGTTTATTTCAATGTTTAATATATATTTTGATATTTAATAATATATTAATATTTTCAAAAGGTTGTTTAAGAGTCCCTTGATGCCCAGGAGGCTAACAATTTATGGTCACATGATCATTTATATCAGGATTTGGGAGATGAGTACTATGGTCGAGTACGCTGCAGACCTAGTAAGAATATAGTCCCGATGAGGTATTTTTCCTCTCTAGGTATCCATTCTAGTACCACTGAGTTGGAATGGGTCAAGGATCATGCAATACAGTCTGATAAAAGGGTCACCGAGTTGCAAGAACAAGTTCAAATAAGGGAGAATGAATTTATGAAACTAATCAAAGCTTCATCTTCATCACTTACACCAGTGGTCAGTGCGGCTTATCAAACATATATTTCATCAATGGGTGCATTATCTAATGCAGCAGGCTGTAGTTCTCATGGAGGTCAAGATGATGAAGTTCCTGGTTATTACGGGGATGCTGAAGAGGATGAGGGCAAGGATGAGGATGAGGACAAGGGCGAGGATAGGGCTGAGGGTGAGTATGGGGCCAAGGGTAAGGATGGGGCTGAGGATGATCATTGGGATGATGACGAGGATGAGGACGGGGATATAGATAGTGGAGAGGATGAGGCTGATGATGACAATGGTGATGCTGATGGTGATCTGGGGTAGATTGATCTATAAAATTGTTGAATTCTGTATAACAGTTTATTTTTTAACTTTGTTTTTCACTCTGGTATAGATATTTTTGAATTCAGTATAACTCTTTATTTTTTTACTAATTATGGAATTATAATGATGTTGTAATGGTTTATGGCACTTCTGGGGATTGTTTGAAGCTCAGAACACCAGTCAGCGTCGAAAAACACTATAACTCATGGTTAGAAAAACATTATGCCTCACGATTAGTAAATAACATGTTGGTTCTTTAAAGAATCCCCTAGAATAGGTCTTGTAGACCACTGGACACTTTTGTACTTCCTTTTATAACCAAAATAAGAACATTGAATAATTATTGCATCTAATAAAGATCCTCCCAAGTCTATCCTTCCAAATATGACTTCTTTAGAAAAATAAACATTATCCAATACCTCCAGGAAGGATGGAAGGCTAAAAAAACAAGCATCAACCAAACATCGTCCCTTATTCCCATATCAAACCTAAAAGCTTTTATGTAATAATTTTTGAAAAGAACTGGTGTAGGATTCACCAACTCAACAATGTTTTTGGAGAACTGTAGAAGAGTACGTTTCACTTTCTCCAACTTCAGAAACTCCAAAGTATTTTACACGTGTCAATTTTCATGATAAAAAGCTGGTTAAATATCATATTGAATTAAACCCATGTAATACCTTTGTGAAACTTATCCTACACTATAGAATCCCAACATAATAATTTCGATCCCTCGAGAATATAAATGGAAAAACCTACATGATAATTCTTAGTTCTCTTCAAAAAATTTGAAGACCCTCTCAATCAATTCAAGACACTCTATAGAATTGTGTTTTTCACTATCAATATAGAATACTTGTGGATAATTCCAATACAATAAAACTCAAAAAAATTCTAAAAAATTATTTATAATAATAATAATTTAAAGTATTCCTAAATTCTACAATTAAAAAAGAAATACCTATTAACCACAGGAAGGACATCTGAATAAAGTCCCCACTAAGTATATTCAACTGACCTTACACAATCCAAGTCTTCAAACTTTCTAGATAGTTCAATTAAATTAATAACACATATTATTTATTCAAAATAAACTAAAAACTCAATCTTGGGATCATTAATCATTTTTCCAGTCACCTATTATAACTGTAATTATATAATTGGAGTGATCTATTCAGGCCCCTCTACCGCACCTACAATCCAAACCAATCATACGGATTCGGATTGGGTTGATACTTTAGGAAAATGATACATTAATCATTTTTGATGTGTACGATTCAACTCCTCCTCAATCAGAGACACGGTGTGGCCGGTATCACTCAAAGTGTCTCATTTTGATTTGAAATGGACAACATTTTAAATTAAAACAACAACTAACATACGAAAAACTGACCAAACGTTTTTGGATTGTGTAGATACTTTAGGAAAATGATCCAATGGTCATTTGAGACGTTTACAAGACAACCCCACCTCAATACATGGCACGGTGTGGCCGGTATCACTCAAAATGTCTCTCTTTTGATTAAAATGGACACCATTTTATGTAAAACCAACTGGAATACAGAAACCTGATCAAACGTATTATGTATGTCTTAATAATTTATCACAACGATTCATGGGTCATCCATGGGGTGTACGTGGAGATGACACATCATTCAGATGTACGGTTTGCACGGCACATCTAAATATGTGTTTTTTAGGTGTTTGTCACGCTGGAAAAGCATGTGTGGGGTTGTCAAAACTGGACGAATGACCTTGTCATTCCATAAAATCGGACGAAAAAAAGGGTTGGTGAATTGTGAAATGGTCGTCTAGAGGTCACGTCAATCGGTGGTGTCGTGTGACAGCGGTGGATGAAAACGCACTCTACGTGTTGTAAGTGGCCAAAAGATGCCTCTAAGATTCAAATTCATGCCGAACGACATCATAATGACTTTAAATCAATCAAAACACCCTAATTTTTATTTGTGAGGTGTACGAGGATACGACGCATAATTCGGACGCGCGGTTTGCGCAACACGACTGAATATGTGTTTTTAGGTGTTTGGCGTGCTTGAAAAGCATACGTGGGGTGGTCAAAACCTACCGAATGACCTCAGAATGCCACCAAATCAGATCACAAGAAATGGGGGGTGAATTTTGAAATGGTTTCCCAGACGAAACGTCAATCAGAGGTGTCGTGTGATCAAGGTGGTCAAAAACTCACTCTGCGTGTCGTAAAGGGCCAAAATATGTGTATTATTGTAAAATACATAACCAAAGTCATCGGAATGACTTGAAATCATGTGAAAATACCCTAATTATTATTCATGATGTGTAAAAAAAGACGACACATCATTCGGACGCGCGGTTTTCATGGAATGAATGAATAAGTATTTTTAGGTGTTTGACGCACTTGAAAAGCGTGCGTGGGGTGGTCAAAGCTCGTCGAACGACCTCAGAATTCCATGAAATCGAAAAAAATATTGTGTTGGTGAACTGTGAAATGGTTGGCTAGATGACACATCAATTAGAGGTGTCGAGTGACCACGGTTTCTGAAAACGCACTCCAAGTGTCGTAAATGCCCAAAACATGTGTTTAACAGTCAAATTCCTAACGAACAACATCAAAATGACTTGAAAACACACAGAAACTCCCTAATATGTTTCTTGAGGTGTACGAGGAGAAAACCCATAATTCAGACTTGTGGTTTGTGCGGCACAACTAAATATGTGTTTTTAGGTGTTTGGCGTGCCTAAAAGGCGTGTGTTGGGTGGTAAAAACCGGCCGAATGACCTCAGAATGCCATTAAATCAGACAACAAGAAAGGGTGGGTAAATTGTGAAATGGTCAGCCATACTAAATGTTAATCGTAGGTTTTGTGTGTCAACGTTTTCCGAAAACACACTCTGCATGTCGTAAATGGCCAAAACATGCGTTTAACGATCAAATGCTTACCGAACAACATCTGAATGACTTGAAATAACATGAAAACAACTTAATAATTATTCTTGAGGTGTCTAAGGAGAAAAAACTTCATTTGGACATGTGGTTTTCATGACACAACTGAATATGTTTTTTAGGTGTTTGGTGCACTTGAAAAGTGTGCGTGTGGTGGTCAAAACTGGTTGAACGACCTCAGAATACCATGAAATCAGACGAAAACCAAGGGTGGGTGAATTGTGAAATAGTCTGGAAAAAAACATGTCAATAAGAGGTTTCATGTGACCATGGTGGCCGAAAACACAATCCACATGTTGTAAATTACCAAAACATGCATTTTGCGGTCAAATTCATACCAAACGATATCAGAATGACTTTGAATCACATGAGAACTACATAATTATTATTCATGAGTTGTACAAAAATACGACACATCATTCAGATATGCAGTTAATGGGGCATGGTAGAATACATGTATTTTAGGTGTTTTGTGCGCTTGAAAAGCATGCATGGTGTGGTAAAAACTGGACAAACGACCTCAGAATTCCAAGAAATCGGACGAAAAAAAGAGTGGGTTAATTATGAAATGTCGGCTAGACGACACATCAATCAGAGGTGTCATGTGACTGAGGTGGATGAAAATGCACTCCAAACAGCCACCCCCAACCCCAAACATCCCCTTCACCATTGGATTTCCCCCCACACCCACTGGACAACCCACCCTGGACACCCCCCAACAACCCCCCAAACCCACGGATAGTCCCTACCTCGGACGACCACCACCCCTCGGACAGCACCCACCCAATGAATATCCCCCAAATCACCCTAGACTACCCCACCCCCGGACTACCCCCACACAAATCGAGCAGCCCTCCCACCCCCGGAAAGCTCCACGCACCACCCGGACAACCACCACACCCCGGATAGTCCCCCACTCAATTACATAGTTCTACTCTGTAAGTCCTAATGTTATTCATCAATTATTTTAATTTACGTTTGGATTTGGTCTAAACTAGATCCCTCCTTTTTTACCCAGGCTGGGAACTCCTTCCTCCCTATAGATCCATCTGATGTTAATCAATTTTTTAGTTCTACACTCCAAATCGGTAAGGCTTATCTTAGTTTTAATATTTTACAAATATTAGGAATGAGTCTCAACATCCCATCATGAACATGCACCAACACTAAAGTTCTAATTCTCAATCATGGGTCGTTCATTCTATACACTAACATACAACAAGTAAATATCATATAGTGATTTCATACGAAACCTATGAACACTCAAGCATACCATATAATAAATTGGTCAACACAGATACACATAGATTCCTGAAATATATGTTTCAAAGTCTCAGAAAAATACTCCAATGGTGAGTAATACATATGGTGATACCATATCCCCATGGATCACCTCAATCCCCTCCCCAAATATTGGGTTATTGGACCAAACCATAGTCCATTTGGGAACCCAAAACAAAATACTTAACGGAATATTCATAACCATTAACCAATACGTGGATTCATCTCACATCACACCCAAAAGATAAAATTACAATTTTCCACAAACCCCCTTATTCTAATTGAAAATTATATGAAAAACATGTTGGTTGTTCTGATAACCCATCTCATATGTCGAGATTGGCCAATGTTTCCTACTAACACATCAGGAACCATTTATACATTGAGACATAATCATTAAAAGAATATAAACATCACATATGCTTCCTATAACTCAACATAGGTCTAATAACATGACTACTACCATTGTCTATCTTATGGGTATCATGATCATTATCCACCCTACTCATGTTTGTCTGTTGGTTTTAAGATACTCAACCCAAGATCATGACTAAACATCCCATGTGCTTCCTATAACATGTAGGTTTTTTCTCTTTTGTGTAGTGGTGTTGTGGTTAGAGTGATGAACGAATTCTAAACTTTGAATACTCTTATGTGTGTTGGTGTAGTGGTTTGAGTGAGGAATGAATTCTAAATTTAGAATACTCTTATGCGTGTTATTTAATTTCCTATAACTTGTAGGATTTTTCTCTTATGGGTGTTATTGCATTTGAATTTCTAAATTTCTAAATTTCTAAATTCTGGAATGAATTATAAATATTGTATACTTTGGATGGGGATTTTTTATTGGTGTTGTTGCAGTTATAGAGAGGGGGTGTTGTCGTGTTGTTGTGGATCTGTGTTTTTGTCAGTCTGGAGATAGGAGAGGGGCCTGCTGCTACTGCGGAGTTGAGGAAATTTATACCAACAGTTTTAAACCATTTGTATAGATGATATAATATAAAAAACTATTGGTATATCCTTATGGCTTGCCATATCCCCTCAATGCCAATGGTTGTAACCGTTGTTATACGTGTAAGACACATATACCAACGGTTTCAAAAACCGTTGGTATATGTTATATATTAACAAACAATTACCGATGGTTTGTAGAAACCATTGGTATACCTTCTATTTTGACACCTTTACCAACATCTTTTATAGAACTGTTGGTATCGGCCTATTTTCACGGCTTACTTGGCCACGGTTGAGGGAACCATTGGTATACTATATACCAACATTTTCCAGGCCTTTACCAACCGTTTTGAACCGTTGGTAAAGTGTTAAATTCTAGTAGTGTATTGATAATTCTCTTAATGTATATGGATCATTTCAAATGTCTTCATATATAAATATTAAATGATACCTAATGAATGTGTATTACTTGTTGGCTATTCTTTTTATTATAATCTCTTAAACTAGAAATTACTAATCACATACCCCATGAGAATGTGTCTCAATGTTCAACAATTCTCCACTACTGAAAGCCTCTATTATTTTTTTCTAGTAAAATGATATCATCCATCCATAGATAATATATTTTAGAATGATTTCATTACACTTATAAGTTCACATCCAATCATGGAATTGTTATTACATTTTATTATGAAATGTATATATCAGAAATTACCACAAACTATGTCATGAAAAGAGAAATCATGATGTGATAATATATTTTAAAAATATTCGAACAGAAGAATATACGTTACAATAATTTATATAAAATATGGTTCAAGGGAACCCACAGAAATATTTTTAGGTACAAACATTTTTCTTTAAAATCAGAGTGGTTGGTTAAAATCATGATGAAGGAGATAATACATAGAAATTGGTTATGGTGCTACTTTTTAGAGTTGTGGGAATAATGGTCACATCAAGTAGGAGTGAAAAGAAAAAATACAAGGAAACTAAAAACCTTTTAATAAAACATAAAAGGAAAATAAACTAATGATGTTTTATTGATGAGTATATATATTTCAATGAATTCATGGATTTTAGACTTGGGGGATCCTTCTATTAAACAATGAACATGGGGCTCTTAAATAATTAGGTTTTTAGAAATTTTCCAAGGAACAAAATTGATAATGATAAACTCATATAGATAGTAGGAAAGGGTGATTCCTAAATCAAAACCAATAGTTTTATTTCAATCATTATAGATATTTTATTATGCATCCCATATAGAGAGAGAATCTTATTTTTATTAGGTATATTGATGATACAAAATTCAGCACCACATTCACTAGTGGTCCTTGGAAAATGCTCATGTGATCTATAGTCAAATATTTTGAATTAAATAATGAAACTATAGACAATATGATAGAAAATAACATATATACAGTTGACATATATAATTCTATCTAGGGTTTTCATTTATGGAATTAAAATTTTATCCAAATAAATAATAAGAGGTTGAAGGTGCTTGAAAAGAATTTAATGCTACCTAATATATAGACAGTGGATGATGTCCTTAGTAAATATTATATATTTGAGGAATATAATATGTTGTATAATATAAAACTAGGTAGAACACCAATTTCATAGAAGCTAGACCTAATATACACTAATTATTATATTCATTCACTATCACATTCTCTCATAGGGCCATTTATTATGTGACATTTCTTAATGAATCAATAATGTAATGGTTTACATTCTAAAAATGAAATTAAATGTGATAAATATGTTTCAGAAGTGGAATCATCTAATGTTTAAATAGATACGATCAAAGATTAAATTTTTGAGGCCTGAAAATATAGGAGAATGTGACTGTAATGACTAAAATTCCTTTTGTATGAATAATGGAATTCCATGGGAGAAGACTCTTCATAGAAAAAAATAAAAGATAATATTTACTGAGAGGATAAATATTAAGTTGAATGAATTTCCCAATAGTGTGAGTCTTAAATGAGGGTTACAAAAATTTAAAAGAGTTAGTCAATATGGAATCATATATTTTCAATATAATCCCATCTATACCATTGGAAGAATAACTATATAATGATATATGGCCTAGAAAAGAGGTAAGAATCCATCATTTAGGTGTATTTTATATATATATGTATAGAATATAATGTGACGGAAAAAATTGAAAGTAATTATAAATCATGGTTCTTTATTGGGTATGATTCTGAAAAAATTGGATATCACTTCTTGGATGATGGGAAAGGGAATACCATTAGAAAAAAAAATTGTAATATTTAACTATTTTTTCATGTACGAATACCATCATGAAATTGAAAATGATTTTGGGAATAAAGAAATTTTCTGTTAAGATCATGTAAAGCTTGATGGTTTACCTAACCATGTGAAACTAATACCAATGGAGCATAATCCTTATGTTTATTTAAAGAGATCAATAATTATATCAATACCTATGTAGTGGTAGTTAGTGTTCAGGTATGATCATAACAATTGGGAAGTGAATCTGTGGTTCCTTTTATTTTTTATGAAATTTTCATGTCATATTTACTAAAACAATCATAACCTATAAAACATGATTAAGTAATATGAAACTCAAATAAAACTACTCAAAATCACCATTAATATTCCATAAATATAAATAAAATGTAGAACCCAATATTTACATGGATTGGTACAAATACATAATCCTTTCCATATTGGATGGTACCACCAACATAGTTTATTTAACTATCTTCTTTATAGAGTACAAAGGCAAAATACGTAGACAATTCTAAAATACTAGTAGAAACATTCCTTTAATAGTTGGTTATACCCCCAAACTATCCTTTTCAATATCCACATCCCCACTTCTGGTTATGAACCTCATCAGGATAACAAAATATTTTCATAAATTGGTATGTATTTATAGTTATAAGATTCATATTCCTGCTTCTTTCCTAATCCATTTTATAATGTCTTCACTTCCTCCACATGTAATATTAATAAAACATTACCTATATAAAAGATTCATTAAATTAAACAATTCTCTATGAATCATGTTTTTATTGATTCTTTTTTTGGAAACAGAATATGAAAATCTTCCTCAGTATGAGTCATCCCAATATTCCTAGGTCTGGTAACCTATATCTGATAGTGTCCATCTGATTGGATTTTCCCGTGTTCTTATTCTTCTATTCCTTCTTAAAATGAGTAAAAAATAAACTAGTTGATTGTAAATCCTACATATGATTGTACTTGGTATGATGAACCTTTCTCAAATGGAATTCTCATTGATGGGTTAACATTTATGGACTTGTTCTAATAGAACATATCCCCTTGGAACTATCACCAATTATTGGATTGAACCTTACTTCAATGGACTCATTCTGATTGAACTTCCTCAACATAAAACTAAAAAATGTATTGTTGGAAAATCTAAACATGAAAAAAATAGTGATCTAGATTCACATTAACAATTCATGTTTTCTCCACTCTACAAATGTTATGATATCTCCATTTATAGGAAACCTTGAATGGATGATGTGTGAAAACTAATATCACTTCCCGCTCAGAAAAATACATTATCCCAAATTTCACACTCATTTATGTGTTCATATTTGACTTATATAACACTTCATGAATCTTCTAAAAACATCATACTTCATCAAGATTACATAAATTTCTTCAATCTGATTCTTCTTTTGGATTTCACATTCTTATTCTTCATTATGATAAAGATATATGAAAAATGGAAGATGTACCATTATGATGATATCATGTAATAACTAAAATTATTTTCAAAGAGGTGTAATGTACCAACTGTTAAATGTAATACATTTAAAAACAATTCTATAATATCTTCAAATTATTCCTCCTTTTATTTTATTCATTAGACCAATGATTCAGTATCTAATTACCATATCTATGTCTGCATGATGAATTGATATAGGTAATTATTTTGGATTGGTGTCACATCCATTCTTATAGTCATCACCAATTCTAGATAAAAAGTTAATAATATTTTTATTTTTTCTCATGATTTTTTGTTCTAACTAATAACCTACATCTTCTTGAAATAATGTTCTAATCAACCTTCCAAATCAAACATATAAATACCACCATGCCTATGATTCATTCTCAGAGAATTATATTAATATATTGGCATAGACACAAGACACTAATCACAAAGGACTTATTAGTTTAGTCTTTTTGGAATCATTATTTTGTATATAAACTTACCATTACAACATGAAAAGAAAAAAACATAGGAACTCCATTTTTTAATTCCAAAACTCTTAGATTAACCCTACAAGTCATTCATAATATTCATATTAATATCATAGGATAAAATAAAACATATGAAAGGGGTGATGTCATATTCTTAGTAAGGTTGTGTAATGTAATTAAAGCATAAATAATAAAGAATGGTCAATAATTTAATTAATACATTTCATTAAAAGATAATTTTGAATTTAATATTTAAGGAATAAAATAGAAATAAATAATTCCATATATATAATCACAAGAATATTATCCTTGTATATAATACTATTTAAATATTCACATGAATTTTAAATAACTAATATCATAATCAGGGAATTCATAATTCCATTCTTCTAAAATATATTGTCAAGGCCTCAGCCATGACATCTGAAAATGGTTAAGGCCTCATAAAAAACGAAATCTGAAAATGGTCGTAGCCTCGGCCAATCCAAATATTTTTTTCTCATGAGACCTACCAATGCATCAAGAGGGTGTAGAAGGCTGCAATCATAACATACTAATTCTAATTCATTCCTTATTAAAATTCAATTTATCATAATAAAAATATAAATATGAGTTGCAAATAACATTACCCAATATCTAAACATAATCACTATCCATTCTCAATAGTATGGTGAATGATATCATGATAGAACATGCATAGTAAAACGGATCATAAACCATTTAATGGTAGAATATAATCATAATATAACAATATTTATAAATCATAAAATATAATAGCTATGTTGAAAGATGAAAATTCTCTAATATAATTTTCAAGTAATTCTTGAGAGAAATACCGCTTTTATATTGTAGAGGAGAGTTCGTTTTAGAAAAATCATTTTTATTTTTCAATATCATTTGTATAAAACCATATATGATCAAATATATTTTTTCCTAAAAAAATTACTCATTTCAGAAAAAAATGGTATCTTAAAATAGATTATGGTTGGTTCTTAAGAAAGTGTAAGAAATCGAGAAGTTTCCTTTAATCAGGATTGCATATCAGAAATAATTGATAACAGAATATTATAAAACGTATAATTGCAATAAATTAAAAATGAAATGGTATAGAAATTTCTTTTGGAACATATAAAAATAATATATAATAACTATATGAAATTAAAAAATCCTTACATTTTTTTTAAAGTTCCTTAATGAATAACCCAAATGAAATAATGAATGTTTCGGTAGAATACATTACAGCATTGTAATCAGTCAAATCGAATGCCCCCTAAAATTTAAGAATATAAAATGAAACATTTAATACAAATAATATAAATATATTAATGTAAGTATACATAAAATAGATGTATAAATAGACCGCACCAACGAAATAATGGTCATATAGTGGAAACATCATAGAAATAAGAATGAGAGATTAAACCGTATATATTATTTGTGAAAGTGTTCTTCACAGGAACATAATGTCCATTATAATAAAATTAAATCCATTAATTAATTAACTCAGAGCATTTGTTACATTTATTTGAATCGTTATTGTTTTATTATGTTTATTTATGGCATTATTGATGAGTTCTATTGTTTAAATTACTTATTTGGGAGCATTCATTTTTTTGGATTATAAGATGGGTTCGCTTGTTTATAAGAAACAAAATTCATGTAAAATTGGTATAATTATTCATAATTGAAATTATATGTTATTAATGAACATAAAAAAGTTTAATCGATTTTATATATTTTTTCAGATATGAGGATGAATCATTTGTTAACATGTTAATGATTTTTTTTTGATTAATTTAAGCATCTTTAGATCACAACACATTCATTATATTTTATCAATTAATATTATGTAAATATTTTACATATAAAACATAAAAGGAGTTGTAATATACATTTTAAAATATTTTTAAACCATTAAAATGGTTATATTAATATCATTGATTATTGTGAAGGCAAATGAAATCATTTCATCCTTGATGGCGATGAAACAACACCCCAATGATAACATTTCCATTTCTAGATTTACAGGGAGAAGACAAGGGTCCTGAATATTTATTATTACATAGGAATTATAAGATTATAGTATATATAAGGTACTAGGTTTTTCATTCTATTTGTATTATAGGAGGTGGGGATAGAATAAATAATAAATGACGATGAAAAGAAATTAAAAGAAAAATAAATTGAGTTTTACCTATTTATTTTCACCTCCTTGAGATCCTCCTTAGTAGAATGGTTTTGGTTTTCGAGGAGACAAAGAGATCTTGGAAGTCGGGAGGACCATAGGAAGAGTATTAGGCAAAAAGTTAAAACTTTTCAAATCTTATAAAGAGTGAGGAGATTGTTTGGTGTGGGTGGTATTTATAATGTAGGAGAGGGGTGTATTTTTAATATTTTATTCATTTTTTTGTTATTTTTTCTCAAGATGATATATTGTTTTATAATTTCCATAAATTATATTAAAATAATTAATGGATGTTCTTGGTTATGTTTTATACGACAGTGATGAGTCATGGAATAGTGTTTAGAACTTTTAATGTATTGATACCATAATTTACAATATTTTACTATCCACCAAAAATTTATGTATATTAGAAAAATATCAAAACATTCATCCTAAATGTTTTTGAACAATTAGATTATATAATGGATACCATTTTACGAAAATATTTTTCTAAAAATTTTAATTTTAATTTTTAACTAAAATCACCATTTACTCGAAATATAAAGATTTTAAATTGACGACTAATTTTATGGAACTCTAAATAATTAACTAAAGTCTCAAAAAAATATTCTAAAATAATAAGAAAATAAAATATAAATTTATTAATAAATTTTATGTAAATGAATTTACTTTTAAATAATTTTATTAATTTTAAATTTTAAACTATGTATTTCTGATTTATAAAAAACAAACACTTAATCATTAATTTTAAAAATATGCACTTACTTATAATATGATATAATTATCTCATAAATTCATTTATTATATGCCTAAATATTATTTATTCATTCATGTGTGAGGTTACTATTTATTTAGCTGATTTACTATTCATAAGGTTCATCCTTCTATTTATATGGTAAATTTACTGTTTAATCAGTATAGGTTCTTTAACATTTATAAATAACTATTATTTCATTAATTGTATATTTATTAACATTTTATTGTTTTTTATAAGTGATTTTATGTGGTTTACAATATATGAAATTAACAAAAGAAGGAAAATCTCATTGTTATAATTTTTGGTCATTACATTCTCCCCTCGTATAAAGATACATCCATTAAAATTCAAGAATGTGACTTCATAAAAATATTCGGGTTGATCTTAATCATAATTTCCTCAGGATCGCATGTCTCTTCTTTAATTTTATGTTTTATTTAATGTAAATTTACTATTCGATCTGTCTGATTTCTCAACACCAATACTTTAGTGTCTACAATCTGGGTAGGATACTCACGGTATGAAAAATTAGGTTCCAAATATATTCCTCTATAACAAAGTGAATGCATTTGGCCTGGCATATACTTCCTTAATAAATTCATATGAAACACATTTTCTAGTATAGAAATTATAAGTTGTGTAACCAAATAATATGAAAAGACACTGCTCCCTCTAGGATTTCAAAATTTCTATTATACCTAGGGCTTAGTTTCCCTTTCTTCTGAAATATTTTAACACCCTCCCATGGAGTCAAATTTAAGAAAACAAGATCTCTCAATTGAAGCTTCGAATAATTCATTCAATTATCGGCATATCTCTTTTCAAAACTCTATGAAAATTTGATATGGGTTTGAATAGTTTTTACTTTTTATATTGTTTCCTCCACAATATCTAGAACTACAAGCTACCTTTCTCCATCTTCATCCCCTCATGTAGGTGTAAAAAATCTCTTTCCATAAAATCTTTCATATGGTGCCATTTAAATATATGAATTGAAAATATTATTTAATTAAACCTCATCCAATGGTAAATACTAATCCCACATACCTTGAATGTCAAGTGAGCATGATCTCAGCAATTCTTTTAATGTTTAGATCATCCTTTCTAACTACCGGTTAGTATTAGGGTGATAAAAAGTAATCAAATGAAGCTTATTATCCAAATCATTATATTTCCTTTTCTATAATATCAATGTAAACCATTGATCAATATTAGACCAAATCGAGATAGGTTCTACATAATTAAAAAAAATATTAATATATATTACTTTAATGTGATCTATTGGAAAATCTTCTCCTATATGGAGGAAATGTGTAGATTTTGTAATTAGATCAACAATTACACATTGTGAATCCATATTTCATGGTGTTTTTGGTAATCCATTGAAAAAATACAAGTTCATTTCATCTAATTTAATTTAGGAATAGGTTGATGTTTCAGGAATCCTCTAGGATGTTTTCCTTCATCCATAAATTGTTAACAGACTAAATATCTTGATACATAATCATCAATTTTCCACTTCATGTTATCCCAAAAAAAATTTCCTTAAAATATCTAATATATTAGTAATATGAGGGTGTATCGAGAAATCTTAACTACGGGTATCATCCAATAACTCCCCTTTTAGAAAGAGTTTAAATGGATCACAAAGCCTCTTCCCAAATTTTATTATTACATCATCATAAATGAAGTCTTCCAACTTCCCGTCATTCAAATATATAATTTTCATATTAATATTATCATCACCACATTGAGAAATATAAATCCATTAAATAAATATTGTTGGGATAACAATTGAAAAATTTATAGTGTTTCACCTTCATTGTTAATTCCCATATAAATATTTTCTATATCCATGTACACTGTGTCCTTGTCAATCCACATTTTTTTCAGAACTCCCTAAAACATCCTGATTAATGTATCTTCTATCACATTCACCTTCCCTAGGTGGTAGTGTATTGAAAAATTATAATCCTTGATTAGCGTGAGCCATCTCTTTTTCCTCATATTGAGTTCTTTCGGTGGGAAGATATATTTTATCTCATTGATCTTTATATATCTCACCTATTTCACCAAAGATATAGTGTTTAGATATCTTCATAGAAAATATTATTGTTGATAACTCACGATCGTGATTTGGATAGTTCTATTCAATATTTTTTAACTTCCTTGATTTATAGGAAACAAAAATATCATTATACATAATAACACAACCATTTCCTTCCTTTGATGCATCATTATAAATCTCAAATCCACTATTTCTTGATGATTGATTATGGATTCAAGAATCCACTAATCTCCTCTTCAATTATTCAAAATATTCTCCACATTATTTTTTCTATATGAACATAACTCATTTATGAGTAATCTTGGAAAAAGTTTTAGCTAATAGGTGGAGGTTATGAATGAATCACTAATAATAACATGCTAAAACAATAAAACTATATACCATGGTTACGTTCATTAGTGTATAAATGATTTTTTATTCCAAGGATTTAATAGGAATCCAAACTTATTGACAATATGGCCATGAAAATAAACTATTTGATGAAAAAATTCACACTTTCTAAAGCTCCAATATAACAAATTTCTTCTAAAAGTATCCAAAAAATGCGTAATTGGTTCTCAAGGACCTTATATATTTTATAATATAAAAATATATCATCAATATATATCACAAAAAATTCATCAATATATTCCTTGTACTATCATTTAAGTAAATCCATAAAAATAGAGTGTTTATTATTCATCCCAAATTGACTTAATATATACTCATAATGTCCATACAAGGATTGAAACTATTTTTTATAATATCTTCATTCCTCACATGTAACTAATAATATCCATATAGAAGGCCAATCTTTGAAAAGTATTGAGCTCCCATGAAGGTGATCAACTAAATCTTCAATTCGAGGCTAGGGATTCCCGTTCTTTGTTGTAAAAGCATTGATATCTCTATAATCATTCCACATCCTAATGGATCTATCATTATTATTGATAATGAGAAAATAGGCTCCCAATGGAGAAACACTAGGGGGAATAAAACCATTATCACTCAATTCTACAAGTTATTTCTTCCATTATATGAATTCCATAGGGACCATTCTATAAGGAGTCCTTAATATAAGTCCGGCACCTAGAATTAAATAAATTAAGAACTCAACTTCCAACTCTAGAGTATATCTAGGTAAATCCTATTGAAATAAATCAATATATTCATACATGATAGGTTTATATATAATTTGATTATTTATTTCATCATGCATAAATGATTTTTTCCTTCCTCCATAAAAATTTCATTCATTGGAGCTATAAGGGATGAATCCAGATAATAATTATATAATTATGATTCTTATTTAATGATATTGAATTCTACACCCTCCTCACCAATCAAAATTTCCTTATTTTTAAAATATATTTTTGGATCATATTTTGATAGCCATTCCATATAAAGGATTATATCAATGTCAATCTTAGGTATGATAACAAGGACAGAAACTAAAGCATGTTCATGTGTAATAAATGGGATTGTGTGAAATGTATTTTTTGGAATGATACATACCTTATGTGTTTTTACTGATAACTCTTTTGTTAAATCAAAAGAGAAATATCTAATTTTTCATGGAAAACATGGAATATATAAAATGTTTCAATGATCCAAAATAAGATTAAGAGTATGATATGATTGGATAAATGAATATAGTACCTCTTACCACATCATTAGAAAGTTCCTCATTCATAACTGCGATCACGTAAACTTGTAGTTGCTCCTATGGCCTTTTCTGAGGTATGATTCACTGAAAAGTTGGATATTCATTATCATAGTGTCCCATATCCCTATAATTATATCATTTATCATTGGAAGGTAATTTATTTTTCTGAAATAATTATTATGATGGTCTTTATCTCCCTATATGTATAAAAATCCTTTTCCATTTTAGTAGGAACCACAGTGATTACTTCAACAAGTTTCACATACTGAAAAATTCACCTTTTTATTCTTCCATTAATCCATTATATCATCTTCTGTCATTTTTTTCTATTGTTTTACATTTATGTGATAAGACATAGAATATTATTTCTATTTCTTAATACCACGTGGGACAATATCTTTGTATGATGGGAAATTTTGACCGAACAATGCTCTTCAGAACATCAGTTTCAAAACATCAAATGATTAATCAATATTTCTCCTTGGATTATTTATGAAGTTCATATAATTACTTTTTAACCTTGTAATATAGGCTTCATATTTTTCTACATTTTCATTCTCTTTTTGTTTTAGAGTAAATACTTTCCATTCCATTTACATTTGTTGTTCACCGAAAAATATTTTTCTAGGAAAATATCATTAAAATCTCTCCCAACAATATTTGTAAATTTATCCTCATTTTTGTTTTGAATTAATGACCACAATTGATCCTCATCTCATTATAGATAATAAGCTTCCATAAAGATATTTTCTTTTTATTAATTCCTAAAGTGATAAATATCTTCTCTAATGAACTTATCCATTGCTCCACTACAAATGGTATTGTAGTCATGTTTATTTGTAGAGGATATTGTCGCCTAAATTTTCATTACATTTTCCTCCATTTTTTGGATCAGGATGCTCCATAAGGGTTAGGTTTAAATTCATAACTTGAGTCTTATATCTGAATATAATTATATGTTGGTCCTCAATAGTTGAATCTCTAGTACCAACATCATTTTCATTCATAGTAGGTAAATACCTATATGGGATACGTGTATTTATATAAGTTCATTTCTTTCGACTAGAATGCATTTATAATATTTAAATGCCCTAGATTAGGTTATGAATCATAATTTATATACTCAAAAAAGAAAAACAGTTCACATAAATTGAAATTTTATGAATATATAATCTCATATTCATGAGCATTGATTCTTTTTAGAGATATTTACTTTTAAATACATCATAATTATTTATAAAAAAATGTATGTCATCATAAGATTATCCGTCAAGAGTGTCAAACCAGGTGCACAGTAAGGCGTATTTTTTTTACCATATTTTCTTGTGTAAGTACTATGACACCTTTTCAGAGTTGATGCCCCTAGGTAAATATGTGTGAGATCCATGTCCATTTATAGTATCCACATTGGAATTAATTTCAATGAAGACCCATATTATCTCTTCGTTACCAAAATTCTATGTTGTTCTACTATGATTATTCTCAAAGTCTATCTTATGGTTCATTTAAATAATCTCTGTTTTCTAAATAAAATTTCCATGGAGTCCACTATGATTTCACTAATAAAAATTGTACACACTCCAACCCAGTATCCCATTGTATGTCAATTATATTAATACATTAGCATAAATATAAGAATAGAATCCCAAAGGACCGAACAATTTAGTTTTTTTCGAATCCAGATAACTTACATGAACCTAAAATTACAACTAGAAAGTAAAAAAAAGTAAAAACTACATTGGTAACCCCCAATACTATTTGATTAACCCTGTTACTCATTCTAAATATTCTTCTTCATATCCTGGAAAAAACTAAAACATAAGAAATATGTGAGCTCAGATTCTCACTAAAGGTATGTAATACAGTGGAAGCATAAATAATAAGTCATTTTTAATAACTAAAATAACACATCAAATTAAATAATAATCTTGAGCATCATATGACATGAATAAATTCAGAATAAGCAATTTCATATAAATAGTAACAAGAAACTTAACCATATATATTCTATAATTCGAATATTTACATGGATTTTAAATTAATAATATCATAATATGGGATTATATAATTCCATAAATCTGAAAAATAACATCAAGGCCTTGTCCAAGTCATCAGAAAATGGTTAAGGCCCCATCCATGACAATATCAAAAAACTGGCTAGGCCTCATCCAAGTCCATATCTGTTTTGTCTCACTAGACCTACGGATGCATCAATGGGATATAGAAAGCCCCACCAATCACATAATAATTCAATTAATTCCCCACATAAATTAGGTTTATCATTCAAAAAATAAACTTATGATATATAAATAGCATTCCCCAATCTATAAACATAATCACTAACCATTCTGAGTATTATGGTGAATGGTATTAAGATTGAACGTCCAATGTCATACTGATCATATACCATTTAATGTTAGATGATAATCAAAATATAATAATATAAATAAATCTTAAAATTAAATTATGATGTTTAAAGAATAAAAGTACACTAATAACATTATTAAAAAATTCTTGAGATAAATACCCGTTTACTTTGCAAAGAAGTGTCCTTTTGGAAATACCATTTTTATTTGACATAATTGTTTGTATAAAACCAGAAATTAATAGATAATGTTTTTCATGAAAAAAGTAGTGATTTTTTAAAAATCATTTTGTCTTAAAATATATTACATATGGTTTTTGAAACTGGTTTTGAAATTGCGAGATTCCCTTTAATCGAGCTTGCATATTGGGAAGAATTGGGAACGGAACCTTGTAAAACGTGTAATTCCTATAGAATAAAGATGAAATGATATAGGAATATGAGTTTGTAAAATATTAATCTAATATATAATACAAACAAAAAAAGAACATTAAATTTGGAAAATATAATTGAATAATAACTAGAAGAAAAAATGACGGTTCAGGTACAATCCCCTACCATTTTGTAATCAGTCGAATCGTATGCCGCAAGAAATTAATGATCATAAAATGAAAATTTTAATACCATAAAGATAAATAGATTCGTGATTTTGTACATAAAATTCTAGTATAAAAACACCACACACAAGAAATAAGTGGTGTGTAAGTAAAATCTCACAGAAATAAAAGCGAGATGAGAAACCCCTTACATTTTGTTTGAAAGAGTTATGTAATTGAATTAAATGTCCGGGATAATAAAACGAAATCCATTAATTATATAATTTAAAACATTTTTTTCATGTATATGATTAATTATAGATTTATTATGTTAATTTATGGCCTTATTGATCAGTAATAGCATTTAATTTCATTATTCTAGTGCATTCGTTTTCTTGGTTTTCATAATCGATTTACTTCTTTATAAGTAATAGAGATCATGTAAAATGGGTAAAATTATTTAGAATTGGAATTAAAAAATATTTCTGAACATACATAATTATAATGTTTTTTATAATATTTTATTCTAAGATATTAGTATGAGTCATCAGATGACATGTCAATTATATTTGTATACATTAATTTAATCGGTTTTATATCATAATGAATTTGTTTTGTTTTATCAATTACTATTATGTAAATATTTAACATTAAGAACATAAAAATGGGTGTATTATACATTTTAAAATAATTTTTAACCATTAAAATTGTTTTATGAATAGATTTGAAGACGGTGAAAGGAAATGAAAACATGTCATCCATGAAGGTGATGAAACAACAGCTCACAGAAGGCATTTCCATTTTTTGAATGAAATGGATAGAAGAAGAGGAATGATGATGGATTATTCCATTAGAATAAATAAATTATATTATATGTATGTTTAAAGAGTTTTATTGATATTTGGAAGAGGGTATGTGAGGAGATAGAGACAAAAGAAAAGAACTTGGAGTGAAAATAAAAGAAAAATAATGGGGTTTTTACATCTTGATTTTATCCTCCTTGAGAACATCTTTAGGTAAAAGGTTTTGGCCTTTTGTTGAGAACATGATCTCTTGGACGTGTTGAGGGGATTGGGAAGATTATTTCTCATAATTTTTTAATGGATAAAATCTTTTAAGGTGTGTGGATAAGGGGAGGTGGTTATAGTGGAATAGAAATGTGTTTTTTGAATATTTTATTCATTTGTTTATTATTTTGGTTCAAGATTATGAATATATTGAGAAGTAACATAAAATAAATTAAAATAATGAAGGGATTTTTTATATTATGGTCTTATATTAACCATGACTCATGTAATAGTGTACATAACTATTAGTGAATTTTTTCAAAAAATTATCATATTTTTCTATTCACAAAAAATATGTTATTCTAGAAAAATCATAAAAATTATTCCTAAAATTTTTTCAATATGTCGAATTAAAAAATGGACTCCATTTTATTGAAAATAATTTCATAAATATGTTAAATATAATTTATAATTAAAATCAAAATTTACTCTAAAAATATCGATTCTAAATTTATTACTGATTTTTAACACTCTTAATAATTTAATATGGTCTCATAATATTATCCTAAAATCATAAGACAACAAAATATTTATTTATAAATACTTTTTTTTGTAAATAAATATTTTATTAAATTATTTTATAAAATTTAAAATTGTAATTAAATATTTATGATTCACAAAAATTAAAACACCTACTTATTAATTTTTTAATATTCACTTTCATATAAGAAATTGGGTACAAATACCAACCAAGAACATTTCACTTACTTATACTTTCATATAATGACTTCATACATTAATTTATAAGATTTCCAAATTCTATTTATACATTCAATGGAGATGTTACTGTTTATTTGTCCACATTAATATTCATAAGGATCATACTACTATTTCTAAGGTCAGGATACTATTTCATCGGTATTGGTTCCTTAACATTTATAAATACATCTAATTTCATTCATTCAAAATTTATATTGTTTTTTTATCATGTTATCTAAGTTATATTATATGATTTATTCTATATGAATTAAACATAAGAAGGGAAATCACATTTAAAGTATTCTGGTTCCTTATAAAACAACATTTACATGTCCAGTGTTCTCGCATCGATAGACTGAGACCAGAAAACTTTGGCTTCGTTAACATTATTCATTCAAAAATGAATATTTTTATCAGGAATTCCTTATGAATTTGAATACATTAAATATCCTCTTCAAGAACATCTAATTTATAATGGAATATATTATATCTTACCATTCCTTAGAAACCTTCCACTACTAAAAAATCGTTGTTTAACAGCCCTGGTGTTTATCAGTGCTTGTAAAAATGCTAATTAATGAAATATTTCTTAGCACTGATGAAGGCACCGATAAATTTAAAACTCTATCAGCTATTTTTTTACACTAGTAAAGGACACCCTTTACCAGCGCATTATTTTTTTCAATGATAAAGGGTAACCATTATCAATGGTATATTTTTACCCCCATTAAAGAATATTTTATGAGTATTTTTCTAGTACTGGTAAAATTTTAAATAATAAAAATAAATAATTTTATAACAAATAAAAATTTATTTTATTAAAAAACTATTTGAAATGTTATTAATTGAATAACTATTGATAAAAAGGAATTTTTTTATACTATCTAAAATTTTCAAATAATTATAAACCGTATGTATTAATTATAAAGATATATGTAAAATAAATATTAAAAATGTAACATAAAAAATAATTAAATTGAGAAAAATATTAAACATTTAATTAATTAGTTGATTATTGATAATGTTCATAAATAGTATATATTAAATATATAGATATATATTACTTAATATAAAAATATATTATATAATAAAAAATTATTTATTGTTTACATTAAATAGAAATATATTTAGTGTGTAATGCGTTATAATTAAAAAGTAATACGAATTAAAAATATTGAATAATTGTATCTAGTAATGTATATAATTAAATGTATTTTTATATTTGAATTTATAATAAAATGTATTATATTGATTTCAGAAATATCTAATTTATGATTTTTTATATATATACACAAACACAAAAATAATTTTTTTTTGAATTTAATGAAATATTATTATATATTTTATATTTATTTATTTATTATTATTTAATATTTTTAATATATGTATTCATGTTTATTTCAACATATAAGTAACTTTAAATGATTTCTATTAACCAAAACTTTCTAAATTTTCAATATTGTACTCATTTGAGTAATCAAGTTTACTTGTTATTAACTAGCACAAACGTAATATTAAATATTTATTAATATTTTTTGAAAAAAATATGTAAAAAAATTGTAAATAAATATAATTAAATAAGTTTATTTACTCTTTTTATACATATAAATATTTATAAATAAATAAATAATATTTTTATAAGTTTTTAAAAAATTATAAATAAATAATTGTAAAATTATAAAAAATTTATTTAAAATATGAATATACTTACTATGTTAATATATATATATATAGATAATTATATAAATGTATATAATGATATAAATATTATTTCTAATTTTTTTTAAATAATTACTAATAAATAATTATATATTCGAATAATTATAAAATTATTATTTTAAAAAAATTATTATTATGCATGTGATAATTATATATAATAATTATACATTTTTTAAAAAATATATTTAAAAAAATTATTGGAAGTATTTATCAGTTCTAATGAATTCACTAGTAATGATTCATTTTATCAGTGCCTATTAAATTAGCATTGATAAAAAGTTATCTTTATCTGCGCTATTGTTTTTTGATGAGCTCATAAAAGTGTAAAATTATATTTTTATAACCCTATCCATCACGATCTTGTTCACGATATCTAATCCTCTCCATAGAAAATACCTGTTGTTGGCACCCCTCTTTGTCGATCCAATCCTGAATCAAGGATAGAATCAATGTTCTAACTTTTCAAATGCTCAAATCCATGTTTTGAGTGATTCAAGGTTTGAACTCAACCATGACTCGAATGAAATCAATGTTTTTATATCTCTAATTTCCATCAGTTATCAACTGAACCAAATCATCCCTTGTTCTTGTATCCCAATAAGTATAGTTTTATTATTCTAAAATAAAAAAACCCAAAAATCATTATTTTTTAGATATATTGATGTATCATCTTCCTCGATATCATGTGGGTCTCACAGGGAAATAATTTCTACTATGTGACTTGAAATATATCAAACCCAATGATGGATCATGTTTTTCTGAGGTATAATGGGCTTCAAATACCAATATTACAAGACAACTACCGCTTTTCAATCACCAAAATTTGAAAAATTAATCTAAATAATTGTCTGTGTTGTCATTTGTTTTGGAATATTACATAGAAAATCAGATGGATGACAAAATATTTTACATTACTGGGGACTTATATTATGTTGTGCATCAACTGTATAAACATTATATATGTATTATTTTTTGTCTTATTTAATTAACTAATTATTGAAAAGATGTAATTTTTTCCTTTTTTTACTTTGAAAATATTTATATTTGATTTTAAATAAAATGAGCTAAATGTTATAAAATGAAAAATCAAAGAGGTTTAAGGCTCTAAAATCCTTGGACTATAGTATATATGAAAATTGATTTTGAGATAAAATTTAATTGATAGTTTGATATTGGTTGTCGAAATATATTCAGAAAATAAATAATTAGAATGATTCATTTTCTAGGAAATACCTCTTCATCATGGTGTTTTATGAAACAAAATATTATTTCATTGTGTGTTGTATAAGAAGAGTAAATTGTTAATATAATTTATTATTCTCAGACATTTATGAATGATCAAAATGTTTCTAAATTTGATATTTTCTTTGAAAAGTAACACAGTAAATGAGAAAAAATTTCTATTATTTTAAATTCAAATAAATATATAAAATCATTAAAGAATATATTTTATTGCACAATATTCAACTAATTTTGATCATATAAAATAATAACATTGAATTATGTAAATTAACTAACTATGTTTTAATAGAATCCAGTTTTTTTATTTAAATATTATTTTTCATGTATAAAATTTTTAAACCATTAGAATCCCACTTCATGTAAACATTATTATATTAGATTTAATAATTTAATAAAATGCTATGTTCACTATGAATTCTCAATTCTAATGAATTTTATTTTTAAATAACATAATCCTAAATCCAATTTTATTTCCTAGTAGTAATATGACACCCCCCAGATGTGACCATCTCAATTACATGATATAAAATATTTTCATTAAAATACATTACCATAACCTTTTAAGTTAACAGTTTTATAGAAATAGGATAAAAAATTAATTAAACTAATGTAATTGTAAATTAATGGACATTTATTGGAAAAATATATACAACAACATGATCTCTAATAATCCGTTATTGTTTTTATTCAAATAAATCTCCTCAGGTAACATTCCTCTTATTAGGATCAAGCTCCTCATGCTTAGATTTGATACAATTATCCTCCTTTTATTTCTCTCCAAATGATTTAGGATCTACTATCGACAAAATTATGGTTTTTTATAGAATATTACTCCATAATGTATTCCTAAAAACTTTTTGATCACAAATTAAGTTTTATTCATTGATTTTATCATTTATTATATTTCATTAAGATGATAAAAATATATCTACCTTTTGAAATAATAGCCCACTAAAAAATAATTCTTTAAAATAACTTCATTTCTTTCGTTAAAAATATTATAAACACTATGTATATTTTACTTTAATCCATCTAAAAATATATCATTCTTTAACATTTCCTTATGGTTCCTCCCCTGTAAATAATTGAGTAAAAGCCATGAAATTCACACAATTGATATACTTTCATGTTGGATAATTAATATCTTACATGAATTTAAAAAAAATCAAAAATAATATTTAATAATACCAATAGTAATTAATTACTTTATCATAGATGATTAAAAAATTCATTTCAATGTATATTATTTTCTCCTTGTTATCCCCAGTCATTGATTGATTTTATGGCGAGATGTATTTTCACTTTTTTAATCATCATTCGTGCTTTAAAATCAGAAAATCTATATGGTAAACAATGTTTTCATGGTAAAATCATTATCCAAAGAATTATTTTATTGTTTTATATTTATGTCTAATTTATTTATTTTTAGTACTACTCTTTTAATAATTGATTTTTTTTAAACGTGGATTCCATTTTTTGAGTATGCAACTGTGATAGTGACAATAATGAAATGCATAAAAAAATGAATACAGCCATCAAGAAAATATGAATTCCTACTACCAATTTAATTATTTTTTTCATCATTTTTTATAATATTTTTATGTTAATTTCATTATCATTTTTATATAATACTTATTTAGTTTTTGTTTCATAAATATTTTGGGAAGACATATTTTTCTTTCACTTATCAGCAATAAGACAAAAAATAGGTAAGACGATTATTTTTTCCAATGTTACCACACATTATATTTTATTTTATTTTTTTCTTTCAAACTACCAACACTAAATTTTTATTCTATTTTCATAGCCATATATGTGTTATCATTGTTGAAATCCTCTAATCTTCTTACTATTAAAAATGAGAATGGTTTTTAAGCTAAAAACATCAATTCTATATGAAGTGTTGTGATTTCAAAATAGAAAGGTAATGAAAAAGTGGAAATATTTGTATTTAGGATATTTTTGATACATTGGAATGTGTAGTAATCAGTCACACATCAATCCGACATACTTTTTCCACGTATGACTCCAAGTGTGTTTTTTTAAAAATTTACATTAATTTTAGTAAAAAGGAAAACTCACATACTCAATACTGAGAAAACATATTCTGATTGTTTTGATACATTAGGGAAATGATACATTAGTAATTTGAGATGTGTATGAATTAACCACACCTCAAGTTTACGCATATTGGTCCCCCTATGTCTCAATTAACTATTATCAGTTTAAAATCAACAGTTTAGTTCAAAAATGTCACTCGTTGAAAACAATGTATACATGGTTGGATTATCTTGATAAATTATAAAATATATTCATGAGTAATTATTGATATTTAGGAACTGGTCTCATGTCAAAATTATAGATTATGTGATCAGTATTGGTCCATGTGTGCATTTCTAGTTCAAAATGACATTTTATTAAAAAAAGTAACCAACGTACTCAAAATCAAGAAAATGAATTAAGATTGTTTTGATACATTGGTACAAATATCCATATGTAATTTTATACATTTATTAATCAATTGTTTGTAATTATGATACATGGTGTTCTAGGTATGACTCTATGTGCATCTTTTTATTTAAAAATGATATCAATTTTATTAAAAAGGACAACTAACCTACTCAACTAGAGAAAAAAATCATATTGTTTTGATACATTAGTGAAAAAATACATATGTAATTTTATATTTGTAGGAAACATGCATACATCTATCTGATTCATGGTGTGACCAGTATGACTACATATTTTCCTTTTTATTTAAAAATGACTTCAATTATAATAAAAATGACAACTGATCTACTCAAAACCTAGAAAACGCAATCATATTGATTACATACATTTGGTAAATGGTCCCTAAGTCATTTGAGACCTATATAAATTAGTCTTACATAAATCTGATGCATAGTGTGACCGGTTTGACTCCAAGCACATCTTTCTATTTAAAAATGGCATCAATTTTAATAAAAAAGGACAATTATCATACTCAAAACCTAGAAAACACATTCTGATTAATTTTGATACATTAGGGAAGTGATCCATATTAAATTTTAGATTTTTAAGAATCATATGTACCTCATTCCAACTCACGGTGTGAATATTATGACTCCAGGTATGTATTTTTATTTAAAAATGAAATCAATTTTAATAAAAAAGACAACTAACCTACTCAAATCTGAGAAAACACTTTCATATTGTTTTGATAGTTTTTTATCAAATGATCTATAAGTGAATTTTGACATGTATGAACCATTTGTACCTAAATCTGAGGCACACTGTGACTGGTATGACTCCAAGTGAATTTTTTATTTAAAAATTACATCAATTTTAATGAAAATTGAAACAATCCAACTCAAAATTGAGAAAATAACATTTGGATTTTCTTGATACTATAGGTAAATGATCTATATGTCATTTATTATGTATAGAAATAAAAAAACTCAATCTGATACACTTTTCTCTTGGTATTAATCAATGTGTTCGTTATTAGTGTTATATGAACATCATCTTTCAAAAAGTTTCACTCATTGAAAACATATAAAATGAACTTTGATTTCCTTTATATTTTTGTAAAATGATTTATAAGTCATTTGGGTCATATAGGATTAGGTATGACAAAAAAATGGAACACAATATGATTGTTCTAAATCAATGTGTCTGTTCCCAGTATAAAACAATATTTTAGTAAAAAAAGACATGTGATATACTCAAAACCAAGAAAACAAATTCATATTTATTTGATAATTTAATAAAATTAACAATAATTCATTTGATACATGCAAGAATTTTCCACGGCATAATATGACATATGGTGTGACTAGTATGACTCCAATTATATTTATTCAATATGTAAGTATCATTTTAGATTAAAATGCACATCACATCTCCAAGACAAATAAAAAAATCTACATTTTTTCTCTTCATTTAAATTATGTATTTGTAATTTATTTTTTCATATCTCAGTGTTTTTGTGAGGTTTTGTGTTGTTATACCACACTTCATTGATGTTGTAATGTGCTGTTACAACACACTATAGTTTTTCTCATTTACCAGTTCCTGTAAAAGTGTCTATAAAGGGGGACTTTATTAGAAAATTTAATATCTCTAATATAGGATCATTTATTAGTACTTATTAATCATTTATAAAAGACAAGGTCTTTTATTTTTTGCTTCAGTAGTCAATTCTTCTGTGGAACTGATAAGTTCCATTTTTATTGTTGTTAAAGGCCTATATTGTAGTGGTCTAATTCCTTCTATAAAATCGTAAGTATGATTATCAGAACCATATCTACCCCTTTCCTTCATAAATCATGCTTTACGAGTTCCCAAAAAAACTTATGAATTTTGTGGATTACATAATAGAAATAAATTGTTGGGTTTTAACAACAAATCCATTTTGGCTCAGAAACAATTTATTATTATTATCAATACATTCATTATAGACTCAATAGGAATTCCAATAGATTTTGACAGTCTATCAAAATCACAATCCCATAGATCATATTTAATTAGTCACTAATGATCGGAGACTGATATTCCAAATTTGATTCTTAATGGGTCTAGATCCAATTATTTATACTGATGTCATTGGTATGAAAAAAAAATTAATTTATAAACATCAATCATACATCATATATTGATAGAAAAAACAAATATAACACAGATCAGACCTATAAATTCTCTCCATTGTGTTTTTGGTCAACAACAAATTAAATAACACTAAAAATAATACCACATTATTTTTTTCTCACTTTTTCTTATCCCCATTCCAAACAGGCTCCCACTATTTAATTTATCTCTACCTTATCTTATATATCTCCCTTATTAAAAATAAAAATAATTTTGTCTATTATGAAACATTTCCACCTTATTAATAAATTATATAATTTTAATGGGATGGCACATTCAAATAAAAACATGGATATAACTTTTAGGAGAACACATGTATCACATGAATTTCTTTGCAAAGATCCTTTAACTAAAAAACACTATTTATATGTCGGTAAACCCGGTGTAGAAAAAAAGTTTATAATAAATTTTTTCAATGTTTTCCATTTCACAATATTCATTTTAAACCATTTTCTTTTTTGTAAATTTTAATTTCATGGGTAAATCTTGAAAGGACATTTTTAAGATTGAGGTAACACAAAACCATCTCAACAAAAATATTTGAAAGTTCATGTGAATAAACACAAATTTTGGAACCAAATATTTTTTAACCTCATTATCATGTTACCAAAAAATATTAAGAGAATAAATCATTATTTTTTTATTTTAACTCCATTAGTTTTTTGAATGTTAGTACAAATACAAATATTGTGGGAAAAACTAGTAACCTCATTTTATTCCTAGAAGAATATTTCATAATGGGAGTCATCTCTCACCATTACCTTTTTCTTCTTCTTTATAGATATTTCATTACATATATTTTATTTCTTCTTATCAACCATCTTAGATTTTGTAAATAGTTACTTTTTTTATTTATAGATTCATCAGATAAGGATGTCAATTTCTTTTCTTATTTTCTATAATTTTTGTTATAGTGAGTTTTTAACAACACTTTCATGAATCTATCTTTTTCTGGATTGATAGTGAAATATCATTTAGAAACATTACCTTCTTGATCACATTTCATTCAACTTATTGGAATTTTCAAGCCATAATTTGTTGATATCATCGTATCAAATTTGATCACATCTTTATAAACCTTTTTTATACCATTTTATTTTGTCTAATAATTTTTTTGATTATAAATTTATATCCATTTATACCTATTCCATACAAATAAATAAACCCTCTTTTTTAGATTCATCATGTTTATTTTTCAAGCTTTCTTAATATACTCATCTTTCATAACAGACTTGTATTTCTTTAGATATTCAACATTCATAATTTTATGATGTAAATTTCTCGATTCCACATAATTTTTAGGAACATTTGATCTTTTTTATCATCATAGGTCCCCCTTTATTCATAAATTATTCTTGTTAATGTCAGGATATTTCAACATCAATAAGATCTATTCTTGAAAACTCCACAACACCAATTGTAGCCTCTAAATCATTATTATTCATATAGATAGTGAACATGTTAATAAAAATGTTGTTTATTTTCTTCAAAAATAGTGTATCACCTTGATCTGGATGATATTATCATGAATAATATATATATTTCATGGTGAAAGATGTTTTCTCACAACTCATCTTTTATAAACCATTATTTTCACCATCTTTTCAACTTATACCTTTATCATCATTTTCATTGGTGATGTTTTCTCTAATCTTTCTTATCTCACATTAAATTGTAAGAAACATTGATAGTATTTCTAAAAACTCTTATTCTATCTCATCCAACATACTATTCAGAACAAATATTATTCTTTTGTATTCATCTATCTTCCACATCTATTTTTTAATTTGTTCAAAACGGGTAGATTCTATCTTTTTGATATTATAACAGTTATCTGACTATTCTTTATAACTTTACTGAATTATATCAAGGTCACCATTATAGAAAGATAGTACTTTAACATATGTCTTCTAAATCAATCATTATTTCTAAATTTTAGTATTTTTTATGTTTAATCTCCGAATTACTTTTGAGATTGCTTTCTATTTTTTCATTTCATTATAATAATCGTCATTGATAGATGAATGAATTCCATTTATAACATGACAAATAATTTTGAGTTGATGATCATGTTCATCACAAGAGGTTGAATTATCCTTAATTTTTCTGTATTTATTCCTTTCTTCTTGTTTTCATAAATTAATGTTCCCATATGTTTCTTACACTTCAATTTCTGAGATTTATCATCATCTTCCTATATCTCATTCACTTTAACATTCTTCCATAGACTATTCTATGAAATATTTCCTTTCCCTTCACAATTATAAGATTTTATAGTTTTTCCCATCAATTTTACATTATTATATTTCTAATAAAGTAAGGAAATATTTATGTTTAAATATTTAGATTTATCCTCTGTTTTAGAATCAATTGATTCTTATTTAATTTCCTTATCTTTTTTACCTTTTATCAATTATTTAAATGACATTTCTCGGTCAAACATTTTTTCATTCTCATAATATTCACTCTTATCATTTTTTATGTAACGTGAATAATATTTATACCATCCATGGATATACTTTTAGAATCTTTATCACCCAAATATAAAACAATAACATCAATCTTATCATGAAAAATTATCATGATTTTTTAAATAATAGTTAAGCCTTCCAATTTTACACTAAGACATATGATAGTGTTAACAAAATAATTCACCCTTCTAATGAATTCACCCATATATTCAAACTTCATCATTTTCATATCTCCAAGCTTCGACCTCTAAAGTTTTAACTTTTCTATCATCACATTTTTTTCCTTCGTATATATATTTTTAACTTATACCACACACCTCTAGTAGTTCGATCTCTATTTAATCTAAGAAAATCACTTTCAGTAAGTGATAATAGTGATAAATTTTTAGATCTTCCTTCATTTTCATTATTTTTATTATAAGCAGTAGTAAGAGAATCATTCTCAATATGAGATGAAAATTCATCTTTAGTAGTTTCCAAAACAAAATACCAAGGGTACATAAGATATGCTCACATTATATCATTCAAGATATAACATTTCCTTACATTGAAAACATGAATCAACATATAGCTCAAAGAATTAGAATTTTCCATTCTTGAGATGGATCATTTAAATAAAAACATGGATATGATACCACTTGTGACTATCTAGGTAATTTCAAAACCATTAAAGGGGAGGGGGTGAAGTTGTGTTTTTTTAAGTAATTTTTATCATCATCCTTTGTAAAACATTTTTAACCTATTAAACCTATTAATATTAGGATCTATATAAATAAAACAACACAAACACACTTTTTATTTACTACAAATATAAAGAGATGGAAGCACATTATATATACATGGTTCAGAAAAAAGACATAATCCTTGTCATGTTGGATAGTCCCACCAACATGGGTTATTTCCCCATTTTTTTCCTAGAATAAAAAGTCGTAAGAAATGAATAATTCTACAATCCATGTATAAATATTCCTACTATAGTTAGTTATAAACCAACTACCCTTTTCAATATAAACTTTTATAGAGGTAGTTATATCACCAGGATAGATAACCAAGCCTTTTCAGCAACTCGTAAGTGTCCACATTTACAATCTTTCAATTCAATGTAATTTATGTTCCATATAAAAAATTCTTCACCTCCACTACAAGTAAGATAAAATAAACATTAGATTTTTACAATCATCATGAACATCGATAATTCTTTGTGGAATTTATTCTTCTTGAAAACTTATTCTAGAAACATAGATTCAGAAACCATCCTCAACATGTGTCACTCAGAATTTCCAGGCTATGTTAACCTCTATTTGAAGGTATCCATTTGATGGGATTATGTCTGATTCTTCTTCTTCTAAAACATTCTCAATTTGGTATAAACTCATTATATAGCCCCAAATTACTCTATATGATAGAACTCGGTCCGATGAACCTTTCTCCAATAGATTTAACTCTTATGGGCTCACGCTAGTGTACTTTTTTAATGAAAATTCATTTTTTGGAAGAGGTACCAATGATTGGATTGAACCACACTCTTATAGACTAATTTCTTAGAACATCCTCTACTTCAATCTGAAAAATAATGTTTGTTTCGAAACTCAATACCTAAAAAATGTCAGAGTCCATAGTGGAAATTATTAATTTTAGATTATGACATGTTACTATTGTGTTGTACTCTACTATTAATGAAAAACCAGAATAATAAATGTGGGAATCCTAATTTCAGTAACCTTTCAATCAAATCTTTAATTCCATATTTCTCAATCATTTATGTCTTCATATTTGACATTTTTTATTCTTGATGACTTTTCTCAAAACATCATACTTCTTCAATTTTCAAAAAGTTTCATCAATCTCATTCATATGCTTGAATCCTCATTCTAATTCATTATAATGATGAATACATATTTATAACATAATATGAACCCTTAAGATGAATTTTTGAACCAATGAAATTCTTATCATATTGCTTCTATATACCAGCTATTAAATTTAATACATTGAAAACCCATTCATAAATATCTTCAAAGTATTTATTATATTGTTTTATTCTTCATACTGATGATCTTTCATATGATTAACATCTCGGGGTTAGCCCGAGGTAATGATCTATGCCTTCTTTTGTTGGATCGGTGTCACGTACAACTTGACAGTCTTCCCCACATGTTGATAAATTATCACTGCATTTTTTATTTCTCATGACTTTTTTGTCTAACTAAAAAAGAACATTTGTATAACTTCACGTTTCGATCAGCCTTCATAGATAACCAATATTAATGTTTCTAGTGTTCTCACACTGATGAGCTGATATCAGAAAGATTCATCTTTATCAACATTCTTCTCTCAAAACCCTCTTCTTGTATCATTACTTCCTTATGAATTTGGATACATTTAAGATCATCTTCAACATTATCAAATTTGTAAAATAATATATTGTAACATCCCATTCCCCATAAACATTATTCCTCATAAACAATTCCTAATATGATAACTAGTTTTATCTCCCCACCAACTTTATTTCACAATGTTTGCATCATAACTTTGTCTGAAATCCTATGAATTTTTTAAATTACAAATTGAAAGGCATCATCAGGTTTTAAAATCGGATCTATTCATACTCTAGAAAAAACTTCATTATGATGACTTCATTCTTTCCAAACTCAATAATATTTCCGAAATCTATTTTCAATCTATCAAAATCCTTGTCTAATGGATTTTTTTCAATGTATCACTGGTAATCAAAGTATGATATTATGGATTTGGCTATCATGTTGACTGTTCTATATCTGATTCATCATATTGATATCATAGGTCCAAAAACCAAAAAAATATTCTTTTTCAAACATTAAACATACGTCATCTATTGAAAAAAATACAAAAAAATATATATTTGGACTAACCATGGTATTCATCATATTTATAATTTCTATTGATTGGTGGTGGTGATGTAGAATTTTTGGAATAGGCAATGAAAATGAATGGGTTTAGAATGTGGTATTTATCTGTGATGGAGGAGATTTATTTATTTCATATTCAAAATAATTAGAATATGACTCATTTACCTTGAGGAAATAAAAAAATCATAGAAAAAATATGTATACCTTGTCAAGGAAAAATATAATGGTATGAGAATGTGTAAAGAATGGATGGTGGTGGAAGGAATTCAACAATAAGAATATGTGGATATCAAATAAATTTTATTAAATGTAATGAAATATACTAATGTCATAGTGGTTCTTAATATAGGTGGAAAAGGGATTTATATATTTATTTTCTTGATGTAAAGAAATAGTTCATTAATATAGATAAAAAATTTATATTTATATGAAGAAACCTGAATGATTTTTGGTCAATAATTGAAAACCTAGTGTAAAGACTCTAAGAATGTTTTTATGAATAAAGTAGGCACTCTAGTTGCTGAATAGATTTTTTAATATAATATTTTGTAAAATATCATAAAAACAATGTGGAATGGATTATTTATACTATTTCAATCATTTTTGTGATGGATACATTATATTTCTTCTATATGTGGATCACATGTTCACTATAATGACATGAATGAAAAAAATTTATGAGAGAAATGGGTATTTGGTTATGGTGTTTGATATTAAATATCAATGAGATTCTTGTAATATTATAGGAAGGATGTCCATTAGTGATGGTGTAGTTAGAACCACGATGTTACCACAAGTTAAAAAAATTAATATGTTTTGACTAGAATTTTCATTTTGGAAAAAAAATCAATTTCTATTCTCCAAGATATTTTTTTTAATTGTCAATGTACTAAGAACAAATGACAATAGAAGTGGGTGCGTATATAGGAATTGTTTCCTATGCATCCGCTATTGGATGCATGATGTATGTCAGGGTTTGTACAATATATATATTCCTCATACAATGGGATGTATTAGAAACCACCTGGTTAAACATAGAAAGAAACATTGGGAAGTTTTGATGTTGATAATGAGGTATTTTAAGGGAAAAAAGAAATAATTATGTTCTTTTTGAAAAAGAAATTCATTACCAGGGTACTTGAATTATAAATACCATTGTGTTGTCAATTATAGGATGAGTATCGGAGTTCATCTATTTAAATAGGGGTAATTGTGGTTTTCCATATATCTAAACTACACCAGGTGATGGTTTTATCTGCCACTATGGTAGAATGCATTGTGGTAATAGAAGATGATAAGGGGATTATTTTAATAAATATCTTATTAGAGAATCTAGATATGATGATATAAAATATTATATTACACTATGATAATCATAGTGTTATATACCTTACAAATAATCCAATATCTTCTTCCAAAATAATGAATATTTTGTTTATTTACTAAATTATTTGTTTTATAAAAGTGGGTAAGTTATTGATACTATAAAATATTTTAGGATCTGATAATTCATTAGATATGTTGAAAAGGTAATTTTTTATTAAGAAGATAAGGCACTTATGTGCCTCTGTTAGTTTTCATTGATGAATGAGGAATGGGAGGAAAAATATGGAATCACATTGTGGGAACATGGAAGGGACAATAAATGGTACATCATGAATCATTATTTAAAATTGAATCATTTAAGGGAATATAATTGTTCTTTAATGAATCACCAACATGTAATTAATGATTTATAGTAAAATAAACAATTAGTGAGTGAAGAAGAGAATAATTTTATAATAACTTTGTTTTCTAAACTAGAACCATAGATGAATATCAGTTTACTTAGATCGGTCTCCATGTGGTGGATTTTTGGAATGATGGAGCATGATCTATCAGACAATGATTTTCTAGGTGAAGGTATCTTATAAAAAACAATATTCAATAACTCTCAAGGATTTACTATAATATTATTGACCAAAGACAAAGAATTCATATGCTATAGGATTATAAATAATGCTTATAAGGTATTATTTTAGATTTGAATTTTTTTATGAAGATATTTTTGATCCATGACTTTTATTATCATGGATACTATGTCATAATGAACAACCAAATGGATCCAACTATTATAGCAATGGATTTTACTATTTAACTTCTTGTAATATGACATCATTTTTAACTGGGGTGTCTTTGGGTATTCACTATGATTTTCCCGTGGATATAGTTGACTTTTTAATCCACTTTTTTGGAATTGTAATTATTAAAAAACCATGTAAATAATTTTATTTTTTTATTCTCCTTATTCTTTATTTTCATTATCCATTTTACTCTTCTTCTATAATTGACTATCTTTTACAGTCCTATAATTTTCATAACAAATCAAAGTGTATTTCATCCACCAATTCAAGGTAAAACCATTCTCTCTCATATATTGCTTCCAATTCATACCATAATTTATATTTTCTTTTATACTGTTTAGGTATTTAGATTTATGGATTCCCTAAGGCGTAGGAAATTAGATCCTTTCATAGAGATTCCTCTTCTATTTTCTCAGGGTTTTTACCCCCGTTCAACAATATTTTGGAGGCAACTTGTTTTTTGGATTATTTCATCTAGGTTTTTTTCAAAATTTATATTGAAATAAAGAAATGTATAATTTATTTTAATTTTGGATTTAGGTTTTAATATTATTCAATGTAGTATTTCTGTTATCTGCCTATAGTTTCTTGATGGATTTTCTACATTGATAATTGTAATTATTTTGTTGATTTTATTTGTTTATGGAATCTTGTTTAATGGTTTTAATTGTATATTTAAGTGTTTTTTGTATTGAGTAAATATCTTTGATAATTAATGTTGGTGTAAATGATGATATGAAATCTATATGACAATCAGTATTGAGAATTATAAATGAAATTTTTAAATGATATTTTCATATAAAATGTCAAATAATTTGAAACATGGTTTTATATTAACATATACTATGGTTTGTTTTGTACCCTTTATATTTTACTTATTATTTTAAAACACCGTGAAAGGATTGATTTATTAAATTATTTGTTGGTTAAATTAATTTTTAATTAGAATTCATTGATGGATGTGTGGTTTAATATATTTTCTTATATTTATTGGCTATCTTAAACTCATATGTTCCAATTTTGAATCTGGTGCAACATAATATGTTTTTTATGGTGGCTAGATTATTTTTCATATGTTATTTCTTATTCACCCATTTATGTCAATTATTATTTCTACTTATTTTAGATTCTTATAAACAAAAAGTGTGTCCCAACAATTTTATAGCCACATTATTCAAAAAAAACATCCTTGATGAAAATTTTTCCATGTTTTTTACAAAATGATCGTAATTTAGCGACTTTCTTAAAAAACATAGATAATTTAATGATATTATTTTGTTTTATATAGGAATATTACTAATTATAGTGTTGTCTAATTTTTTTATGAAAATGGTGATCAATTAGCCTTGTGTTTAAGATAACCTAAAAAATTATTCCACCTTTTTAAAAAATTTAGTTGTCTTAGCGATGTTTTTAAACGTTTCTATTTTGGAAACTATTTTAAAATAATTCTATTTTAGTGATGTTATTTAAATATGTTTTAAAATGTATCCAATTATATATATATATATATATATTATAAGTTTAATTATTCTAATTTTCATATATATATATATATATAGATATATATAAAAAGTTATAATTAAGATTATATATATATGTATATTTATAAATTTATATTTTTATAAAGATAAATAAATATATATATATATATATATATTTAAATATCATAAAATATAAATATCAATTTATATATGTCTATATATACATATTTATCCATATATATATAAACACACACACATACACATATATATATTTTAAATATATTAAATTATATTTTTATACTTATTAACCCGGCTTGCAGTCATCCTGCATCATAAAAATGATGTCGGTCATCACACTTTGTAAAATTATATATGTGTCAATTTGTGTAAATTATTGTTTTAATATATAAAAAATATAAATACTTATATATATATATTATAAATTTATAAATTATTGTTTTTATAACAAACACATATATAAATACATAAGTCCAAATATATATACATGCTAATATATATATATATATATAAGTATATATATATGCCTATTAATAATATTACACAGATAATTGTATAATAAATCAAAATTAAAATAAATGTTATTCATATAAAAATTATATACACATACATAAATACATTACTACATACAAATAAAAAATTGATCAAACATAATTATAATAATTAGTATTTTCTTAATAAATTATTATTAATAAATGTATATAAGTATACATATATGCAGTTATAAATATTTTTGTTTTTTTAAAATGTTGGGTTGGAATCCATTTTTTATTTAAACCAAGAACATATTTTTTGAGTATAGGAGACCTATTACATGGCTTGTACACCTAGGGATAATTAATTCTCATTAAATTTCCCATATCCCCAATGGAAATTAAATCCCATTATGTGGCCCAAAATGCCCATAGTTTTTACCAAAAGGCCCTTTGGTGAACCTCTCTATCCCACAATGGTGTATAAGAGGAAGGTAAACGATAGGTATTAGTACACCAATCACCCCCGCCCCCACAAACTCGATGTCGCCTTTCTATATAACATATAATGTAGACTAATCGACATCTTGAGAGGATATATAAATTGACAGGTCCACCGAAATCTATGGAGAATTATAAAAGTAGGTATTGTAGAAAGATAGAAAAGATGGGGGGAAAAGTCGACTGACTATCACCAACAAAACATAGAATAATCCAGAACCCAAGGAAACTATAAGGTTTACATTCAAGACCTAAGGCCCTATACTATTTTTACAGGGGATGGACTGAGTCCCTTGGACATCTAGTGAGTGTCATCCTCCTAATGAAATTTTCCATCTTACCTCCCTCTCCGTCAATGAGACCAACCAAAAAATGATGTCGCATCTCCAATATGCGATGTTGAATGATGGATATAGCTATGGAACAACATCATGAACCTCTAACTAGCTCCTTAGAGAGATCTAAATTGAAGAAATTTGACAAATAAAACTCATGTCAAACACAAGAACACTATGAGATATTTATATTTGGACAAACAATAATTAGTGCATGATAATAAAGTGGTGGGTTGAGTTTCATGGTGACGATTGAACAACATGGAACCAAATACTGGGGATATGATAAGGTGTAATCAAAGGAATCAACTATTTTATCCCATCCATGAGCCATCCTATATGATTCCTAACCAAGAGTTTCCAACACAATTAATGGGGAGGGGATTCTCCATTCTACCGCAATGTTATCAAACAGAAACCCCCCAGAATGATGGACTAGCACCAAGAATGGATTTTTTAGATGTATTCTGATTTTTTTAAAAATGCATAGATCTTTTTTTTGTAAATGTGGAGGAAAGGTGGTAGTCACCCTACTACATTTCATGTTCAATGAAAGACATAAGGGGGTCGGGTGCCTTTCAACTAATAAATTTATTTATAAATTTTTTTACTTATAAACATATTGGACTGTATATTTTGATGTATATATGTATATTGTTAGAAATAAATTATAATGGGTTTTATTCTTCATTTGTTTTAGTTTAATATGACTATTTTTTCATGATTAGATAACTGTAATATTATTATTCCTTATTAGTATACACATTATTATGGAATTTATTATTTTTGTGCCACACATCATGTTGTCTTATGTTTTCCATGCACTAATGATATTTGACTCTTATTCCATGTTTTTGAGTGATTTTTTATATTCATTCCCTTATTTTGAATTCTATTATTATTGAATCCCATGATATAATATCAATTTTCTCCTCTGAAAAACATATTAATATTTATGGCTCACCCATTATTAAATGTAAGTCTCCCTGATATTCCATGATTATGAGTAATGTGAGGTCAAGGAGAATGTTTGGGGATGGAAATAAAATACCATGATATCATTTTTATCATGTAAAAAATTCAATAATATGTTGGACCTCTAGATTATTTGGGAGTATAATATAGATTTTAATGATAAATATTATGTCTAATATTTATATAAGATCTAGGTCATTGTAATAAATAATTTATTAAAATTTACCATCTCAATAGTTGAAATTTTTTATTCGTAATCAATTCCATTAATTTTTTATAAAATTTTAGATATGGTGTTATTAATAGGTATACACCCTACTATCCATATTACTTTTCATATGAAAATTCCAGTTAAATGCTATGGTTCTCACCCCTTCATGTACATCCACTGGTTTTCACACTTGTATTATGTATGGGGATTCCATTTTATATTTTATAGTTGTTAACAATTTCATAGAATCATAAATCTCAATGTACTCTCAATAGGATATAGGTCTATTATCTATGAATATTACTTCATTGTCATTTTACATAGTTAATTCATATATTAGATTCCCCTAATTATTCCTACTATAGCATTGAGTTTATTGCTTGACTTGACTTAGTTCTTTATCCACATCTCATTATAGAACTGACTCAACTTCCATATCAGGGGAACATTTTATTAATCATTAACGTCTCTAAGATCAACTTTTATCCCACTAGATCCTCAATTAATATATTCATTCTCATGTAATATACTAGTTTCATCCACAAACACATAGTGTTTTGTTATATTTTAGTAATAATATCCCATAGTTTACATGAGATAGGAACCAAATAATCATTTCACTAATTTAGGATTATATTTATTAGAAACCAATATTCATATGAGTGATTAACTACCTAAAATATTAATAAAAGGTATTTTAGTGATATTTACCAATCAATATATCATATATTGGCTTTATGACCACATTAGATATAAAATATTTACATATAAATGAATCTATTTTAATAGTATAACCCCATAATAAAATAATAAGAACAAAATAACACATCAATAGTTGAACCATGTCCAATCAGGAATTACTAATAATCTTATACTCACTATTCAAAAATGGTTTTCCATGAGGTGTTATTTTTAAAACAAATTCATAATCTCTGAAATTATCAGCGAATACCTAGCTCATGTATTAAACACTTCAATTTTATTAGAAAATCATAATAAATTTTCCTAACTGATTATTTAATTCATTCTAAAAATCTTCTAACTTTTCATTGGTTTCTTAATTGTGCCTCATCGTATGCACACAAACATATCAAATAATTTCATTAATAATGTTTAGGATAAACATAAGACCACACATAAAAATTAATAAATGGTTATAATACAAGTCTATGGGGAGATCCTATCCCAAATGGAGGTATAAAAATGGGATTCCCATATCTCAGATGGAAAGATCCATGCTATAGTGTAATTTGATGACCTAGAGTGGGTTGTTCCTCATACAATAGAATGTTGACCATCACATACTCTACCAGTGTTTCTATGGGAGGAGATTTCAACTAGATGTCATTTTGTGCACATGATCCTTCTCCAACTAGTGTCATAGAAAGACCCACTATCATCCCCTAGGGGAACCATATAGGTTATGATGGATCTGGCCCCCAAGACCGAGAGAATTGTAGATAACTTATCACAAAATACCGATCCCATGCCACTTGATGCACATCAACAATTTTCAAGGGATTGACTACTAGAGGGATGACCACTACCTATGGAACAGTTGAGGGCTCACATGTTGGATGAGGAATTCTATTTCATCTTAATCATAGCTCCTCAGCATCATCAGCTATAGGAAGAGGATAATAACAAGGAAACGTTACTCTATTGGGTTGATGAATAAATATTCTATCATGAATCTCATGATAAGATAACATCATTCCTAATGTTGCAAAAATTATTTCTTTTATGTTAGTTACCCTCTCCTCCTCTCACCCAAACATGAAATTTATCTGACATACACCAGTATGTTTTAAGGAGATTAAAAATGAATTAGAAAAGAGAATAATAAATAAGCTAATGTAAATTTATTGACTTACCATATCATTAAGTTCTCTAACGTGTGCAGTGAGATACAGTATAGACTTCAGACTATACCTTTGCTCATACTCAACCTACTCTAAAAGAAGGAATCACATCGTATGTACACCCAAGATACGACATTCAGGTTATCTTCCATTGGGGTCGAGAAAGATGTCATGTGGTCGACACTAGTCCACATCCCACCTCTCTATTAGCTTTAATTCATGACGTGTCCGTGTTTGTGGCAATGGAAATGGAATGTTCTGAACACAGCCAAAATGGCGCATGAATCTATCTGGATTGTGTCACTCAATAATATAGAATTTCATGAGTTATAGTACAACAATAACATTATGATGTCTAGCAGTGTAGTATGATATAATCTAATCCAATATAGCCCAATATGGTATACTTGAATCTGATATGACATGTGAGATTTTTCAATATTTACTTTCTAAGAACCAAAATTGATTCTATTTTTAATTTTTTTTAGAAATTTATATGTTGTATATACATTCCTAATTATGGAACATACATTTGAACTTGAGACAGTATGCACCCAAATGGTGTGTCGGAACTTCTTCAATGTTGTGTTTATGAGTCCACCTATAAAATATAACATCGAATGTGATAAATAATATGGAATTAATTTCAATATATCCTACTACAGTCTAAATCCAATAGATTATGTGTGACTATACTTGCATCCCCATGGACCATCATGAAACACCTCTATTTGCACCAGCTAACCAGAAAGATGGGTTCAGAGTGAGGGGATACACTCCCTTTCCCACATTCGAGGAAGGATGATGCATCCCCAATGATCTATGTGGTCTACACGGTATTCCATGTATAATTCCATGTATGTGTAACCTATAAAGGAATTTCCCCATCTATAAATTCCTTCCATATCAATGTCTTATAGTAGATCTAGATACATCAAGTGCACATGCTTCCCCAATTTTTAATCACACAGGGTCCCTCTAGTGAGCTATAATATATTTGCGTAGGCATGACATATGATAGTTTGGTATTTAGTGTCATAAGGTAAATATCCAAACCACACCTCAAGCCATCTCATAGATCAAGACCCACCATCTGTAGCAGTAGGGATAGATAAAATAATGATTTCTAAATATCATTGAATAATGTTAGGCTAGTATGAATGGGTGGGTCAACTCAAGATTCCCCCTAGATGGGAAGACCATGAAGGACTGCCACCTCCTCGATGGTGATGGTGATATCTCAGAAAGGAAATTTGAACGTGTGTGTCTCTGGTATCCACCTCTCAAGGATGGATGAAAGCATTTGATGGTCAACAAAGGTAAAATCAGATATTCCAATGTTGTAAAATCGACCATGGTACGGTATGGTGTAATTTCGGGGGCGACAACCTATAATGAAAATGGTATTCTCAATGAACCCTGATCCCTCAAACCTTAGTACCTAGTAGCATGGCCTAGGAAACATGTGTATATTTCTCTATGATTAGTCTAATATCCTCCATCTGTAAGTAAAGAAATTAAATAAGTCATTACTGTAAAATTTAAATATAACGTGATGGTATTTATTTGTTTTAAGGAAATAATGCGTAATTTAATGTTCTTTTCTTGTCCATTTTATTTTATAGGATCATAATTGTCATTTTATCATTGATTAATATACTGATTTTCAGTTTTCTCTACCTTGGTATTTCATTAGTTTATAACAAAAATATGAATCCCCCAAACAATATCCTATATTATTCATTAATTAATAATTATTTAATCACACTTTAATAATTCATTAATAAATCATTAATCATATGATATTTACTGGTTAAATATTATTAGAGAATCCTTATATGTAGAAATGTTTTATTCTTACTTATTTAGTTGTTAATCTATACCAAATAATTACTAAAAATAAATATTATTTATATACTAAATATAAATAAATTTATTAATTAAAAAATAACATATATAAAACTCCCTAAAAAGAATTAAATTACTAATAATAACAATCATTCATTAATGTATTTTTCCTTGTCCAGTTCATATTATAAAATGGTGTACATTGTAATTTATATATGATTTCCCACATGATGGTATGTTTTATTATTATTTTCTCACATTCATTCTTAGCCATGGATAGATTGATTATTAATTAATATCATCTCAATTTCCCTTTTCATATTTTTTATGGTGAATATGAAAGGATTAGTATTATTTGAGAGCATATTATTTGGAAATGATAGAAAATTCTAAAAATAAATGATCTTATATTAACATCATACAATTATTAATATGATATGATCACAAAGGATAAAATACATTACTATAGGTGATATTGTGTACATTACCCATTAATGATTGAGAATCATTTCTGGTTCTGACATTATTTATAACATATAGTGTATCTCAAACTCTTCACATGTTCTAGATGCTATTCCACATGACGCATGTTCATTCAAATAAAGATGGAATAAAATGTGGTTTTTATGTCTCAGTGTGGCTAGAAATTGTAGAAATACCTGATACTATTGTTCCCAATATTCATAGACCTTTACAATTGCCTTATATTTATTTAATCCATACCTTATTATGACAAATATTATATCCTATATTTTGTTGTGTCCTCTCTTTCATAAGGAATATAGGCATGTATTGGAATTTTCTAATCATCTTGATGAAAATTGATAACACAAGTTCCGAATCTGATAAGGTATTATCTTGTTTGAGTTATGTCTTAATGAATGTATGATCTACCTAACTATTTGAGATTCTATGACTACAAAATAAAATTGTTGGAATCTCCCTCAAGAAGAATCTAAAATCATCCTCATAATTGTCACGTTGTGTGGGGTAATTTCTATAGCATGATTCTTGACATATATATCTATAGAGCCTCTCAAAGTGAAATATATTTAGAATTTTTTTAATGAATATTTACTTGGAAAATCACTTCCAACATATATTGTTATTTCCACATCTTAACACCTATCTGGTACAACTCTGGAAAACACAGTTGTGGGTGAAATAACATTGAAGTTGAATTCAGGGACACATTCCATTCCATCTAACCGAGATGCAGAGAGTGGTGGATGACTTATTAAGGTTTGAGGATGTTATATAACTAATATGCTTCTAGAAAAATCCTCCCCAACATCCACTACTCCCTCTTCATCAGCACTATTATCACCGTCTGTTCCATCTTTATAAAATTCTCAATGTATGCCAGATTTCCATGTATATTTAGGAGATCATCTATGTTTTTCCCTTCAGTATCATATGGAACAACTTCAATTTATTGAGGCAAAACTTCTTCAACCACTATTATATGTCTATATGTTCATAAAATTTGACGATTTTGTGTTATAGTAATACATCAACATATAACTCCATCATGGTATAATCTGATCACAAGGAAAATAAATTTATTGCTTACAACCACAACGTATATGTAATTAATGGACTAGATAGATATCACAGTGTAGGGAAGAATTCAAAATTTCTATTTCTTATAGACTCGATCAGTTGATCGGGTCCCAAATTTAGGGAACCACAAATATTGTCTTGAATTTCACTTAAGTTTACACAATTAGTTGTACTAACCACTATTATTGATTGCATACTATAAGAAATTCCTTCTCAAGTTTTAAATACCTCACCATAGCAGAACACACAGTAAAATAAGACTCTCTATGTCAAAAATGTTTTTTGATCCATATTCATATATTGTAACTAATATGGACAATTTTGGTTGACCAAATATTATTTATTATACTAAAATTTTATAACATATTTTTACTCCCTAAAATAGGATAATAATATTTTGTTATATAAATTTTTATTATAATATAATTCATATAATGTTTTAGAAACATAGGTAAATAAAAAGTGGTAACATCAAATCAGTAAATTATCATTGATAAAATGACAATTATGATCATATAATGAGAAATGGAGATTTAAAAACACATTAAATCACACATGAATGTTTTAAAACATACAAGAAATAAATTTAAATGTTTCAATAGAACATTTTTTGGATGAGATTATCCTCAAAACGAATGTTAATAAAAATCTATCTTATTTGTAATTTGAATCTAGATTACATCTTTTAATGGGATTTACTTAATTTTTAATTTTCAAAATCTTTCATCCTTTTAATGACATATCATATATGTCATTAGAATCCTAGAATATTTTGAAAATTCAAATGATATGTACCTCCCTTTAGAAGGTGTTATTAATCCTCCAATTAAAAATTAGATGTATTTTATCTCATATCTGAAGTAACGCATATATCATCCAAACCATGTTCTATTGAAAATTTTCAATGAATTTATTTTATGTTATAAATAATTAATGTGTTATTTTATGTTTTTGTTATTTTAAATTTAACACTATATGATAATATTTATCATATTATCAATCTTAAATAAACTAATTTGGTGTTCTCTTCATTATACATTTACTTCTTAAACATTCTATGAATCTTACTGTCAATGAGGGATGACCATGTAATTTGTATGACACTAAAGTTTTAGAATATATTATTCTATTTAAAAATTATGATTCTAAGGTATATTTTTATAGATAATAATTATCCTAAAGGTATTTTATTTTTTATAAAGAAAATATGAATCTTCTAATGCATATCTGATGTAATTCATTAGTTAATCATTCTTTAATCACTATTTAATTATTACTTATTCAATAACTAGTAATATAATATTCATTAGTTAAGTATTATTGGATAATAATTATATATATATATATATATTCATTTTTAATCCTATTTTATTCATTAATTATTCAATACATAATTATTACTAATAATAAATACAATTTCTAAACTATATAATCTTTATAATAGTGAAATTTTTAGATCATCTTATTATATCCTAAACTATGACACTAATTTTTCTTCTTACAATTTTTAATTAGTTAATCCTTATTTAATCAGAAGGTAATAATTACTAATGTATTCATTAATTAATCATTATTTAATAACACTTTAGACATTAATTATTCAGTCAATAATCATATGTTATTCTTTAGTTAATTATTAATTATTAATCATTATATGAATTAATTGTTTAGTCGTATGATATTAATTAATTATTCAAAACTTAATCATTACTAATAATAACTATTATTTCAAAACTATATAATCATTATGATATTAAATTTTTTTATCATCTTCTTATACCCTTAAATATTATACTAATGTTGGATAGTTAATATTTTAATTAGGTAGTCATTCTTAAATAACTAGTAAATAATATTATGTTATTCATCAGTGAATAATTATATAATCACTCTTTAATCATTCCTTATTCAATCATTAATCATTGTTATTCATTAGTTAATTATTATTAACAAATAATAATATGTATTAATTTTGTAACCCTAATTTATTCATTAGTTACTCGATACACAATCAATACTAATAACAACTATTACATATAATCTATTTATAACTAATTCCACTACCTAATAAATAAAATATTTAAAAATAACTAAAAATAACTCAATTAATAATAATTCATATAATTATTTTATGAATTTTCAATTTACATTTCATTTTATAGGAAAATCATATTTATTTTATAATTTGATTAGTATACTAATTTGATATTTTACTTTCATAGGAATTTTAGTAATTTATATAAAAAATTATGTATTATCTGAAGGAAAATTCCCTCAGAGTGTCAAATTAAGAGCGCAATAAGGCCCATTATTGTGTACCAGGTAATCCCGGGTTAGGACCGGGACACCATGTCGGATTTTTTACTCTTACATAAATCTTTTCCAAAGCCACATCTACTTTTCTGTATGCAGATATGGATTTGATTTCTTAGATAACCAAATAATCTTTATGCAACCAAATTTTTTGGAAAGATTACTCTTATGTTTTTCATCTGTTACTCTATACTAATCATTACTAATAATAAGTATTATTTTGAAGTATATACATAAAAATAATCTACATAATAAATCAATTATTCAAAACTAACTAAATTATGAAATAACTAGAATATTTATAACTAATAAGAAAATAAATAAAATAAATAAATAACATTAAATTAAATAATAAATACAAATAAATGATGCATTGGAAACAACTGAGAATTCTTTCAGACAACCCTATCCACCTCACACGAAGAATAAATTTTTTAGAGATATAAAAAGTTGTATTTGGAGAGATGGGTCAAATTGGAACTGAGGAGAATGGGGGTTCCCTTTTATATGGAATTAAAGCCAAGGTTTCTTGGGGAACTTCACTCCATTACGTTAGGTGAAATGTGACACCTCCTATTGCATTTTCATTATCATTATGTGAAAGGTGGACCCCAACTTCTATTTTAATGTCTCCAATTTGGGGAAAGGGTGTGGTGGTAGGCAACATCTCCCTACCGACAGTCATGCAAAAGTTTTATTTATTTACCTACTCATATTTAAAAAAAATATAAAAACATGTAAAAATCTCTCAAGAGTGTAAAACCATTATTCAATGAAAACATACATATAAATTTATACTGAAAATATAAATAATGATATATAATATAATTTATAAATAAAACATACCACAATACATATTATTACATATATATTTAACAAATAATAACTTATATGCTAGTTTATAATATCATACTACAATTTTTTTAATTTTCATGTTGATAAATAATATATAAGTTAATACATATATTAATATATAAAATATATTGATATTAATATTATATATATATATATATATATAACTTTATAAGTAAACACGCAAAGATATTAAAATGTATAAAAATATTATTTATATTAATATAATATAAAAAAATTTAATTATATAAAAATTAATTTCCTATATATATATATTTTTATAATATTAACATATATTTATATTGAAATATATTAGCATATTACTAAACAAAGTTTAAAACAAATTTTTAAATATAAACCTCTTAGCTCACATGGTAATGTTGCTGGGTGCGGATCGATGTGTCATTTTTTCAAATCCTATGCGGTGGGAACCAAATTCTGTGTGTGAGGAGGGGATGACATAGATGAGTGATATGGGTGGTGTAGTGGCTAAGCAGGGGGTAGGAAAACAGACAAATATTAATAGTGTAGGGAGTTGCAGTTGTGTATGTGGTAGTTATTATATTTCACTAGGATAAGTTTTAGTGGTTGAGGAGGGGATGCCATTGTGGGGTGATGGAGGAGGCATGGTAGGTTAGGAGGGGGAATGTTTTCAGGTTGAGTTTAGAAGGGTTGGTATGTAAAACATTTGAGAAGGGGTATGTGTCACTGCATAGTTTCATAGGGTTGGGAGTTGCGGTGGTTGAGGGGAATGTTATTTCATTATGTTAAGCCATGTTTTGGTGACAGGTGATGGGATATAGTAGGAGTGATGGGGTAGGTGTTTCATTTAAAGTAGGGGAAGGTGGTTAGTAAAGGGGGTGTTATTATTGAGGCATGAAGGAATGATAAAAAATTATTATATCTAAATTTTATATGTTTACAGAGTTTTTGTATCTGAATTGGTCACTGGACACACATTGTTTCGGAGTTTGAGGATGTACGGTAGTTGAGTGGATGTTATTAATTTCTGATAGCCTAAATTTTAGTAGGAGAGGAGGGTATGACATTAGGGGTTGTTTGTAGAGGTGTGGTGGCTAATTAGGGGGATAGTTTCTTGGTAGAATTTCTGTGGGGGTAGGTATATAGGAAGAAGAGTAGTAATTTTTGCATGTAGTGATTCGAGGGGCGGGGAGGTGTGGTGGATGAGGGGGAATCTTTCACTCTATGTTAAGATGAGTTTTGGAAGGTGGGGATGGGATAACATAGGTGGGGATTATTTTAAATGAAAAAAAACACCCGTGTTTTCCATGCAGTGGGTCTTCCATGAATCTTATTTTTCTTTTTACCTACATGTCCATTTTTAACGACTTTAATGTTTTTCAATGTTTTGATCCATCATAAATTCTAATAATTATTGGGGTCTATTAATTGATGTAATTGTAGTCAATGAAATATGTTAAAAACAACATTGAAATCATCTTTTTGTTATTGTGTGCCATTTCATCCTCTGATATTTCTCACCTGGTATAGCCAACATACTGGTATCAGAGGCCAGGTTACAAAGATCCTCTAATTGTTTTGACGATGGCCACAATCCAGCGGGCATGTTCCAAGAATATATAAGGGAAACTATGAGAGGTAGTGAATCAAAATAAAGGCATTGTTATGATCACAAGAATTATGGGAGATAATCTCTGATAGGTATGAATTACCCACTATAGAGGAAGAAGACACCATTACAAATTATAAAAAGGATGACTCTAAAATATCAATAGAAGAAAGACATCAATGCATTGTTCCTCCTCTCTCAAGGGTTAGATTAATCAACATTTGAAAATATTGATGATGAAACTTCTATAAAGAAAGCTTGGGATCCCTTGGTGACATATTCAAGGGTGTTGATCAACTAAAGAGGGTATGTATTCAAACATTAAGAGTGTATTTCAAATCCAAAAACATAAAAGAAGGTGAGAGTATAACTGACTACTTATCACACTTGATTGTTATTGTAAAGAAAATTAAAAGGAATTGTGAAAAAGTGGAGGACATTCGAGTTACTCAAAAATCAATTTGATCCCTCACATCCAAGTTTGAGCATGTGGTTGTGGAAATGAAAAAATCAATATATTTTGATAAACATTCCAATGAAGAACTTATGGGGTCATTGCAAGTGAATGACTAATAAATGGAAAAGAATACCGCTTCGATGATGAAGCATGTCTTAGCTTCCAATTTGACTCTACAAGAAAAAAAGAATGTCCAACCCCAATGAGGAAGTCATCATAAAATACGAAGAGGGAGTGGATATCATCATCGATATTAACAAAAGAAACACAATTTTATTAATTTCCAAGGAAGAGGAAATGGTGGAGGCCGATTCATGTGTGGTCTTGGAAACATAAAGAACATATAATACACCATTGAAAAAATAATTTCCTTTACGTAATAATGTTATGGAGAATAATAGATCATGATGGATGATCCATCTACGTTGAAGTATCTCCATATGATGAAGAAGAAGGTACCACAGTCCTCCTTGCACAATAAAAGGTTTGTGAACGTCCTGATGTGTGGTATCTTGACACAGGTGCAAGTATCCACATGAGTGGTAACAAATAATTGTTCGAGGAAATCAGAGAAGATCTCTGTGTTGACCTGAGGTTCAGGGACTCCACAAGGTACCCATGATTGGAAGAGGAAAAATAAAAATCTATAGGAAGAATGGTGATTCGAATTAAATTTTTAATGTGTATTATGTACCATGAAGGAAAAATAATATCATTAGACACAACAAACTCTGTGAAATGGGGTATGTCATATACTTGGAAAACTCTTTATTTTCTATAATATATTACCATAGGAGACTTGTTTCTCAAGTCCAAATGGAAAATAATCGCATGTTTCTACTTCATATTAACACAAAGGATGAAGTGTGTCTCTTCAGACTCATAAATAATGAATTATGGATATATCATCTACACATTGGGAATCTTCATTTCAGTTGATAATAACTTTTATCCTAATCATGAATGGTGCATGGATTTCTGGAGAATGAAGATCCAAATCATTTGAGTGATTCATGTACATTCGGAATGCAATAGATGAAATCTTTTCCTAGTGGTGTATCTAGAAGAGAAAATGAACCACTATAGTTGGTTCACACTAATATTTTCAAACCACTTGAAACACCATAACATTGAGTTAATATGTATTTTATTACCCTCATTAAGGATTCAATATAATTCTTTGGGTGTATTTCATCAAATAAATATCTTATGCTTTTGTTGTCTTTAAAATTTTTAAAGCACGTGTTGAATCTGAAAGTGGTCACAAAATCCAAGTACTCAGATCTGAAAATTTTGGCATTGTTTAATGGATGAATCTCCCCATCCTTGACATGATGAGGATCATATTGAAAGAGAAGGACCTACCAAAGAGATTTAGAGTAGAGGTAGAGTCATGTACTACCAAACTCTTCAATAGGTGTCAAACTAATAAAATTAGAATCATGACACCACAAAAGGCATGGAGAGGCTAATAAAAGAGCATGTCACACCTACTAATCATTGGGAGTGTCACATACATTCATGTTCTAGAAGCCAGAAAAATGAAGCATGATTATCCTGGTGAAAAGTGCATCATCATTGGCTGCAATGTAGATTCTAAATCCAAAAACCTCTACAATACAATGACAAATATATTAATGCTGACTAGAGATGTGTTCTTTATGAGGAAGAAACATTGAAATTGAATGATGAAGAATCAAACAAAGAGATTCTAGTTGAAATATAAGATCATGAATAAATGCATGATCGTCATGAGAAAACACTAGCTACACCTTCCCCATGTACATCATCAGAACACCAAAATTCTGGTGTACGTTCCATCACTCTGGAGAAGAATCCATGAAGTAAAATTTGGAGAGATCTTCATCACCCATGGTTACCATAAAAATTAAATTATTAAGTGACCTATATGAGAAAACAGAAGTGGTAAATCTTTTTTTCCTCTATGTAATTCATGAGCCTCTGAACTTTCAATAATCCATAGGATAAAAATGTTGGAGAATCTCTATGGAATAAGAAATTAATTTCATAAAGAAAAATTACACATTAGAGGGTACCACACATCCTAAAAATCATAAGAGAATCAGAATCCAATGGTGTACAAAATCAATCCAAATTTTGATGGTGAGATTGATCGATACTAGGAAAGGCTCATAGGAAAGGGGTACAAATAGAAGTATGTGGTGTACTATGACAAATTATTTGCTTCTCTTGCATCGAATGAAAATATGAGGATGATTATATCCCTTTATGTTCATCACAATTGGGTGATCTACCAACAGGATGAGAATCCTACGTTTCTGAATGGAATTCTTTAAGATGAGGTTTATGTTGACCTACCTGAAGGCTTTTTATTCTAGGGGAGGAAGACAAGGTGTATCGCCTGAGGAAAGGTCTGTATGGGTTAAAGAAAGATCTAAATGCATGTGATGCATGTATTGACTACTATATTTGTGAGAATGGATTTTCCCAATTCCCATTTGAGAATTCAATTTACATCAATAAGAATGATCATGGTGATATACTTATTGAATTCTTGTATGTTGATCATTAATTGTTAATAGATAATAGCTGACTAATGTCCGATGAAGTCAAGGGGGGCATGTTCATAGAGTAATAAATTTTTTACGGAGGTCTCTTTTCCTTTTTCATGAGAATAGAAGTAATAAAATAAACCTAGATCTATATATATATCTCTAAACTGGTATTCCAATGTGTTTCTTAAAAAGTTCAAGATGGCCAACTGCAACACTGTAAAAACTCTTATAGCAACGGTCTTAAAATTACAAAAATATGGATAGGGAACAAGAATTGAATCATCATTATTGAATAGTTTAATTGGATGTCTGAGGATTCCCACAATCACCAGGCCATATATTTTTTATATTTTTTGGAATTTTAAGGAGTTACATAGAAGCATTGAAAGTGTCACATTGGCTAGCGGAAAAAAGAATCCTCTTATACATCAAATGAATAGTGGATTTTGGTAATTTATATCCATAAAACGATGATGAAAAGATATATGGATACATATATATTGATTGGGGAGGTGACTGAGATGATAGAAAAATCCCCATTTGGTATGTATTTTTTTCATGGATCGACTGATTTCACATGAAATTTAGGGATGAAAAGTGTGGTCTCCTTGTACACATCTAAAGAAGAGTACGTGGTGGCACTATCCACTATTTGATAAGTAATATGGTTGATAAATATGTATAAATATATGAATCATCCAAAGGCTAGATCCATATTGATATATTTGGATAATAACTCAGCAATTGAACTTGCCAAAAATCCGGTGTAGCATGGAAAAAGAATACATATCGATAACCAATTCAATTTTTAAGAGATCATGTGACGTAAAAAATAATGACATTGGAAAATTTTCACTTTATGGAACTAGAAGATGATAATTTTACAAATAAATTACTAATATATTCATTTTGACAAATTAGAATGATTCTTGAGATGAATCCTTATTTGGTTTGAAGGGGAGTGTTTAAAATTCAAACAAAACTAACTTGATCTTTTTCATGTAGCATATCTTCTGTTAATGTTCTATTTTCATTCTCTCCACAAATCCATTGATTTTGAATGAAATTATTGTTTGGTCATTTTTTGGTTCCTTCATAAATTTTATGTGTTGTTTGGGTCTATATATTGATGCAATTGTAGTTTGGGAAATATCTGCAATACAATCATGAATGGTCTACTGTGTTATTGTGTGGCATTTCATCCTCTCATGTTTCTTGTCTTTCATAGACCATAGTGATAGGGGAGTTTTAATGGATGTGTAATGGTCAGGTTTCTAGGTTGACAATGTTCTATGGATGAGGCATGAGGGGTGTTTGATATTGTGGGGGTGAAATGGGAAGTGTGGTGGTGGAAGAGATGGGATGTGTCTAGGTGGAGTGTCATAGGGTTGGGAGGTTTAGAAGATTGTGAGGGGGAAGGTGTCCAGGTTTTTTTAGAGATTTTGGATGTGCAGAGCATGATGGGTTGGTTATTTTTGAATTTTATACCAGGTTTTAATAGCTGAAGAGTGGATGCCATTGGGGGTGGTGGGGGAGGTATATCAGTTGTGGAAGGGTTTAGTGGCTCAGTAGAGGGGGTGTTGTGAGTGAGGCATGATGGAATAATAAATTGTATTATATAATAAATATTAGAGGGAGGGGAGATATAGAATTTGATGGGATGAGTTTCCATATATACATTCAGATTGTGGGTCGGTGTGGTGGTTAAGGGTCCAGTTATTAATTTCCACTAGGTTATGTTAAAGAAAGTGAGGGAGGACTATAATTTTTTTGGTGATGAGGGTGGTTTGGTATATGAGGAGGTGAAAGGTGTCTCATGGGGTTTTGAAGTGTGGTAAGGTACAATGTATGAGGAAGTGGTAGATTCTTATGAAGAGTTTTAGAGGGTTGGTGAGGTGTAGTGGCTGAGAAAGGGTTGGGTGGGTGCGTGGGGGGGATAGAAGAGGTGTGGAGGCTGAAGAAAGGTTGTATGGATAGTTATATAGGGTGCTGTAAGTTAGTTTTGAAGGAATAAAAAAATTGTTATATAAAAACTTATGGGGGTGTGGTGGTGTGGAAGCTGTGGTGGAGGGTTTCAAGACATAGTTTTAGATGATGGATAGGTTTGGTGGTTTAGGGGGTAGTTATGACAATCCATGTTTCAATAGGTGAGGAGGGGCTGACATAGTTTGGTGATGGGGAAGGTGTCATAAATTAGGAGGGTGAATGTGTCCAATATTAGTTTTGGGGGGTGGGGAGGTCTAGAAGCTATTAAGGGTTTGGGTATACATGAATTTATTTTCAAAGTGTGTAAAGGTGTGGTGACTGAGGAGGGTATAGTTATACATACATAGTTTAATAGGGTGTGGAGTTGTATTGGATGAGGGGGTGCTGATTTATTTATGTTAGGTTGAGTTTCATCTAGTGGGGAGGAACTAATGTAGGGGTGATAGAGGACATGTGGTTGTTGAGGAAGGGTTCAGTGACTAGGAAGAGGGGGTTCTGTGGGTGAGGCATGGAGGCATCAAGAAATGTATTATATTAGAAATTTCAGGGTTGGGGAGGCATTTTAGTTGAGTGGTGGTGATTTTAATCATTTTGGTTATGTTGTTGCGAGAGAAGAGTGGCTGATGTTGAGCGGTGATAATGGATTTTTGGCGGTTGAGGAGGGGAGGGGTGTTTCCAGGTATAGGAGGTTTCATTGTTGTGTCCTGAAGGTATCAGAAATTGTATTATATCAAAATACATATAAAACATTAATCATTGAAATTTTAGAGGGTGGGGAGGGGAATGTGTTAGGTGGTGGTGAGGAAGGATTGGTGGATGAGTAGGTGGCTTGTATCCTTGTGGTGGGGGCATCCTAGGTGAGGCATGAAAGAATCAAATATACTATTATATTGAAAATTTCAGAGGGTGGAGTTGTATGGTGGATGATTGGATGATTATTTATCTATACGATGTCATGTTTAAGTTGTTGAGGTTGTGCTAATGTTGGGGTGATATGTGGGAGGTGTGGTGAATGAGGAGGGGAAGTTTTCCGAGCAGAGGGGGTTATGTGGGTGTGGTGTCATGTCATCAAAAAACATAATATATATAAAAAATTAAAATTACACAAGAAAATTTTATAAATTATTTTTTAAAAAAACATTATTCTTCATGTTTAAAAATATGAATAACTAATTACTCATTCACCCATGTTTTTTAAAAAATAATTGTAATAAATGTGGGGAAAAGTAGTGACTTTTATAAACATAACTAATTTAGCTAGATTTATTAACATATCTAAATAGATCTATTTATAAAAGTTATTAATTAGGTACATCACATTTCCCAATATTTCTAGGAAAATATCTAATAAAATAATATATGTTTTAAAATGCCGATAATGGAAAAATATTTCCTAAATTACATATTTCATAGAGTTTTTTAATGAATTGGTGGTGTCCTATTTCATTTTTTCCCAAAATATGATGTGAATTTTTGGGGTAAAACATGAAAATTGTAACTATGTCTATTAATTGAATACATTTTGACCATTGGGATGTTCTATAATGAATATTGATTTCTTACACTTTAACCTACATGAGTTATAATTTATTAATCCATATATAACCATGGTTAAGAGTTCTCCGAAATGGTGATGTAATGGATGTGTCTTTTTAGGTGGAAAAAATTGAAATGATTATTAAAAATATATTGTTTCTTAATCTGTTTTATAACCAATAATAAACCTAAAAATTTATATATCATAAATCATTCATTTTACAGAAATTATAATACTGGGTTTTATTTTTATAATAAGCTTGTAAATAATAAATTGAATATATGAAACAATAACTTTTCTAAAAATTATTTATCAATATAAATTAACAATATTTCGGGGATTGAGGAGGTATTGACATTTGGGGGTGTTGGGGAATGTGCAACGACTAAGGATGTGGTTGGTAGATATGTATAAGGGTGTTATGGGTGAGGCGGGAAGGCATTAAAACTGTTATATCAAAAACTTTAGATGGTGGAGAGGTGTAGTGGCTAAGGGGATAGTTATATCTTTTCACTATGATGAGATTCAGTGGGTGAGGAGGGGCTAATGTCAGCTGTGACATTTGAGGAAATGAGGATGAGGAGGGGGTTGGTTTCTGAGAATGGGTGTCAATAATTGGGGTATGAATGCATAAAAAACTCATATATAAATAAATTTATTAGAAAACATTAAACACATGATTTTATATGTATAATTTCTTAAAAATAATAATTCACTACATTTTAAAAAAATGATACTAATTAATGACCAATTTACCCATGATTATTAAAAAATAATTGCTAAATCTTATGTGGATAAAATATTTACATTTATAAACACTGCTAATTATGCCACATTTACAAACATCCAAAATTAGGGATGTTTTTAAATGTTTCTAGTTATAAAGAACATGTTTTTTCTATTTATATACACTATAGGTATCAAAATTAGCTACATTTTAAATTATCTCTAATGATAATAATAAAACATAGATAATAGTATATTTATTTTAGTTATAGGTTTTATAAGAATTAGTGATATCCATGTTCTTATTTCTTCAACACATGAATTGAAACATGAGTATTATAACCATGTATAGTTAAAGTACACACTGTGATCATTTACTTGTTTTACAATGAATATCGATTTCTTCAATTTAACCTATATGGGTTATATATGAACGATCAATACAAAATCATCGTTATTATTTTTCTTCAGTGGAAAGGTAATGACTTGGTTAGATTTTGTGGAAAGGAGTGATGTGGTTATTAAAAATTATTTGTTTCCTTAACTGGGTTATTACCCAAAATAAACATAACATTTTGAAATAATAAATTAATTTTTTTATTAGGTTTCAGTCTTGGTTTTATTTTTACTGTAATCCTCTAGATTTTAATTTTAATATGTGAAACTACATTTTTCTAAAACGTATTTTTCAATATACTTTAACCATTTTTTCAGGTTAATTTATTGTGAGTGAACTTCTTTTTTAATGGTAAAAGATGGAGTAATAAAAATGTATTTGATAATGAACTTGTTTCATTTGAATACATGATTTATTTAATGAAATTTTAAATATAAAAACGTTATTTCGAAATATAAATGTTATAATTGTTCAATAGTTATTACCTATGACTTATATAATGCCCTTATTGAATAATCATTAGTTGTCCTAAATTTTTACTCATGTATCGCATTAGGAAACATGATAGTTGTTTTATAAATGACATAATTTAGTGATTACACCATGAATTACTTAATGTTTGACTTGATGTTGGAAATTTTATACCATTTCCTTGTTGTAGCCACTTGATAGTTTAATCTTTAATAATGTTATGTCATATGTTAACTTCCTTGAATTTACATTAAAATCTATGCGAGAGTTTTTTATATAATAATTTCATTAAATTGTTTTGTAAAATCATGTTTTTCTATCGATATAGTAATATTAACTTTTTAATCAATACTACCTATATTGTTTAAGTGTGTGTTAAAAGGAGTATATTTTTATTATTTTAGTTATAATCTGGTTCAACTTATGTGATGATTTATGAAGAGGATGGTCTTGAAATTCCTTGACTATAGTATACCTCTTCGTCAATCCCCAAAGGGATGGAATATACGTTTTACCAAAATATTGTATACACCACTCCCCTTTCCCTATGATGGGTATCTAGGACCCCTACTTTGTAAGAATGCATCAATATATATATATATATTCATGAATAAGACTATTTGGATGGAAAATCATGTTCTATTTACCAAGATTATATTTGATTTTGAATGTTAAGATAAAAGTATATATGTATAGTTATGGAACCTACAAGTATAGGTAGTTATTGTTTTAACCTTATAATTATATATCAATTTAATACATATTTATTTATATGTGGACTTGACTAGTGAATGTTTGGATACTATTGTTTCTATACAAATTTAATGTAGTTGACTTGTTATGTATAGACCTATTATTATCTATTAAGTAAAGACATCGCTAGTTATTCCATATTAATTATTTATACTCAATAAAATAATAGAGACATGTGTGAACATGTAATTTCACTTAATGAATTTATGGTACAACATGTACATTGGTAGGTATTTAATTTTTATAAAATTTAATTCAATAATTATGGGATCTTTTATTTAGTTTCAATGAAGTGTTGGATTCAGAGGGCATACTTGATAAGAAAGGTTATAGCACATTTAATATTATTTTCCCTGAATTTGATTTATTATAATGGTATTTCACCTCATCTGTATAAGGTAATTTTTTCTTGTATACACTTTGGTAGTATTTATATATATATGTTTTTGTTTATTTTATATTATTACTCAGTTAAGGTAGAATATTTTTCTATATTTCATAGGAGCATCCAATCCATGGTTGATCTATGTTGTTCCCATATAAGGATCTAGTTATGACTTATCATATTATCCTATGTTGGTAGATATATATTAATTAATAATCCAATACCAACAACAATATTTTTCATGCCACTATGATTAGAGAATTTCCTTGGGGTAGTGACATCCCGACATCAGTACTGTTTAAATTATTGAATCAAGGTTTATATAAATGGTATGAGAACCGTGTGGAGTTTTTATGTTTTTTTCCATGAAATAATATTGGACTATAAAGAAGAGAGAATTAATAAATAAACAGAACAAAACCCACTTTATGGTGTAAACAAAATTTTCCATGGGATTTCCGGATAATTAATATCAATCAGAGGTTGTTTCAAGTTGTGTTAGAACATTATATAGTGAATGTCATGTTATATATAAGACTCATTCAAGAGAATCATTATATGTTTGATCATAAAATAAATAGTATAGTGATACATTTGGACATGTGTATATATTTTATATTAATTTTTTCATATGTTAGTGACCTTAATTAATTCAATAACAACAAATAATGTAATAAAAATTTTCATTATGTGAAATCTAGTTAATTAGTGTTACTCAAAAATGTTCTTTTTATAAGATTAATGATTTATACATATTAAATAATGTATTATAAAATATTTATGCATTTTAATTTATGGGCATGCTAAATCATTCATACATTGGTTATTATACTAAGAAAGTAATCTTTTTTATTTCGATTTCTTAATGGTTTAAAAACTTTTATGGTCTTGAAAATAAAACAATACAGGCCTTTCTTGTTCTTTAAGGTGTTTTAGAAATATTGAATATTTTTTCCACAAAAACATGATATATGTTTTTCTTGAACTCCTAAATGATGTGATTTCTCTATCAGTAACATATTACTAAGATCATTTTAAATCTGATTTTTAAGCATGCTACTATATGTTTCCGTGTAATTTTGTAATGAAAGCTTTAATAATGACTTAGTTATAATTTTTAAAAGTTATTCTGAAAATAATTACTATAAACTAGTGTTGTAAATTGTTTATAAAATTTTGTTTTTTGAAAAAGGAAATCGGTAGTAATTTCCATTATGGAATTATATTTTCTAAAAAACTAATTTTGAAGTGTTAGATGAGTATATATTACTAAAATGACGTGGGTATAATTAGTGGGATTAGTAGAAATAGTTATCTCTTTATTGAATATAGTTAAAAAGTGTTCTGTATTATTGAAATGAAAATATATATTAAAAAATTAAATTTAAAATTTTTTTCCTCAATGATAATTTCTAAAATGAACTAGTTTTGTGATATTTTGTGTCTGAATATGGATTTAACCTATGATTTGGAAAATTTAATTGGTAGGATAGTCGTATACTGATTATATGTAATAACTATGGCGAGGATTACACTGAGATTAAACATTATCACTTTTTAATATCTTGAGGTTGTTATGTAGATTGGTGTGTATTTTATGTGTTATAATTAAGTAGGGTAGGAGTTTCCGTTTGATTAGAGAGATAGAAATAGGGACATTTTTGATATTTTCATGAGTTTCAAATAAAGAAATGCTGGTATTTGGGATTTGTAATAGTGTTTCAATAATTTTTATTCTTTGGATATAGTCATATATTGGAGTGCATTGGTTGCATAATTTGAATTTAAGATATGTACATCTTGTGTGTGGTGGATGAGTTGGGATTAATATTGAAAATCGTTTAAACTATAGTATTAGTCATGTATTTTTTTAGTGAGAATATCTGTGGATTTATTTGGGATTAAAATTCATAAGGTTGAGAGTTTTTAATGATTCATGTATCACTTATGTGTATTTCAAGGTAATTGTGGATTGAAGTTTGAAATTTGAATGATGTAATTTTTTGTTTAGTTTAATATTTGTTTTTGAATATAGGGATTTATTTGGGAAATGTTCTGGGAATATAATTTTTTATAATGAATTATTAAGGTTGGTTTTTTGTGGTTTGAGGATTGTGAGGTGATTTAGGAGCATGGGATAGGATATGTGAGGTGTTACATGCAGTCCAAAAAATATTGGAGGCACCATGTACCTGGTGGAAGGGTTTAGGAACTCGGTGTGTGAGATAGAAAAGGGGGTGTCTTGGGGATGACATTTAGTATCTCGTGACCCCATACCATGTATCTGATATAAATGGTTTCAGGTTTTTAATGATATAAAATTTCGTCGTTTTCTTTAAAACCTATTACCCTTTGATTGGGATCCCTTCAACCCTATTTCATCTAGTTGATCTTGATCACCTCCCCTAGATACTCTTTTTATATTTCATTGAAATATTTAATCATTATCCAATAGTGTTATAATTGAAATGATTCTATAAATTCATTATAAAATATTCCCCTCCCTTTTCTTTTTCCCACATTCATTCCTTTTCATTTTTTCCATCATGGATGAGTATTTTGAGTCTTGGTTTGAGCAATACATGGTAAAATAAAATCATAACCTTTTGATTCCTCTTTTACCCTATTAATTAATTATAAATGGGTTTATTTCACTTTATTCATCATTATTTTACTGTAATATGACATTAGGTTGATTTCATATAGTGGTTTTCTAGTTTTAGGGTGAAATAAATGGATGATGAGGTTGTTGATTTAGGTTGTTATGTTCATAGATATATTTCAGTGTATACATATATATATATTATTCATGGTTTACTCTATAATTAAAATATTTATTTAATTAGTAGGATTATTTGTTTATGAATCACGTTTTTCATTATTTTAGTGTAGCGTAATGATTATTTGACATTTTTTAAAAAATATTTTTTTTGAAATTATATGTGATCTTAACCATCCAAGTGAATTCCCAGGACATGTCTGGAATATTTCCCACACTAGTTTTATAAAATAATAATAAATTATGAACATATAATTTTATATTTTGATGCAACTTTGTTTAAAATTATATTATCATATAACAATAAAAATAATTTAAGATGGAATTTTATATAGTCCCCTGAAATGATTTTTTTTTCACACACTACATTTTAAATATTGTTTTCAACCCTTTTAAAATGATAGATTTGGTACTGTATATGATTTTTATGATAACAACCTATTATAATATAAGGAATTAAATATGTTTTAAGTCATTTTATTCTATTGATTTTCTATAATATACTCATGCTTTCTTATTTGTAACCATGTACTTCATAATGTATTTTTTAGCATGGTTATATAGATGGGAATTCATTAATTATTGTACCCTTATATATGTCACTTAATCATGACACATTATTTTCAAATTTTATTTTTTGTAAGCAACAAGTATTTCATAGTTTATTTTTCCCAAACATATTCCATTGATTTCATTACTAAAACCCGAGCATCGTGACTAGGCCTCGTGGAACCAAATAATTTTTACCATAATCATGTTTTATTAAGAATATCAATTTCATTCACATTAACATGTAAGATTTATAATTCAATGATGCATACATAAACTTGAAAAAAAAATTATATGGTGATGCACTGATTGGGTTAGGTAATGTGGAAACAAATTAGAAGGATTTTGAACACAATTATTTTCTTAAGCTAGGCCATTCCCTATACGACACATACAATTTAGATATAATAAATCATTTTTTATATTATTAATGAGACATAGTTTTAGATTTATTGTAGCCTTAAAAATTATAAACTGAATCTACGAAACTACATATTATTTAAAACATGATTATTAGTATACAACATAAATTTTATGAATTTAAAGTAAACCAAGTGAAAATATTTTTATTTCGAATAATTTTGTAGTTATTTTATTTTTATAATGACATATTCCCTTATAAATGTTTTTTCTTAATGATAATTTTTATTATAAGATACTTATTTTGAAAATATAATATTTCCTCTAGTGTCCTATTTATTCATAATTTCTTACCTAATTCCCTTTTGGATCATTACAACATACTGTAAATTATTATACTTGTGTCACATTATGATTCTTGTGAATATTTAATAAAAATTGTTAATGTAAAAAATATACCATGAATTATATCATGTTTGACTTGATATGGTTATTATTTAAATTTTTTCTTATTTTAGTTTCTTCAGGATTTAACATGAAAGTATGTATTATTATATTTATACAAGATTAATTTTATAATAAAATGGTTTATATTGATTTATATTTAATAATTTCATTGATCTATTTTACCATGACTAATGGTTTAAATATCTTGTTGTGTAATCGTTGTCATAGATATTACATGGATGGTTGTCGAGTATGTTGGAAGGTTTATATTTCTATTATATGAGTTTTATGAAAGTTAAATTTATAATTAGTGTTATTTATGTTATTACCTCCAAAAAACTCTAAATCTAGTATAGTTAGGACGTCCTGTCCTGACTCGATCTACAGACATTAACTGGATTAGTTCTCCACATGACCTCCGGCGCACCTCCTCATATATAGAAGGTTTCCAACTAAGGATGAATACCTATTTCCTTATCATAGGGAGATTATTTTCCCATAATCAAACTGCACAACCTAATATAAATGAATAAAAATATTTAAATCCAAATATAAATTTAATATTGTAAAAGTTCCCATAAATAAATTCAACAATAAATTTATAAAAAAATTGAATTTATCATACAGCTAGTATCCTTAGTGGGTGTATCATACAAAAGTTTTATTATTATAAAATGAAAAAAGTATCACAAAAAACATATCCCAAACTAGTCCCATTTCTTTCCTAGTATCATCCCCCAACTCTGAAATAGGAATACAAAATGAGAATCAATAATGATAGACTATTCCCTAATCCTATAATTGAAAATAAGAATAATGTCTTCTATAGTACACAACTGCAATGATAGACCAAGAAAGGTGTGAGTATAAATAATTTAGACACCACAAATAGTGGCCTTAAATAAATATTTTAAATATAATGCATGATCAAGTACTCATGATAATAGGTACGATAAAATAATTATAAAATTTTAATTTACATGCATTTAAAAAACACCAAACTCATGGGAGTGGCAGTTTTGGTTCAAACTTTAAATTATATATATATATTTCATCCAATGACTAGGTGTCTCTAAGAATTTTTTGATGACAATTCCAAACCATCTCCCATATGGGGTAATATACCCATCCCTAGAGAATCATATTCCACCTGGGGCCCGTGTCAATCGAGGTTCTACCAAAACATCTATTTCCACCCAGGTTCCATGTTCACTTCAGGATTAACCATAATCTATATCTATCAGGAATCTTTGTTCACCCATTGATTAAATATGAAATATGTGGAAACCAACGGGTTGTGTCCAACCAATGTTTTACCATAAACCTATAATACACAAAAAAAATTATAGGTTACAAGCATAAAGAAATGTTTAACATTTTTTATTAAGAAAATATGTTCCCATTACCCAAACTATTTAAAAAACACTTCTATTATCATGTTAATGTTTTCCATTTTTATCATGAATTCCAAAAACACCTAATATTTATCATTAATACCATTTTTCATTTTCATTTCAAACCCCACTCCATTACCGTTATCTAAGCACCATTTTAAATATTGTTTATAATAAATAAATAAGATTGATTATATTTCACAATCCTTGATTATAATAATTATTCCCCTCTTAACCACATTAAACCCATTTTTATTCAATGTTTTTTGTGAGGTCATCCCCTAACATTATCCTCTTACTTTAATGAAAATTTTCTTTCCAATGTATTTTTCCTTTTGTAATGTCTATTTACTATCTGATTACACCTACAGGGTCGCATCTTTCTAATGTCCTATCATATATAACTCTGTATTATCTATGAAAATAAGAAATCTAATGATTTTAATTTATATCATGTCATTTTTAGATGAGATCGGCATGAATCCATAACAAATGATAATGTAATAAAATGTACTCCTCTATGGTTAAATTATTAGGGCCACATATATTATTCATTTCTTACAACAATTTTCTAAATGTCAATTGTAACTTCCAAAGTACATTTATGCTCACAACACCAACTAGGTACCTAACTCACACCACGAAATATTTGCATCCAATTAAAAACATTTATAATAGACTTAACAACCATATCCAAAAAGAAATAAATGATGGAAAAACAAAGCTAAATCACTTACCTCATTAAAAACATCAAAAATTATATACAGTTATCCATTACATACACTCAACCACATTCTGGTCCAAAAAACATATGTTGCAATTGAAAAAAATCATCAAAGAATTCTAATTTTAATGAAATACCATATAAATTGATGGTGAAACATACATCCATTATAAGGGATTATGACAATATGAAAATATCATCTCATGATGTCCCTTATACATACCATAGGAATTTACCTTTATATGTTGATTATTCCACCATTATTTGGTGGAATTTGCACCTAAACATCAAAAATTAGATCCCAATATTCATGGAGGATTATGGGGATGCGAGATGGAGGTTTCTTAAGGTAAATTCATAAGTTAAATTATCAAATAACATCTTAAAACACACCCCATACCATGGGGTTAAGGAGGAATAATGGGAGAGTGTTTTGGAGGTCAGTCACACTAAATAGAGGAGAAAGAGGGGGACTGCCTCATCAAAAACATGAGAGTGAAAGTTTTTACATACCTAATTTAAAAAGACCACAGAAGAGTCAGTGGTCTATATCATTGTTTTGGTATCCACCTCGACCATTAATTATTTTCCAATGAGCATTTTACTACTTATTGTGCCCCAATCCATTCCCAAAACCACACTCTTTGGTTCTCAAACTCAATGAATTATGTTCCAAGGTTTGGTTCAAAATATGACCAGTCTAGATTTTTAAAAGATCAAATTTCACAAAAAATATAAATTCTTGTATAGACATGATGCATTAAAAATCCATAATATAACAAATTTGTACCTCAGGTCATTTTATTGGTTATCCAATATGTGTATACCATCCTACACTAGTAACCAAACAAATATAGATAGAATTTTTCATTTTTGAATGCTTTAAACAACTCTAAAGAAAAAATTCCATATTCAGGAACATAGACAACCAAAATCGAGAAAATTACCATCATCATTACTAAACAACTAGATGGTAATTACCAAATATTATATATTTATAACACTTATGGTGTGATCATCCAAACAACCAATTGGCATATGGTTCTCCCCACCATACGCTTCAGCATATATAAACAAAATGTTAATTCTCTCAGGCATCTTCCTTATAAAATATCACATTGAAAATCCACCCCCACATTACAATAATGTGCTTGGTATTATTTTTTGACATTCCTCACCAATAAAAAACAATAATGATGGTGATAAATTTTAACCCATCTTCCTCGCCGAAGATAGAAATGGATGGATGCATAACCATATTCTATAATCAAGACCTGAATATACATACATTTAATCAAATAACCAGGTTTGATTCAGGGAACACATATGTTATCATGAAAAATACAAGATAGAAGTGATTTTTGATTCACTACATCTTATCCAATGCTCAAACACAATTCAAACCATCCGTTGTCATATTATTTCAAAAACACCTTACTCCAACATCTAATGTTTCATAAATTCAACCATTTTATATGAAATCATTCCTTGAGGAATCCTATTATCAATAAAAAATTGTCTTCAATGTCCTCACAAAACTCTTAGTGAGCTTCCTTTGTTATAGCATGAACTGCACTAATAGTTATCATGCCATGCTTTGCACACAGAAGAACCTCTGATCAAAACACCATCGGATCACTAAAAACCATATCTTTCCTATAGATAATCCTATGTATCTATCCAAAAAAACATTAAATTTTATACGTGTAAATCCCTCACGAACTGATATATTCATATCATTTGTTTCTCATTGGCCTCCTGACACCACCATAATTGCTCCATAACCAGTATCACATGACTATGATCCTTCTCGTATATCAGTTACAAATTCAAAATCTAAAAATCATTTCTCGTTATAGGATATTAAATTCCATCACTTCAATTTAGGAGAATCCAACCACCACGGCCAACTCTCCATTCATCACCATATTCAAATATTTGACATGATCATCTCACTCCCATATATCTCACAACACAACTATCATCTACCACATATTCCCAGATTCTAAAATTGATACCAATGACATTTTTCAATAGCTAGTCCATAATTAGGAAATAATCATCTAAAAGTTGTTGTTGAACCCCCCACTATATAGAATAAAATATACCACTCCTTGTGTGAATCATATCTTGTGCACCAATCACATCAATGGAATTTCAACTGTCATTAAACTAGTCCGATAAACAATTACAAAAAGAATATCATCAGTTTTTCAAAGACCCAAATGATTTTCCATTGAATTAAAATTGTATGAATTATAGATACATGTTGAATAAGGACCCATGCATAGCCCGAAAATAAAGAAATAATCCCACCTATAAGAACCAAGTGATTACTACTGAGCTACCTAATCAATTAACCCAAAATAAATCTCACATCTACCACATAATCTTGACCCACAAATATCACTAAATACTCAAGGTTTCACATGAACCTGTGACCATTTTCTAAACCATTTATAATCCATATGAGTCCTAAATTACTATTTTAGGCTCACACACCCATTCAAGAATTTGATCATTCCAAATGGAATATCAGTATCATCGAACTTAAGGCATAATTGTTGTATCCAAACAAGAACATAACATTTATTTTGAGTTATGACTATATAAAAACCACATGTTTTCTCATGAATCATTTCATGATTAGAATCATATAAAACACTCTATAATCTCCAGAAACAACCACATATGGTCTACACCAAACATCCTATCAAATGACCCATCCAATGGAATAATCAAAATAGTAGGTCCATTCATCCAATAACACCTTTAGTTTTGCTGAATTATTTTATTTTCAATAAATTATAATTACTTGATGGATGGAATTAGAGAATACTTCATGTTTCGTGATATTTTTGTGTAACCCAAAGTTAAAATTACACTACCTGAAAGATTGAGTTTATCTTATAGTATACAGAATGGTATTTTGGTTTTGTGTTAAACATAATATCGAGTTCCTCAAATAACATTCATTAATAGTGATACTGAGTTATATCAAACTTCAATGTACTATTAATAATATTATTTAATATAATATTTATCACGTAGACATTAGAAAAGAGGGAATGGAAAGTATTAACTAGATTCCGAAAACATATAGTTTTCACTTGTTTAAATTTTTTAATAAATAAAATAAGAATCGTTGAAATTGAACAAATTTCTAAGAACAATATCTTCTCTTAAATATGGTTTAATCATGATTCGAACACATAATATAAAATTATATTCTAGAAATTTTATAGATTTTATTTGCAAAAATATTCTTATTTTATAATATAAAAATCAAAATTATATTGATGTGAATTTTTGGTATTTTACTAAGATGTTTTATTTTTTTGTGAATAGTCAAAACTACTAAAATTAAATTGAAAAATTCCTTTTCAATTAAATTAATTATGGTGATAAAATATATTTTGAATAGGTTATAAATAATAATAGTTAAAATATAAATCTGTTAATCCAATTTAGATAATTTTACCCATTATAATATTGAACTTTGATATATAAACATTGTAATCTTTTGAACAAATTCACTTTAGAAACCTACAATCTTGTTATGTCTGTTGGATTATCTTTAAATTAAATTCCTGGTATTCTATGATTTAATTTATGAAAATGGATTCCACATTTAGAATCACGATAATTTATATTTTCTAATAAGACAAAAATAAATTTTTCAAATTTTATTTGTAAAAACAGTTAAAATTAATTACAGTGATTATGGTAAAAACGAGTTTACATAGTGGCTAAATATAGAATATAATGAGTAAAATGACTAGGAAACATGAACACAACCACTTTTATCAATATATATCATCCCCCAAAATCCTTAGTATATATTTTTATGATTTAGTGGGATATTATTTCATAAATGGTATCTATATAATAAGTTATGTAATGAAAACAACAAAATGGAACCTTCCATGATTTTAATATTTATAAAGCTCTAGGATAGGGAAAAACATCTTATGTTCAGTTTTAAATATTATTTTGAGATTTGAATTATTTTTTAATCATCATATTTTATTTTAAATTTTTATAAACAAAATACATACTTTAAATTATTATGAAATGCCAACATAATAATTATTCAGTTGATAATTAAATATAATAAACTATTATATTAATAATAAATGATTTGTAAAATGAATGAATTATTATCTTATATTAATTTTTTTGGTGAATATATAATGTTACATATGTGTGAATTTAATATACCCAAATACATTTTTTACATATATTTTTGAAGTCAAATTAAATTAATAATGTCGAAATTGGCATTTTGGTTATTTTATAATAAAATACATTTTATTAATTGATTAAAAAAACAAAAAAAAACTATTCTTCATAGTTATTTATAAATTATAATAAATATAATATATGGTACAATAATAAACCAATTTAGGTTTCATAATGAACTCAGTAACCCCTATATAGTAAAATCATTATCTGCATGGTTAGGGATAAAAATTTATTTTTCCATATTATGTGCTCTTTGGTGGAATTAATTTCCAACAAGTATTAGATTTTTATTTTATAAATTAGATATCATATTTTAGGATAAGTGGGTCCAAATTTTATAATAAGTATCACTATAATTTATTCCAAATTGATAGATTACCTATGATATAAAATTAGTCACCATAAAAACCAAAAATGTAAAAAATAGGGAAACATATATTTTAAGGAAGAACATTATAAAAATGCATTTATTATTATGAGTTTTAGGTATATTTTAATCAAATCATAAATCCCCTCGATTATTATCCAATTTTCTTGCCACATAAGTTAATGGAGACCACCTAATAGTGAATAATTTTGGATATTTACAAGAATTTCACTACTTCTCAACTATAATAGAGAAATCACTTCCCCCAATATTCACACCTCTCAAGCCATTTGGATTGAAAAAATACTTCAAAAACAACATCCCAAATTCAATCCCATTGTCCAATATGCCTTGGTATGGATAAAAATAAATTCTTTAATTGTTTTAGTAAAATACTAAGGATGGTATCAAATGAATATGTTTTTTAAATTAGTATAATAAGAGTCAAGACTTATGAAAAGGTCATTTCAAGTATAAATTTTATTTCTGCGAGACTTATTACATATTAAACACTTATTTATTTTTTGTATTGTATATAATACTATATTAAATGTTATATCATTAATTTTATTTAATTCATGATTCTCATGACATCAGTTGATGTTATTCTTTCGTGGATCATATGATTCAAAAGTTACTCAAGTTGTAATGGATATTCATGTCATTTTTTACTTTTTTGAGTTACATGATATTTTTGACACATATTTATTCTATGTGGTGTATATATTTCCCATTATATTGTTTTAGGATGGTTATATTAAAGTCAATTTTTATATTTCTATACATTATAATATATCTTTCATGAGGATTACAGTTCAAGTGTTACCAAATCAGTAATGGATTTTTATCTCAATTTTCTTTCATTTAGACATATGTTATGTTATAAACCTATTTTCATTAAATAGTTTTATACTACTCATTGTTGATAAGAAATATAATTAATTTAATATTACTCGTGATATTATATGTTTCATTTTATGTTCAACCTTCTTATATTTTATGATTCAATGTTACCAAAGTGGTAAATACTTTTTCTACAATCTAATCATTTATCGTGATTTTTTATAAATAATTTTCAAATGTTGAAATTTCATAATATAACACAAATGAGTTATCATGATTTTTATTATCCCCTATTAATTCAAGATATCTTCAATAAATGGTACCCTTTTTTACACAATTTGATATTTAAGATAATTAATAATTTTTTTTAAGAAAATATAACATTATCTCTCTATATAGTATGAAACCTATATTCAATCAAAAAAATGTTTTCAAGAAATATTTTATATGATAATTTATGATCATTTTCTAGGAATAGGATTAAAATTTTTATGTTTTAATATTTATTTAAAATGGTTTTCACTTTTTCCTTTATATGATTTCATCGTTATATTTAAATAAAAATGTATTCATAATTTTTTATGTTTTAAAAATATTTTTCAAATTAGAAATGATATTTTCCTCAAGAAATTTCATAAATTATATTTAGATATTACTTTATATGTTTTGATATTTGTTTTCATATAATTGTATTTTTCTAATTCTTTATGTTTTAATAAGTACTTTTCAAATAAATGTTATTTTCCTCATGAAATTTTACAAGTGGTCTATAGAAATCCTCCTCTGTCTAAGATGACATCCTAGGATATAGTTTATTATTTACAAAGGAAAATATCTAATGACAGTATTCTTATTATTTCATTGAATGGTTTATTTTTAAGATGAAATTTTTTTATCAATCTCATTTCTCTTCCAATTACTATTCATGAATTGTATTACATGTTCACAATGTTATGTGTAAACTATATTACATGTTCACAATTCTGTAAGTGAACATGGATTCATGTTAAAATTGTTACTAATGAACCTAATTACTTGTTCACAATGTTATTTGTGAACCGAATTACATGTTCACAATGTTATCGATGAACCTCATTACATATTCACTATATTATGTGTGACCCTGATTACATGTTCACAATATTATGTCTAAACCTGATTACATGTCCACAATGTTATGTGTGAACTAGAATACATGTTCACAATGTTATTAAGGGTTATGTATATATTTTTTATAATGTTATATGTGGTCCTAAAGCGTGTCCATATGTTTATGCTCTGGATTGATTTCATGCCCTCAATTTAATGAGTGGTCCAATTTCTCTTTATAGAAGTTCAAAATGTTATAAGATGATTTGTATGCCACAAATACATGTGTTATGATAATTTTATGTTCTAATGAATCTTGTTCTCTCATTCCCTTTTAATTCATGTATTATGAATGACCAATTTTTATGCCATGATTCATGATTGTGATCTCTAATTTGAAGGGTATAGTTTTCTAATTTTAAGATCATGTTCTTATACCATTATGCTCATATTATGCTTACTTATCTGCTTTATTTACCCCTACTAAACATCTGAGCACACCCATTATTATGTTTCATTTCCCCAGGTTATGAAGAAAGGTTTTACATAGGAGTAGTAAAGGAAGAGATCAGTAGAAGATACATTAATGACCACTCTCCGAGATATAAGATTATGTTTCATGGTTTCCAAACACACAAAAAAATTATGCTCCTCAAGGATATATTTTGATAATATAACGAGTATACATATAAAATGGTGTAATATAAATGTATATTATACTTGGGTAAATATATTTTGTATCAATTAAATGGTTTATTAATTCTTTTGAAACATGGATGATAAATATTTTGTGATTTCCCTAGGGTTATTTCTGATGATAAGTATTGGGATGTATCTAAGGATTACTGTAAGGATGAATAAAATTTTTAGAAAATTTCATGGAATTTTTGTAAAGGATTGAGATAGTGTATTCCATGAAATTGTATCCAAGTCTATGTAATACTAGTGTATCTCTCTCTAACTTAGATGTACGTGTGGGTAATAACCCTACAAACACTGTATTGAAATAAAGATGATTAAGAACTAGTGCACAAGAGTTGGCCTTACAGCACACATGGTTTTACAACCCATGGGTATATGCATTGGAAATTAAAAATTTATTCATCAAACATAATGAAAGATTTAAATAGTTGATGACAATCATTAACCTATTCTAAATCTATGGTTTCATATATTACAAAGTTTATGTTATGATTTAGATATTGTATAAGTGATTATTCATAATTAAGGGGTTGTCTAGTTTAATTAATGTTCCTAAAACATTGAATTATGGTTTTAGTCAACGATTGGAACATGGAAGAACTTAGTTAACCTTGAATGTGAAAAAAAATTTGCTGATGAGTAGCCAAATGGGATGATAACTAAAGTGAATTATATTGTTCCCACTCAGAAATCACAAAACACGATTTAAAACATAAACCATAACAATCTATTAGTCTCACCAAATAAGATAATGATAGAATTCACTTAGAGTTTTGGAAATGGAGATCATGTAGGAAAGAATATTAATCTTCCTATATTCCCAAAATGTGCAACGAACAATCATTGAAATTTCATTTGTGGAACATTGAAGATCTTTAATTGTGGAAGGCATGTGATACATCTTTAGATTTTAGATGTTTAAATAATTGTCCATTTAATTATATAGAGGTGAATGGGATCCCAACAAACAAACCAATGAAACTATAGTGTTTCATATATAATGTGAAGGAGCATCAAGTGAATCAACAACATAATGGGAAATATCGTGAAGAGAATCAAAACGGTTGTAAGAGTAAATGTTTTTCATTTCAAGGTGAAGAGAATATGAATGACATATGTATGGAAAGAGATATTCTGAAATAAGATCATGATGCTTAGAAACCAGTTTATATAGGATGTGGTATGATTTAAATATTTTTGTATTGGAATTCAAGAATTTGGATTCATTTTTATAAGTAGTTAATCAAGGATTTCAATAAATATGTTGAATGATGTTGATAATCTAAAAATGTGATTTAATAAAATGGTGATATTTTCATTAAGATAAGTTACATATTAGTATGTTCTTTATACTTATAAAATGGTGTTTAGTATGGATAATGAGATTATTGATTTGGATAATTTTAATTGGAGAGTTTCGATGACCTCATAACTAATAAACTATTTTTAAAAAATAGTTTACAATATCATGGATGGAGATTAAAAATTTGTTTGATAAATGGAATATATTCTATAATTTGTAAATTTATTCATGGAATGGTGAATAATTATTTTTTTTCAATATGGTTCGATCATAATTTAGTTGAATACCATGTTTGATAGGAATACACCATGATGATATTCACATGTTGTGTATGTACAAATATAAAGAAAATTTATGAAACATGGGAGATTAATGTTTTTATGATTTTAGGAAATCTATTCATCTTATATCCCATGATTAAAATTTTTAATATTTTAAAAGGGTCATATGTTTAAACATTTGTTAAATTGTTTATGTTGAATATGGAATACAGATTTAGATATTAATGTATTTCATACCCATATAAAGATTTCTGCATCTTGGAAAACATGTGATAAACATATCAGACTTGTAAAATAGTTAGAAATTGATAGAAAAAATTTTCACTCAAGTATGGATCTTACACACTGTTAATAGTGAATTTTAGTGCTTCATGAAGAAAAAAAAATTATTTTCCAATATATTCTTTTCTTGGAATGAGCAATGAATTTGAAATTTAAGGAATAAAAATCATAGGGTAAATTTTTCTTATGAAATCGAAAAATATCTTCAAATAATATATCATTATATTATAAGACTATAACATAATTAATAATATTTTTGAGAAGGTTCTTGAAACCAAATAGTTATCATATTACAATCATTTCTAATGAATCTATGGTGTTTTAAATCATCGTAGATTTATAGCATTGAGCCTCGTATCGTTACATTGATAATTCAATTGTTTATTATCAATGATCTCAATCAATATGTATAATTATTTACAATAGTATTCATTTATAATATCTTCACTTGTAACCTAATTCCTATTAGGTGGAATCATAGAGATTTTTTAATATAGGTATCCTTTATGCTTCCAACATTCTCTTTTTAATGGATGTTTTAGAAATAATTTTTTCAAATTGGGTCTCTTGAATAGAAATTTCAATTATTAGACCTTTGATGACATATAAAATTTTCTAGGGATAAATTCATTTTAATAGTGGTATAATGTAAAAAATTATGTTTTATTTAATTATTTTATATTGAATATTGTAAAATTCTTTGATGGAATATGTTTCTGGATACACAAATTTAAAATTTATTTGGACCCAATACCATGTTAATATTTCACTACACAAAATAGTGACTTTATATTTTGTTATATGAAACAATATGTTTGGACTGTGTAACACAAAATACCATGTTCCTTATATAGATTTTATTACACATAAGACTGAGTTTTATAAAACTATAACATAGTATTATTATTATAATTTATAATAACATTAATAACCTAACTATTGGAATTGTGTGAATGGATATGATTTGTAATCTTTTTTAAATTTTTGTTTTAAAATTTTTATTAGCTTTCTTTTCATTATAAATAAAATAATAACCATTCAATTGAAAATTAAATGTTTCTATGAAAAAAATTATCATTTATAATATATGGTTTAATCGTGTTTGGAATACATAATTCAAAATTAAATTTCACCCATTTAGAAAAAAATTAAAAAAATCATGTTTTGTATAAAATAATATCATAATTATCTAATGGTTAATTTTTTATATCTTTATGAAAAGTTTCCTTTTTTGAAGAATAGTGAAAATTTTGAATTTTAATTGAAAACTACCTTTTAATTTAAATAATTTATAATAGAAAAATATATTGTAAAATTGTGTTAATGTTAAAATAGTTAAATTATGAATCTATTAAAAAGATTTATGTCATTAGACTCATTTTGATATTTAATTTTAATATAAAAACACTAAAAATTATTTATCATTTTCCATTTAAAAACCTACTGACTTATCATATATGCGGGATTAATTTAAAATAAAAAATTCCCACTTCTACTAATTGAATATTTTAAAAAAGGATACTATATGTATAATATTCATAATTTATAACATAAATTAATTCCTAAAAAATTTGTGACCAAATTGATTACTGAAACCATTTAAAATTAATTATAGTGATTAATGTAAAACATGTTTACTTAGAGGTTAATGTTGGTATTTAAGGTGTAAAATGACCTACCAATGTGTAAAACACCCATTAAAAATAAATATTTCAACTATTATCACTTAATGATCTATTTATATAAGTTATTGGGATACTATTATATTAAGGTGACCTATATAATAAGCTAAGTAATGAAAAAGTCGGAAAAGGAACCTTCATTACCTTAAATAATAAAAAAATATTTGGCATAGGGGAAAACACATAATGCTCAGTTATAAATATTATTTTTAAGGAAAAATTAAATTTTATTATTATGATAATTTATTTTATATTTTTAGAGATTAAATAGAAACATTGAATTCTTATGAAATTCAAATGCAGTAATTATTTATTTAATAATGAACAAAAATAAATGATACTAAAAATATTAACTATTTGGTAAATTTAATGAATTATTATCTTCCATTAATTTATTGATATAATATATCTTGTTACAAATATTGAAAATTAACATATTAAAAATAAATTATTTTATTGATCATTTTAAATTTATATTAATTAAATAACGTCAAAATGAAAATAATGTAAGTTAACAATATGTGGTATTTTTTTTAAATGATTTAAAATTACTAAAAATTCAATATTCTTCCATGTGATTTTTAAATGTTTGTAAATATTATATAATCTCCATTCATGGACAAATTATGCTTTTATAATGAACATGTTGATCCCTAAATAGTAAAAACATTGTTTTCATGGTTTGGGTTAAAGAATCGTTTTTGCACATTACATGTGTTTTCGATGAAATAATTTCCAAAACTTATGGTTTTTTTATATATAAATAATATATAATATTTTATAAATGGTGGGTTTAAATTTTATAATAATTTTCAACTTAATTTATTCATTACAGATAAATTACATAGGTTTGAAAATTTTATACCTTAATAAAAACATAATGGAAAAAATATGGAATATTATATTTTAATCTTGAACATAATAAAAATGAATTTATTTTTGTGTGGTGGAGGTATTTATAAACCAAATTAACCATAATAAAAAGTAAAATAAAATTATGGAGCCACTTTAGGTAAGGGATACCACACATTAGTGAATACATTTGGGTATTTACATGAATGTGAGTCCTCTTAATCTGTAAAATCGTACTCACTCTCCCACCAACATCAAACCTGTCATGATATTTTTCTCAAACAACCTTATCCAAAATTTCTTCCCAACATATCTCCCCTCATCCTATAAGATTTAGTTTTTTCATAAATAAAACCGTTAAAGTATTTAATGAAAACCTACGTAGGATAACTGAAGAAGAGGATGTTTGAATGAGGATGACATTAGTCCATGCATAAGGTAATGTTATTTGTAGTCTCCAATTTATTTTTTTGGCAGTTATTCAATATTCACCACTAATTTATAGATATATATACAAACCTGTTGCAATTTATATAATTAATTTAATTTATTTCAAGATATTCAAAAATTGAATTGATGTTATTCTTTCATGGATCTCATTATTAAATTGTTACACCATTAGTAAGGGATTTTAGTCTCACTTTTTTACATTATTGAGGCACATGCAATATTCAACACATATTTCTTATATGTGGTGTATATAATACCGATTAATGAATTAGTTGATTTTTATAATAAATATCATTGTTATTTTTATATATATTTGATGATCTCTCTTTCATAGGGATTATGATGGGAAAATTGACAAATCACTATGGGAATTTTGTATCAATTTGACTTATTTGAGACATATGTTATGTTATGAAACTACAATCATTAATGATATGTATATAAATCTCCATTGACCTATAATACCATGAATATACTCCTCCTTAGGAAATTTTATATTTCATTTTATATTCTTCTTCATGGGGTTTATAAATCAATGTTACTAAACTAGTAAATATTTTTTGTTACAATCTCATCATTTATGAGGATTGTTTATGATTTTATCTTCAATGATGAAATATCAAGTTCTTCCTCTCAATAATTATAATTAATTTTATTTTCCTCTTGTTATTCATGAAATAGTCAATTAATGGTACTATTTTTTCACTCTTTAGTATTAAAGATCATTAAGAAAACATTTTTAGTAAAATCATACAATATATGTCTATTGGGTCAGAAATCCATTTTTATTAAAAATAATGTTCTAAAAATATTTTAAAAATATATTTTAATGTAATTTTGAAGGAGAAATATTTCATAAATTTTTAATGTTTTAAAAAAAATTAACTATTTTTTCAATCTTTATTTATGTGTTTTCAAAGATACTTTTAAAGAAAATTTTTTCAAAAACAGTTTATGTCTTTAAAAAAAATTATGATAAAAGTATAATTACCTCATGAAATGTTTAAATTATTTTCAAAATATACCTTATATGTTTTAAATGAGGTTTCCAAAGAAAATTATTTTCAAATTTCTATATGTTTTAAAAATTAAATTTTAATTAAAGTTATATCCCTTATAAAATGTTACTAGTTATCTTTAAAAAACCACTCCATTTAAGATGACATGCATTGATATATTTTATGATTTATTAGGATATAATCCATGGAAAAAATTCTTATTATTTATTTAAATGGTTTATTTTTAATATGAAATCTTATTTATAAATCTTATTTCTCCTCCATGATCTATACCATGCTAAAATTATTATTAAACCTACCTATTTTCATGGGTTATCTTGTGATGAAAAAATTATGAAACATAACCATTTTCCATTAGTTATGATATGATTATATGACTATAAAAACAATTTCATATCATGTGTTATGATATTATGAATTTTTATTATCTTGTGGAACACATGAGTACGATTTTTCATTATGTGACGGGTGGGGCCTATATCTCCCTTTAGTGAGGTGGGTAATGGTGGATAACTCATGAGTATATATATTATGTGCGAACCTAATTAAATGTTAAAATTGATATGTATAATCATGGTTAAATTTTATCAATGTTATGTTTAAACCATTATATATCATCAAAATATTATGCATGAACCTGGTTACAAGTTCACCATGTTATGCATGAACCTGATTACATGTTCAAAATATAATGAGTGAACCTAATTGCTTGTTCCAAATGTTATGCATGAAACAGAATATATTTAAAAAATGTTATCTATGATATTGATTATATGTTCACAATGTTATGAAAGAACCTTTTTTCATGTAAATGATGAAATTTATGGGCTTGATGAATGTCCGCAAGTTTATGTGAGGTACTAATTTCATGTCCTTAACCTAATGAGTGAACCTTTTTCTATGTATACATGTTCAAAATGTTTTTTGATGATTTTAATTCCAAAAAACAATTACTTATTCCAATGTCACTCTATTATGACACATTTTCATTGATTCCATTATGATTAATTTCTAATGAAATTCCAATATTTATTCCATGATTCATGATTCTGATCATTGGCACCCATGGTATGGTTTTAAAATTTTAGGTCCATATTCGAAGAACATTATGCTCATGTTAAGATTATATATCTTATATATTTACCCTCGCTGAGAATCTGGGATTACTCTTTCTTAGGATTCATTTCCATATGTTAAAAGAAATGTTTTATAGAGGATTACTGAAAGGGATGTTCTTTGTGGAATACATTGAAAATCATTCACCGATATAGAACATTATGTTTCCATGTATCCAAAGGAACCAAACTATTAAAGTCTTTTAGTATGATTTTTGAATGTACTAAATAATCAAAAAAAATAATTATGCAATATCCATGTATGTTTGTCTTGTGTCACTATACATTCAACTAATACTACCCTTTGACAGTAATCTATAAATATAAAGGAAAGCTCTAAGGGTGTTTTCTTTGAAGTGCACCCAGGCATTACCAGGCCTTTACTAAAATCAATATAGAACCATCTGAACATGAATTCAACCTGATGAGTCATCTAGACACACCACGCATGCACCCAAAACATTAATTATATTAGGATATCTCATATCACAGTAATCCTCGATCATAAAAGCTGCTATCACAACACTAAACCATGGTGCATTCCAATGATCATTGGGATATCACACCTATACACTTAAATCAGACCTCACACAAACCACTGTTAATGGTTGGAACTCATAGCATCCTTTTAAAAAAAATGAAATCAAATACACTAAGTTCAACTACTTTCTCTAGGACCCACATTCATGTTAAAATTAGATCTAAAATCTATTACACCCACTCAATGGTCCAATACATCCAATAATGGTCATATAGAATGATTATATGAGGAAATAGATAACAACCTCAAATTCAAATCCCAACTGAAGGTATTATATATGGAACGACACTATCTAATATATCCAAAAGCATAAAAGTATCAAAAAAACATATCCAATGGTCTCGCCACCTGATCTCTCTCTATATTCCCAAAAAATATAATACATAATTTCAATTCATAAGCATTAGGGATACTCATTACCAAGATCCTAAAGGATACACCACTACTTATTTACATAAACTAATCTCCATATTTTAAATCTAATGGATTCAAATTTTTAAAAATTTCATTTTTCGCAATCATACCACATTTTAACCATTCAACATTTATTTGTACATCACTTTCTTGGTAAGGGTGGAGAGAATTTAATTCCCATGTTTTATGTGAATCACCATATAAGCTTTTTACTATAAATTAATTAAACCCAAACCTAATCTTTAAAATTCACTAGTACCTTCTTATTAACTAGAAGTCATATGAGGAGTTCGTAGAGTATAATGTGACTATACCTTTATATGTAAAAACATCATATAAATTGTTGTAAGAAATTTAAATAACCAGCATCACTCAATCACATAGATCCATAAGAATATATAAATCACTAGAATATATTTGAAAATATGTTAATAAAACACTATCCCATGTGAATCCTAGGAAACATTCAACTACAAGAAAAATGTAGAAGATGTATCAATCTTATGTTACTAGAATTAATCATGAATTTACACACCCTATTGAAATACCATCCAAGATAAAAAAATACACTATAACATTAACATCACAAAAAATATTACCAGTCAATGTGGAAATCAATGAGATGTAAAATTCTAAATATCAAATAACAATTAACATATTTGGAAACATGGATTTTTCCCACATATGTGCAGTCAAAACCTCATGTCTTGAGATCATTATCAAGTTATGAAATTTTCTTTTTATTTTTTCATCCTCACCCATGTAGTAAGACAAAATAAAGGACCTATGACACCACGTTTTGATATACCATATTGTTAGTAAAACTATATGTTTTATATATGGTTTTTATTTTACAAATGAGGAATAATTTTCAGTTTTGTGGACACACAAAATTTCAAACTGACATTCAAAATGAAATTTTGAGAGTTAGAATGCATAAATATGTTTTTGAGACTTTGTATAAGGCTTGGCGCAGCCAAGGCTATTCCATCAAGTTTTGAGATAGTATAAATCTAAAACCTAAAGTCCAGAGAAGGTTGATAGGGGAACACATCATGACTAAAATGGTGCATCCCTCATAGAGAAACTATGCTACTAGTCTCGAGGAGATAAGGGTGTCACATAAGTTTTTCTGAATGTGCACACTAGAATACATGACCATAAACATTATAGTAAAGTTTTTTAGATGATAATTTCATATTTTTCGCATGGTTTATCAATATTTTTTCAATAACCGTCAAGGATCCCTTTATAGGTGGCGATCAAAGCATAGTTGGCATACTATTTGGCCAACCATGCAGCAAAAATATGCACATCATTTAATAAGGTGAAATTTCCATTTTTCAACTCCATAATTTTATAACAGTTATCTTATTTATTCTCCCATGAGTGATTATCATCCTCGAAATAGTTGTATCCATATCCTCCTCCTCCTATGAAGGGATTCCTCTTCTCTATTAGAAGCCCAAATTGATTTCTATCGCTCTCATTAGTTAGCCCATGGTAAGATATTTACTTTGCTTTCTCTTTTATTCATTTCACTCTATGTCATTAGAATTATTGAGTTGTGGAATAATTGTCCATATTTCTAGGTAATTCATCTATTTCATCAATTTATCCTAAAACATATCAAATCATTCCTTGATATTGGATTAGTGGATTTTCTTAAGCATACGGTAGGCAGTCCATAGATTTTTACCTTAGAGTATTAAAATTTATTAAGTAAGAAATTATTCCACATGCCAGTATATTTGTTTGATGACTCCTAAATGTGAAAATTAATTTTTAGAACCTCACAACCTAATTCTTGTATTCCTTCATATCAAATAAGAATGGTTGATTGCCAGGGGCATCAAGATTAAAATACCCATCAGGGTGGGTTCTTTGAATGTATTTGATGAATAATAGTTTTTTCTAATAAAAGGAATAATTGATGACTGATATCATATAAAATTTATAAATTTTGATTAAATAGAATGTGGTGGATTGTGAAACACCATTATGTTATCCCATAGTGACTAGGCCATCTGCATTGTTTTTTGGTCTAATTCATATAAAGATACCATGATGTTTTTCATTGGAGTGTATGTTATCATGTCCTCTCTGAAATCCTCTACATGTTGGGTGTATACTATTTTAATATTTTTATTAGGTATCTAATACTATAGTTGTACATGGAATTTTCCATGGATTTCGTGTTATTTTTAATCAAAGAGTGATTTTTTTCCTTCTAAATTACATGTCCACCATCATTTTATAATAAAAATGATAAATGGTCTTATTACCCTAATAAAATATAAAATCATTTTGATTTGGATAGATTATATACCTATCCCTCATTATCAAAAACTATTTTATGATAATTCATGGTAAATGACATAGCTTATCCTTTTATTTGAACATATATGTTAAATGAATTATATTAATACAGACCAATGCACATTGAGCAATTACAGTTTCCTCTTTATGGAACATCAGGCTAAGGAGTCCTAAGGAAAATATATTACATTATATTTCATAATGATAAACTGGACCTTTATTAGTTTTGTTAAAAATGATATGTCACACCCCCTTGGTTGATGATATTGTAATGGGATTGACTTCATTGGGGTTGATGGAAATGACTTTCCACACCCCCTAAATTAAGAGGTTGTGTATAACCCTCCATGTTATTATTCATGACAGACAAAATGCCATCCTATAATTATTCCGTTAACAGGTCATGTATCTTTTATTGATGTTTCACATGATCCCTGGGCTTGACGACCATAGTTATTATTATGATATTATATTTATTATCAGTGGAATTACACCAAGAAACCAATGATATACTATAGGTCCTGGTAAATTCTACATATCCATATATATGACTTCAAATTTTACAATATATATAGTGAATATATATTTACAAATCACTACATATATCTACATATATTCTCAGAGAAATTATGGTATAGGCTGATGTAGGCATGGTTCACTAGGTTTCCTTGAGGAACTTGAGCATAACTTATAGGTTTATTTATTTATCATCTTTTTCTTATTATACATATAATATATAAAAATTTATATTCAAATACTGAATTATTCATTATACTCCACTAGTTGTGGCCTACTGATTAGAACTTGCACCCTTCTTGGGCCTCTATTGAGCCAGCATGCCTGATAAGTCATCATGATTTCAGGTCTATAGATGATTATATATCTTATTTAATTTACATGGGAGATATGATCACATGATAGAGCTGGTACTCAAGATTCATTTTGATTTAGCCTTGGTATTTTATTAAATATTTTTTATTGTGTAGTATTGTATTGTACCACATGTTTTAAATTTCATGTTGATACTTTATAGAATCATCTACCCAAGCATACATGGTTGTATATTTCGGGTTTGTGTTTTTATATTATTTTATTATGTTATTATTTTGACCAACCATTGATATATATTTGTTTATATTGATTCAATTATTTTTTATATTATTTATTATCAATTATACTAATTTTATAGTCTGATCATGATGGAATACTCTTCACACCATTCCATAATTGGATCACAGCTATTAATCACCAGGCTCTTCCATGCGTAGAGGTGTGATTGAGGCCATCTGGTTACCGGTAAGGCTAATTTTTTATTCAGTATTATTAGGATGTTACAAAGTGGTATTAGATATTTTTTGCATTTATCTTACTATATATGGTTGTTAGACAGGAGACTAGGAATGTGTCAGTGCATGGTAAATTGAAATGTTTGGGACTGATCAAACCACACACTGGGATATGTCTTAGTTTCCCAATATAGGATTTTTATTCATGTTGTTCATTGTTAAAGATTATATTGATTTCTCCTTTAGAGATTGGATTACATTCTGCTACTTACTGATTTATGAGATTATATAATTTCCATTGGAATTGTATGGAAAGGATTTAGCTTACATACATCATTATTTTAATATAGATATTTACATGTGATTCATATTCCTTGACATGTTTTTTTCATTGCTATTTATTTAGATGTATTGATATGTCATTAATGTAATTGGAATACCTGTGATATACCACATAATGTATTTTAGTAACATGATTAGTTTTCCACTTTCTTATGAGTTTCAGTAACCTTCCTATCTAAATAACATAATGTGTGATTTATTTAGTATGGTTTATTATAACAATTAATTATATTATTTTTTAATATTATTTTTCTTATATACAATACTTCATTGGTTCTTGATTCCATAGAATCTTCACAAAAATAATTTTTATGCTTCCATGTATTAATCACTCGTGGTACCAAGAATTTTATAAATTTCAAAGTAAATTGCTTATTAATGTTCCATAATAATCCAAAATGATGTTTTCCTACATACATTGATGGTGACACCTTATCAAATCAATCCTAATATAATTGATCCATGTACACTTGGTTGTGTACTTTGAAACACATCATTTGTGATTAAATGGGACCTAATTTTCAATTTCCAAACTATATGGGAACATTATAATTTGGGTAACAGAAACCCAGATTATTGAACCATTATATTTGAGCATGATGCACACCAGGACTATTCTAAATATACACGCTATTAAAATTTCAATTGAAAATGGAATGGTGTCCCATATAAAATCCTTTAACCATATCACTTGGAAATGATGACCCGCACAGCTAAATTTTCAAATGCACAAATAGTCCTATGTATATTAGTTGGGTCATATTTCTTATGAGATTACCCACTAAAGGGGTTTTGAATCATTAATAATTTAATCAACTGCTGTGGTTTTTAACTAAGGTCGGATGTGATGGGTCCCTCATATGATACCTCATCTCTTATGTCTAAATACCTAACACCATGGGAGTATGATTAAATGTAATTCCTTGACCCCAGTTACCCAGAGTCTGTGTATTATTTTAATACATTGGCATGATTACAATAAATCATGTCTCGAAGGACCGATCGATTTAGCAGTCTTGGAAAATATATTACATACATCAATGTTAAAATACACTTTATAACATAAAAACAACAGAAGTAATATTTTATTAACTCCATTATTCCCACATATTAACCTTGCATATCAACCACAATACACTTCTTGGAATCCTGGAAAAAATAAAACATAGAAAGTGGTGAGCTCAAATGCTCAGTAAGGATAAGCAATACAACATAAACTTTTATAAATAAACATAAACATTTAAGGAAATGTATAAAACTAAAAAAATCTTTTTAAACATAAACTTAAGTAAAATTTGGAAAAAATAAAATGAAATAATTCCATTTACTAATTCACATGGATATTCTACTAGTCAAATAATCACATGGAATATCAATAACCTCTTTTATAATGATGGAATTCATAATTCCATACTATCATAACCACATAGTAATGGCCTCATTCCAAGACTACAAATAATATTTTGTCAAGTCCTTATGCCAAGACACTAGTTTGTATCATGAGACCTACCAATGCTTCGAGGAGATATAGTAGGCTCCACCCATCACATACTAAGTCCAATTCATTATTTATATTAAAAGGTTTAAACATAACATAAACATTCATAGTAAAACTAGCATAATAAATGTCAATACATTACCCATAAACCATGAATTGTATAAAAATAACACATCCACAATCAAACATATCAAAAAACCATCAATACAATATGGAAGATTTGTATCATAATAAATCAACTTCAAAACATTTTTAAATTCCATAAATGGATTTTGATATAGATGAAAATGATTTGTAAAACTCTTTTAGTGAAATATACCTTTTCCATGAAAACATTAAAAAGTCACAAAATTAATAATCAAATACATTTGATGATATTTTTGAACCAAAGTGTCCCATACCACTTTGAAACTACTTAAATTAATTAACATTTTAAAACATTCATGTACATATAATTAAATCCTTAAAAATAATTATCAAAACAAAGACATTAATGAGAATGATTTAGAAGAATAAATATTTAATACATTTAAAATGATTTTCTAGTAAAAATTCCATTAAAAATAATCCCTTGGAAAACACTTTTATGAAACATGGACATTAATAATAAATATGTCATAGTGGATACTTACGTAAAAACAACCTCGGATAATAATGAGATTGTAAAATTAACCTTTACCAATTTGGTAACTTACAAAACATACACCTCATGAAAGAAATATCATACAATGAATATATAAAAACACATTAATTAATGTTTATTACACAAATAATACAATTATGTTCAGTACATACACCACACAAAAGGTAATAGTGGCAATATGACATGAATCTCACGGGAATAAGGAGTGAGATGAAAACCCCTTACCTTGCACGTTCCTTTAGTCGTGGGTACGTTTAACCTCCTGTATTAAGACATTAGTGTGTTATTAAATTATAACAGAACCATTTTAATATTTATGATATCATAATGTATTCATTTTTGACTTTATAATACCCATTTAATAAAAATTTCCATGTTAAATTAAAGTTTCAGGTAATAATTTCTTTTTTATCGTAGGTGTTTTAATTTTTTACTCTTGATTGTATCACTTAGATCAAGATTTAAATACTTCAAGAATATAAAAAATGATTTTTATATCATACATATTTAGAATATAAATATGGTTAATAGACATATATATGAAATGGAAAACACCATTTATTGAGATGGTACTCCGTACTTATGCATAAACATTGTTTCCGTTTTCATATCGTATTGAACGGAAGTAAGTGAATAAGATATTTGTATGTACATAAATACATATATATATATATATAAATATATCTATAGTCGCATTATTATGTCATATCTCAAATACTTATTAGTAATATATTTTTATAATCGTCGATGAATGGTGAACTTGTAAATCAATCTTATCGCGTCTAGGAGATGGCAATCTGTACGTACGCACGAGCAGCAATATCATTTCCTTAAAGGCTTGGAATTGGATTTTATATCATATATACAGAGTCATTATCATGTTAAATTTATTAATTGCATCAATTAAACATCATTTTTATACCCATCCAAATAATAATGTATTGAATAACAATTACAGCACGACTTGGAGACGGTAAGCAGTATGTACACACGTATGGTGACGTGTCATTCAGAGGATGGATAGAATAATGAATTTGGTTGTAAGATATTTATAATAACATCACAGTATATAGAAGATACTAGATTTATTATTTTAGAGTAGAAACAACAAAGAAAAATAAAGTGGAAGAAGAAAGGAACTTGAAAAAGGTGATGGAATATTTTCCACTTCTTTGGGTTCTTCCTTTTGATTTGATCAAAATGGCTAATTAGGATGGATTTCGGACTAAAGGAAGGACACTAGGATTAAGAAAGGATAGTTGATAGGGTCTTTGGTCACAGTTTGGCTCATCCAAATGGGTTTGAATGTGTGAATTAGAGAGAAGGGGGAGTTCCCTTTTATAAGAGGGGTGAAGGGAACCTTAGGAAAAGCTAGAAATATTATATTATAACAATACCATTTTCGGTTTCTAATGGCTCAAAAATGGATAATTTAAAGGATAAGGTGGGTATTGGTTGAAATCCACTGAAAAAATAGGTTTTATATAGGTTTGGGTCACTATATTAAATTTATCTTTTAGATTTAACTCTTAGTTAAATATTTTGACATTTACCATGTCTTTTTATATTTTTAAATAATATAGTGAATAAACTTACTATATAATTCCAAGAGTCACCCATGTGGTTTATTAATGATACACCTATCATTATATAATCCCTTTGTCTGGACCTTATATTTTTAGGAATTGAATATCAATTAATAAAAAAATTGTTTTGAAAACTCTTTTATGTCAATTACGACACTATTTGGTAATTTGTTTTTTTGTTCTAAATTCGTAACAGCATTATTACTTAGAAAAAAATTCATCTAAACAACCCTAACATGTCATATTAACCTATAAAATTAGTGGAATTCATAATAAGTCTCAAATTACATTTATTGGGATATTTATAATATCAATTATTTTAATATTTCATTAAATAGTCAATTACTGCATCATTATTGTGTCATAAATAATATAATTTATTAGATGTATAAAAATTATAAGAAAAAACCCGGATTTAGGAAATATTCCTAGATTTCCAATTAATATTTATAGTCACTAAAATATTTTTTTTTTGTCAATTTTTCCATTACATTAAATTAATTAATCTAAAGTGTCATTATCATTCATAAGTGGCTTCATGGCGTCCCAAAAGCGACCCAAATATGCCCATGGTTGGCCATGACTCAAATAATAAGGTTAGGACAAGTGTTAAGGTAATTTTGAATTATTATAATATTCTTTTTACCTTGACTTACCATATTTACCTTTTACCGTGATAAATAAAAGTCAAAAGTTACTATTCACAAAAAATTATTTTTATCTTATTGAACCGCATTTTACATACTGAGGTTAATTGTGTCTCTCAGATTTTTAAAATTCCACTTACAGAAGTGGTAAAATTATGTTTTATGTGAATTTTCATATTCTCTTAGGAGGTGGGTAAGATAAAGTGAAAAGTTCAATAAAAGTTTTGTATATCTAATATTATTACAAAATGACTCTAATGAATTATATTGAAAATATATAGGTATTATGTATATATTTTTACCTAAAATAAATTAAAATAAAATAAATTATTATTTAAATTAAAATTCGGTTTTAAATAATAAATCAGTGTTTTCCACTATTCATTAACAAAAGAAAGTTTTCATAAAAATACCAAAAATTCATCCTAAGAAAATTTTTATATTCAAAATTCAAAACTGAAGTCTATTTTTCCAAATTCATAACATTTAAGTGGAATTAATTAATTTAATATTAATTCTCATTGTTAAAACAAAGAGTGTATTTTAATGAACAATAACTATCAAAAGACTGACACTTGTTTATGTCATATTTCCAAATGAAATTACTTCCAATGACCAAAATTGGATTAAATGGTAAAACTATAATCTAATTATACTTCCAGACTATTCATAAGTATATTTAAACACTATAAATTATTTTGATTAAAAAACTTGTTTTTAGTTAAAATATAGTATTTTTCACTATTCATTAAAAAATGTACTTTATCGAAAAAATTACAACAATTTACACAAAGTAAATTTTGATTTCCCCATTCTATAGAATAAATTTATTTAGTCAAAATAAATATATATTAGTTTCAAATATTTTATTTAAAAGGGGTTCTCCATTAAAAGGCGGTAAAATTGTGTTTTTAAAAAAAATACTTCTTTTATCTGAAAAAAAACAAATTCGTTCTTACATTATTTCTAAGAAACTCATTATATGGATTCTAAAATTATAAGGATAATATAATGTTCAGAATTCATTTATTACTATTCATAACCTCTTTTTAACGGCTTGTTTGGTAAGTCGTGGAGCGCTTGAACTCGGTTTTGCGTGTAGTGAATGTTATTGAATTGCTTTGAAGAAATAACATACTATGAAATATTGGGGTGTTACATTATTCCATTATTCAATAAATTACATTGTTGCAATTTGAAATTGTTCTTCAAAAATAAAAGGGTGAAAATATAAAATACCTTTATAGGAAAACCCACATCGGAAATCGGGTTAATAAAATTTAGTGTTCATAAGAGGAAAAGGGAAATGAAAGGGTCACTGCCAAATTATGATCTCTATTACGAGAACATTAGTGGAAATTAGAGACATATAATTGGAGGAAAAATGCAAATATTTATAGGAAGTTGTTGACGTCATCAATCACGAACAAGTGTAAAAATTGAGGGCCTCATTTACATCAATCTATGATGATTTAGAATAACATCAACTCAATAAAACATAACGTATTAGGATAACACATTTTTGTTTTTAAGATACCTTCACTAATGTTTAATAATTAATTTCTTCATAGAATAAGAGAAGAAGAAAAATATATACTTGACATGTAGAGTTCCATCCTTTAAATAATTTCTACCACAAACTCATCTTTCACTATAAAAGATAATAAAACTTAAAAAAATCTATTTATCCTATTCGTATAGGGTTACAAAAAAAAGAATGTATAATACAACTACCAGAACTTTTAAAAAAACTATATTATTAAATCCAAGACATCATGTGGGCCAGTCGTAGGTGATATACCCTTGTCTCCCTTCGGTTCCGGGTTCATGTCTCGAAGCCTTGCCGGTCACGATGGGTTGCCGCCCGACCTCCAGGTTGTCCTTTTTATGGCAATCCATAAAAAATAATCTCAAAACAAACTTATCCAAAATACTTCAGACCAAAATTAATGTCCAATATTTATAAGGAAGGTAAAAAACAATGAAGGTCATTTTTCCATGTAATAACATCTGAACACCTTCATCATGTATTCTTTTAAAAAACTACAACATCCTAAATTACCACAAAACATTATTGATTACATTAATTCTCCCTTATTCCTTATAGAACACTGAATATAATCCTTCTGTCCAAATTATTGAAAACACCAACAATGATGGAATATACAAATCATAAATTAGTTTCAATTTTGTCAAGAATATCCAATATAATTTATCCAAATCAACCATCACTTATTCCAAAATCACTACCACATTATCAGGACCATATTAAGGATTACCTTTCCATCAACCATGTATTTTCCAAAAAGTGTAGAGTATTATTAAGTCATTTTCCTTAAAGCCTTATAATCTCAAATCTTCAATAAAATAGTACTTCTGTATAATCCCTATTTTTCTCCATAATTCATATAACCAGTATATTCTTGATACAGCATTCAAATGAAATAATTCTATAATCAGAACATAAGAAAAGTAGTAATTCCTCTTAATATGAGGTAGTATCATAACTTAATTATTATCCTATAGAATCATTTGACAGTATACTCTGCTGACTTGGAAATTGATTTGAGTGGTTTCCCAATTCCTTGATGTAGGAGCATTTTACATTTGAAACCTTTTTCTTACCCTGGAAATCACGTACTTGGTGTCCTTTTACTCCACATTTATAATAATCTCTCATTCTCTTCAAGCATTTACCGAGGTGATTCTTTCACAGTTATCACATATTGGAAAATCCTTCTTTTCCATCTTCCCTTTATCCATTTTTCCCTCTTCCATACTTTTATTCTCTTGCTACACTTCAAAGCCATAGGATTCAGAGAATTCTTCACTTATATTTTTGACACATGATACTATTTATTCATATGTTAGGAATACATGGGAGACTATTCCCTTTCTAAATGTAGTCTTAATACCATGAAAGATATGATCTTTATTACTCGTTGGATTTTACATATTTTCAAAGTTCACATTCCTTCTACTAGGTATCATTTCTATATAATGGCATAAACTATATTAGTTTATGAATCGAAATACATAATTCCAAACTTATAAAACACTTAACATATATTGAACAGTTTATGGATATAATCCATAGTAATAAAAATGTTTTCACTGAGGAAATATGTACTCATAAACCCTTCATAATGATTGGAAAGAAAATGATAATTATCTTAAGCATATCCCCCGGGAGTATCGTAATCAAAAGCGAAAAAAGGCACATTGCCATGAACCAGTTCCTGTTTGAGTCTAGCTCAAAGCGTTGTTTTTGGGTTTTACCCCTAGGTACATATGTGCCTGAGCCACCACTACTTTCTCGTATCCAGACAGGGATGTATTTCTTTGAAAACTCACAAAAACAATACATTTCTAAAATTCTAGGAAGTTCTTCTATACTAATCCTCATAGTCTATCATAGGGAAATGTTCCTAATTAGAGTTTATCTAAATCTAGTCTTAATGGTTATTTCTAAACTTCGTTTGGTACCAACATTATCACCTCGACCCCAGTTAACCTGAGTCGGTTCATTATTTTAATACATTGGCATAATTACAAGGAATCATGTCCCGAAGGACTGATCGGTTAAGCAGTCTTGGTAAATAGATAACATACATGAAAGTTACATTACACTTTATAACATACAAAACAACAGAAGTAATAATTTATGAACGCCATTATTCCTTTAGCTTAACCCTATATATCAATCACAATACACTTCTTGGAATCCTGGGAATAATAAAACATAGAAAAGGGTGAGCTGAAACGCTTAGTAAGGGTAAGTAATACAACGGAAACTTTCATAAATAAGCATAAACATTTAAGGCAATGTATAAAACTAAAACAAAATCCTTTTAAACTTTAACTTCTGCATAATTTGGAAAAAATAAAATGAAATAATTCCATTTACTAATTCATATGGAAATTTTACAAGTCGAATAATCACATTAAATATCAATACCCACTTTCATAATGATGTAATGAATAATTCCACTCTATCATAACCACATAGTCAAGGCCTTGTGCCAAGACTACAAATAATATTTTTTCAAGGCCTTGTACCAAGACACTAGTTTGTCTCATTAGACCTACCGATGCATCAAGGAGCTATAGCGGGCTCCACCCGTCACTTACTATGTCCAATGCACTCCTCATATGAATATGTATGAACATAACATTAACATTCATATTAAAAATAGAATACGAAATGTCAATACATTACCCATAAACCTTGAATGGTATAAAAATAACACATCCACAGTCAAAAATATCACAAAACCTTCAATACAATAAGGATGTTTTTTATCATAATAAATCAACTTCAAAACATGTATAAAATAAATTAAAGGATTTTGACTTATATGAAAATGATTTGTAAAACTCTTTTGAGAGAAATATCCATTTTTCATGAAAACATTTAGAAGTCACACAATTTAAAAAGAAATAAATTTAGAGACAATTTTGAATCAAAGTGTCACATACCACTTTGAAACTTTTGAATGTAATTTACATTTTAAAATATTCACCTCCATATAAATAAATACATGATTTTTTTTTGAAAACATAAACATTAATGAGAAGTATTTAGAAGAATAAATATTTAAAACATATAAAATGATGTTTTAGTAAAAACTCCCTTAAAAATAATCCCTTTTAAAACTCTTTTATTAAACATGTTCATGGAAAATAAATATGTCTCGGTAGATACTTAAGTAAAAACAACCTCGGATAATAATGAGATTGTAAAATTAACCGTTAACAATTTGATAACTTATGAAACATACACCCCATGAAAGAAGTATAATACCCATAAATTAATTTATATTACACAAATAATACAATTATGGGCAGTAATACACCACACAAAATGTAATAGTTGCAATATGACATGAATCTCATGGGAATAAGGAGTGAGATGAAAACCCATTTCCTTGAACTTTCCATTAGTTGTTGGTACGTTTAACCTCCTGTTTGAAGACTATTGTATTTTATTAAATTATAAAATAACCATATTAATATCTATGATATCATAATTTATTCATTTATGACTTTATACTACACATTTAATAACAATTTCCATGTCAAATTAACATTTCGGGTAATAATCGCTTTCTTTATCGTACGTGTTTTACCTTGTTACTCTGGATGGTATCACATAGATCATGATTTAAATACTTCCAGAATATAAAAAATGATTTATATATCATATATATTTATAATATAAATATGTATAAAAGACATATATATGAAATGGAAAACACTGTTTATGGAGACGGTAGTCCGTACGTATGCATAAACATTGTTTCTATTTTCATATACTATTGAACGGAAGTAAGTGAATAAGATATATGTAAGTACAGAAATACATATATATATAAATAAATATATCTCTAGTAGTTTTATTATTTCATATATTAAATAATTATTATTAATATATTTTTATAATCGTCGATGAATGGTGAACTTGTAAATGAATCTCATCGCGTCGTGCAGATGGTAATCTGTACGTACGCACAAGCGGAAATCTCATTTCCTTAACAGAATGGAATTGGATGTTATATCATATATACCGAATAATTCTAATTTTATATTTATTATTTAAATAAATTACATGTCATTAATATACCCATCCAAAAAATAATCTGTTGAATAGCAATTACACCCGATGTGGAGACTGTAAGTCGTGCGTATGCACGTATGGTGACATGTCATTCAGATGATGGATATAATATTGAATTTGGTTGTACCATATTTAAAATTACATCAAAGTATACAGAGGATACTGAAATTATTATTTTATAATGGAAACAACAAATAAAATGGTAGTGGAAGAAGAAAGGAACTTGAATGAGGTTATTGAATATTTACCTCTTCATTGAGTTCTTCCTTTTGAGTTTCTCAAAAGAGCTCATTAAGTTGGATTTCAGACTAATGGAAGGCCTCTAGGATTATGTTAGGATATTTTAGAGGATATTTGGGAAGATTTTGGCTGATACAAAGGGTTTTTATGGTGTTAATTAGAGAGAAGGGGGTGCCATTTTATAAGAGGGGTGAGGGGCACCTTAGAAAAGCTAGAAATATAATTTTATAATAAAATAATTTTCGGTTTATAATGGATCCAAAATGGATAATTTAAAGTTAAAGGTGTGTATGGGATTAAAATTACACAGCCAATAGGTTTTGGACAGGTCTGGGTCACTATATTAAATTTTCTTTTAAATTTAACTCTTTGTTAAATAGTTTGACATTTACCTTGTCTCTTTTTATTTTTATTTTATATGGCTAATAAACATACTATATACTTCCAAGAGACCCCAAAGTGGTGTATTAATGATTCGAAAATCACTATATATGTCGTTTGGTTAAACCACATATTTTCAGGCATAGAATATCAATTAATAATATAATATTTGTTTAAAAAACAAATTATGTCAATTTTGACACTATTTTGAATTTCTTGTTGATAAATTTCAAAGAGCATTATTACTTCAAAAAAAAGTTCATCTAACCAACCCTGGAATGTCATATTAATCTATAAAATAAGCGGAATTCATAAAAAGTATAAAATTAATTTATTTGGATATTTATAATAACAATTATTTTAATATTTCATAAATTAGGTAATTACTGCATTATTATTATGTCATAAATAATTTAATTTATTAGAAGTGTAAAAATTATAAGAAAAATACCATGTTGTAGGAAATTTTCTTATATTTCCAATTAATATTTATAGTAAAAAAACATTACTTATATAATGCCATATAAAAAATAATTACTAAAAGATATTTTTTTTTCCAATTTTGCCTTTACTTTAAATTAATTAATCAAGTGTCATTATCATTCATAAGTGGCTTTATGGGGTATCTAAATCAACCCAATGATGACCATGGTCGTACATGACACATCCAATAAGGTTAAGACAAGTTTTAAGGTAATTTTGAATTATTATTATATTCTTTTTACCTTGAATTACCCTATTTACCTTTAACCGCGGTAAATAAAAGTCAAAAGATACTACTCACCAAAAATTATTTTCATCTAATTGAACAAAATTTTACATACTGAGGTCAATCTTGTCTCTCGTATTTTTTAAATTCCACTCACAGAAGCGGTAAAATTAAGTTTTATTTGAATTTGTAATTTCCCTAGAAGGTGGGTAAAAGGAGGTGAAAAGTTCAATAAAATTTTGTATATCTAATATTGATACAAAATGACTCCAATGAATTATATTGAACATATATAGGTATAATTTATCTATTTTGACTGAAAATAAATTTTACATAAAATAATTGATTATTAAAATAAAAAGTTGGTTTTAAATAATAACTCAGTGTTTTTCACTATTCATCAAAAATTGAAAGTATTCATAAAAATAACAAAAATTAATCCTAAGATAATTTTCATATTCCGTATTCAAAAATCAAGACTATTTTACCAAATTAAAAACATTTAAGTGGAATTAATTAATTTAAAATTTATTTGTTTTGTTAAAACAAAAAGTGTGTTTTTATGAAACAATAACTATCAAAAGATATATACTTGTTTATATCCAATTTCAAAGTAAATTTACATGCAATGAACAACATTGGATTAAATGGTAAAAATATAATATAATTATACGTCCAAACCATTAATACTTATAGATGAACACTTTAAATTGTCTTGATTAAAAAAGTTGTTTTCAGTGGAAATATAATATTTTTCACTATTCATTCAAAATGAACTTTCTCGAAAAAATTCAAAAAAATTACACAAAGTAAATTGTGATGTCCCCATTCTAAAGAATAAATTTATTTAGTAAAATTGAATATATATAATTCTCATATATTGGATTTAAAAACGGTTCACCATTAAAAGGGGTAAAATTACATTTTGAAACAATATACTTCTTTTATCTGAAAAAAATGAATTTGTTCATAAATTATGTCTAAGAAACTCATAATATAAATTATAAAATTATAAGGATTAGAAAACATTCAAAATTCAGTTAATAATATTCATAATCACTTTTGAATGACTTTTTTGGTAAGTCGTGGAGCACTTGAACTCGGTGTTGCGTGTAGTGCAAGTTATTGAATTACATTGAAAAAATAACATACTATGAAATCTTGGGGTGTTACATTCTTACATCCTTGAATAAATTATGTCCTCACAATTTGAAATTGTTCTTCGAAAATAAAAAGTTGAAAATAAAAAATACCTTTGTGGTAAAACCCACATCAGAAATTGGGTTAATAAAATCTAGTCTTAATAAGAGGAAGAGGAAAATGAAAGGTTCACCACCAAATTATGATCTCTGTTAAGTGAAAATTGGTTGAAATTAGAGATATATAATTTTTAAAATAATGTAAATATTTATAGAGAGTGATTGAGGTCATCAATCACAAACAATTGTAAAAAATGAGGGCCTCAAATCCATCAATCTATGATGATTTAAAATACCATCGGTTCAACAAAACACAAGTTATTAGCATAACACATTTTTTGTTTTAAGATCCCTTCACTAATGATTAAGAATTAATTTCTTCATAGAATAAGAGAGGAATAAGAATATATACTTGACAAGTAGAGTTTCATCCATTAACTAATCTCTACCACAAACTAATCATTCACTCTAAAAGATAAGAGAACATAAAAAATATTCTATTTATCCTATTCATATAGGGTTCCAAAAAATTGAATTTTTAATTCATCTACCATAAAATTTAAAAACCCAACATTATTTAATCCATGATATCACGTGGGCCAGTGGTAGGTGATACACCCTTGTCGCCCATCGGTTGCGGGTTCAATTCTTGTGGCCTTGCTGGTCGAGACGGGTTGCCGCCCGACCTCCATGTTGTCCGTTTTATGGCAATCCAAAATAATTAATTGCAACCAAAAATATCCAAAATAATTCTGTCCAATCTCACAGTAAAAAATTTATATGGAAGATAAAAACTATGAAGACCTATTTTCCACGTAATAAAATTCGAAAACCTTTATCATGTATTCTTTTAAAACACAACAACATCCAGAATTACCATAAAACATTATTGAATACATTCATTCACCCTTATTCCTTATATAATACAGGATGTAATTCTTCTATCGAAAAATGTTATAAAATCCAACAATGATGGAATATACAAATCATTAATTAGTTTCATGGTAGTCAAGAATATCCAATATAATTTATCCAAATCAACAATCTCTAATTCCAAAATCACTACCTTATTATCTGGACCATTTTAAGAATTACATTTCCATCAACCACATATTTTCCAAAAAGTGTAGCTTATTATTAAGTCATTTCTATTAGAACCATATAATCTCAAATACTCAATAAAATAGTTATGTAATACAATCATTATTTATCTCCATAATTCATATAACCAGTATATTATTGATACAACATTCCAATGAAATAATTCTATAATAAAAAAATAAGAACACTAGTCATTCCTCTTCATCTGAGGTAGTATGATAACATGATTATTATCCAATAGCATCATTTGAGGTATACTCTGATGCATGGGACATTGATTCGAGTAGTGTCCCAACGCCTTCTTGTAGGAGCATTTTACATTTGAAAAATTTTTCTTACCCTGGAAATCACGTACTTTGTGTCATGTTTCTCCACACTTATAACAAACTATTATTCCCTTCAAGAATTTACTGAGATGATTCTTTCCACAATGATCCCATATGGGAAAATCATTCTTTTCCCTCTTCCCTTTATCCATATTTCTCTCTTCTATCCTTTTCTTCACTTGCTTCCCTTCAAGGACACAAGATTAAGCGAATTTTTTACTTATCTTATTAACACATGATATTATTTCTTCATATGTTTAGAATACATGGAAGACTATTTAACTTCTAAATTTTGGCTTAATACCATGAATTATATGATCCTTCTTACACTTTGTATTATACGTATTGTCGGAGTTCACATTTACTCTACTGGGTGCCATTTCTATACAATGGCATAAACTAGATTAGTTTATGAATAGAAATAAATAATTCCAAACTTGTAACACACTTAAAATAAATTGAATAGTTTATAGATATAATCCATAATCATAAAAATATTTTCTTTAATGAATTATTTATTCATGAACCCTTGATAATGATTTTTAATGAAAATTAGAATTATCCTAAGCATTTCCCTTTGGAGTGTCTTAACAAAGAGTGCAACAAGGCCCATTGTCGTGAACCAGTTCTCGTTGAAGTCTAGCTCAAAGCGGTGTTTTCGGGTTTTACCCCTAGGTACATTTGTGCCAGAGCATCCTCTACCTACTCGTATCCGAACATGGATTTATTTCTTAGAAAACTCACAAAAACACTACATTACCAAAATTCTAAGTGGTTATTCTATACTAATCCTCAATGTCTATCTTAGGGTAATGTGCACTAATCAAAGTTTATCTAAATCTTTTCTCCATGGATGTAGCTAAACTTTCTCTAATACCAAATGTAACGCCCTAACCTCAGTTACCCAGATTCAGTGCATTATTTTAATATATTGGCATGATTACTAGGAATCATTTCCCGAAGGACCGATCTGTTTAACAGTCTTGGAAAATAGATAACATATGTGAATGGTAAATTACAATTTATAACATAAAAAACAACATAAATAATCAATTATTAACTCCATTATTACCTTGCCTAAACCCTGCATATCAATCACAATACACTTCTTGGAATCCTGGGAAAAATAAAACATAGAAACGGGTGAGCTCAAATGCTCAGTATGGGTAATCAATACAGCGGAATCCTTAAAAAATAAGCATAAGCATTTAAGGTAATGTATAAATCTAAAAAATCCTTTTAAACATGAACCACAACATATTTTTAATAGAATAAAATGAAATAATTCCATTTACTAATTCTCATGGATATTCTACTAGTCGAATAATCACATGCAATATCAATAACCGCTTTCATAATGATGGAATTCATAATTCCACTCTCATATCCATATAGTCAAGGCCTCATGCCAAGACTACAAATAATTTTTTTTCAATCCCTTGGTCCAAGACACTAGTATTTCTTATGAGACCTACCGATTCATCGAGGAGCTATAGCGGTCTCCACCCGTCACTTACTAAGCCCAATTCAATCCTCATATGAAAATGTTTAAACATTACATAAACATTGGTATTAAAACTCTCATAAGAAATGTCAATACTTCACCCATAAACCATGAATGGTATAAAAATAACATATCCACACTCAAAAATATAACAAAACCTTCAATACAATATGGAATATTTGTATCATAATAAATCAACTTCAAAACATGTTCAAAATCCATTAAAGGATTTTGACATAGATTAAAACGATTTGTAAATTTTTTTGAGAGAAATATCCCTTTTTCATGAAAAAATTTAGAAGTCACATAATTTAGAAGGGACTACATTTAAAGAAATTTTTGAATCAAAGTGTCCCAAACCACTTTGAAACTTTTTAATGTAATTAACATTTTAAAACATTCAAGTCCATATAAATAAATCCTTAAAACCCATTTTGAAAACATGGACATTAATTAGAATGATTTTAATGAATAAATATTTAAAACATTTAAAATGATGTTTTAGTAAAAAGTACCTTAAAAATAATCCCTTTAAAAACACTTTTATGAAACATGGACATGGATAATACATTTTTTTCTGTATATACTAACGTAAAAACAACCTTTGATAATAATGAAATTTGAAAATTAACCCTTACAAATTTTGTAACTTACGAAACATACACCCCATGAATGAAGTATCATATAATGAATATGTAAATACACATAAATTAAAGTGTATTACTCAAATAATAAAATTTTGGGAATTACATACAGCACACAAAAGGTAATAGTGGCAATATGGAATGAATCTGACGGGAATATGGAGTGAGATGAAAACCCCTTACCTTGAAATTTCCTTTAGTCATGGGTACGTTTATCCTCTTGAATGAACACCATAGTATGTTATTAAATTATACCAGAACCATATTAATATTTATGATATCATAATTTATTCATTTATGACTTTATACTACCAATTTAATAATAATTTCAATGTTAAATTAACATTTTGGGTAATAATCGCTTTTTTATCGTACATGATTTAACTTGTTAATCTTGATTGTATCACTTATATAATGATTTAAATAAATACAAAATATAGAACATGATTTACATATCATATAAATTTAGAATATAAATATGTATAATAGACGTATATATGAAATGGAAAACACCGTTTATGGAGACGGTACTCTGTACTTAAGCATAAACATTGTTTCCATTTTCATATCGTATTGAATGAAAGTAAGTGAATAAGATATATGTAAGTACATAAATACATATATTTATAAATATATATATCTACAGTAGTGTTATTATGTCATATATTAAATACTTATTAGTAATATATTTTTATAATCGTCGATGAATGGTGAACTTGGAAATGAATCTCATAGCGTCGTGGAGATGGTAATGTGTACGTACGCACGAGTGGAAATATAATTTATCTAAAGGCATGGAATTGGAATGGTATATAATATATGAAGAATAATTATCATTTTATATTGATCATTTAAATAAATTACACATCATTATTATACCCATCCAAAAATTAATGTATTGAATAACAATTACACCACAACGTGGAGACGGGAAGCCGTACGTATGCACGTATGGTGACATGTCATTCAGAGGATGGATAGACTAATTAATTTTGTTGTACCATATTTATAATAACATCATAGTATATAGTAGATACTGTATATATTGTTTCTAAATGGAAACAACAAAGAAAAAGGAAGTGGAAGAAGAAAGGAACTTGAAAGAAGTGATGGAATATTTACCACGTCTTCGGGTTCTTTCATTTGATTTGATCAAAAGGGCTCCTTAAGATAGATTTCAGACTAAAGTAAGGCCACTAGGATTAATGGAGGATAGTTTAGTGGGTATTTGGTCAGAGTTTGGTTGGGAAAAATGGCTTTGAAGGTGTGAATTAAAGAGAAGGAGGACTTCCCTTTAATAGGAGGGGGGAGGGGCACCTTAGGAAAAGCATGAAATATTATTTTATAATAAAATCATATTAGGTTTTTAATCTCTAACAATGGATTATTTAAAGGATAAGGTGGTTATGGGTGGAATCCCACTCAAAAAATAGGTTTTAGATAGGATTGGGTCACTATATAATCTTTATCTTTTAGATTTAACTCTTTATTAAATAGTTGGACATTTACCATGTCTCTTTGTATTTTCATATTATATAGTTAATAAACATACTATATACATCCAAGAGACAACCATGTGTTTCATTAATTATAAACCTATCATTATATAAGTCCTTTGGCCGAACATTAGTTTTTTAGAAATTTAATATCAATTAATAATATAATATTTGTATTTAAAACACTTTTTTTGTCAATTTGGACACTATTTGGTATTTTTTATTTTCAAAATTCATAACAGAATTATTAGATCAAAAAATCATCTAACCAACCCTAACATGTCATATTAAATTATAAAATTAGTTTAATTCATAAAAAGTCTTAAATTACATTTATATAGATATTTATAATATCAATTATTTTAATATATCATTAATTAGGTAATTACGACATCATTATTGTGTCTTAAATAATTTAATTTATTATATGTCTAAACATTATTAACAAATACCATGATTTAGGAAATCTTATTAGATTTTCAATGAATTTTTACAGTCAAAATCATAACTTATATAACATCATATAAAAATTAATTAATAAAATCTTTTGGTTTTTGTCAATTTTGCCTTTAAAATAATTAATCTAAAGTGTCATTATCATTCAGAAGTGGTTTCATGGTGTCCCAAAATCGGCTTCAAGATTACCATGGTCTGACATGAATCATCCAATAAGGTTAGGACAAGTGTTAAGGTAATTTTGAATTATTATCATATTGTTTTTACCTTAAAATACCATATTTACCTTTAACCTCGGTAAATAAATGTCAGAAGTTACTATTCATCAAAAATTATTTCATCATATTGAACCACATTTTACTTACCGATCTTAACCATGACTATTTTATTTTTAAAATTCTACTCATAGAAGCAGTAAAAATAATTTTTATGTTAATTTTCAATTTCTCCTAAGAGGTGGGTAAAAGACGGTGAAAAGTTCAATAAAATTTTGTATATCTAATATTATTAAAAAATGACTCCAATGAATTATATTGAACATATATAGGTATTATGTATCAATTTTGAACTAAAATAAATTTAAATAAAATAAATTATTATTTAAATAAAAAGCCAGTTTTAAATAATAACTCAGTGTTTTTCACTATTCAACAAAAATTGAATGTTTTCAGAAAAATACCTAAAATTCATCCTAAGATAATTTTTTATGTTCTGAATTAAAAAATTAAGTCTATTTTAACAAATTCAAAACATTGAAGTGGCATTAATTAATTTACAATTAATTCTCGTTGTTAAAACAAATAGTGTGTTTTTAAGAAACAATAACTATCAAAAGATTGACACTTGTTTATGTCCAATTTCAATGTGAAATTACATCAAATGACTGAAATTGTATTAAATGGTAAAATTATAATATAATTATACTTTAAAACCATTCATATGAATAGTTTGGCACTAAAAATTATTCCGATTAAAAATGTTGTTTATATTTAAAATATATTATTTTTCACTATTCATTAAAAAAATGAACTTTAACGAAAAAATTCAAAACATTTACAGAAAGTAAATTTTAATATCCCCATTCAAAAGGATAAATTTATTTAGTCAAATTAAATATATATAAATTTCAAATATTGGATTTAAAACGGTTTCTCCATTAATAGAAGGTAAAATTACATTTTTTTTAAAAACATACTTCTTTTTTATGAAAAAAAATGAATTTGTTCTTTCATTATGTCTAAGAAACTCATAATATTGATACTAAAATTATAAGGATTATATGAAGATCAAAATTCAGTTATTAATATTCATAACTGTATTTTAAGGGCTTGTTTGGTATGTCATGGAGCACTAGAACTTAGTGTTGTGTGTAGTGAATGTTATTGAATTACTTTGAAGAAATAACGTTCTATGAAATCTTGGGTTGTTACATTAAATTATATGGTATGGTTATTTAATGTTTTCTCACCACATATATGGATTTAAATAGTGATTCACGGTGTAATCTTCATTAACATACACTTTATCTTCTTTTGGGTGGTACCTATATGAGGCATTATTTAATTAAAATTACACTTTCATCCTAAAGGGTGTATTCAGATATAAAATGGAATGGAAATTTTATTTTAATAATCCATTTGTGAAAGAATATGAATTAATATATGATGATTAAACTGTAGTTTATAAAGGTTAATTCCAAATAATGATAGGATTTTAGTTAAATAATTAATGTTTAGAATGATGTTTGATGAAACTTTCCTATGATCCCTGTGACATCCGTTGAATATAAATTATATGTATAGTTTTTCATAAAATAGGTAATTATAGTTTTAGGTTGAGTTTTTTAATATTTAAAGAACTCAATATAAATTAGTCAAACAGTTTATTTAATTACCTTATAGTGGTGTTTAGACATACACTCACATGTAATGTTTGATTAAATATTTCCCAAGTATTGCCATGGAATGAACATGTGTTCACTATCTGTAGGCCTCTTATTTTTTTCTTGGACCTAAATGATAGGAAGTGGATCCTATTAAAATATTCTTGGCATGACCGGGTGGCAGGTTCGACTCCTTCAACTGAGTAATGGGATTGCCTGATATAGGTAGTGACCTTATAAATTTAAAACCTTTCTAAATATTGTGGGGATTTTTAGACATGTCGTACTATTTGGGGGTCTATATCCTATGTAGGACTCTTATTTAAGAAATGAAAACTTTTCATTGATTGGTGTATGCTCAATAGGTTTACCCCTATTAAAGGTGTGACCATCATGTAATGAATGATTTATAGGGTTATATGTGTTGAGGGCATGGTTAGCTCTTGTTTGGTCATATGACCCTCCTTCATCAGTGAATGATGATTCGGTACACCATCAACTAGTTTAATAGTCAAATGGGTTAATAAGGAAAGTGGTTGAAATTCTTGTGAGGGAACTTAGATAATGGGATGGATAGGTAAAATCCTATGGATAATATCAAGGATATTCCCTTTCACTTGTGAGATATCAGGGTAGAATGTGTTGATACACATCGTACCCATTGAGTTTCAAAATGGGATTGGGAACCATATGTGTTCTGTGTTGATATTTTAAGTATTAAGGTATCAAATTACGTTTATGGGTCATCTCTAGAGTAGAGTGACCTAGCTGTTAGTGGAAATTTGGATTTTTCCAATGCACATGATGACAATGTAAAGATGATAACATGATTATTCATGTTGGTTGATAAGTTTTGTATTTCTTTCCAAATTACATAATGTATGTGTGTGTGACTTAGACAATCATTAATCTTATTTCATAAAGTGAATTAGGTATCAAAATATTGAATTATTACATTACATATCTCCTTCCAGTTTAATACTTTCTAAAATCATGTGGTCTTTTCTTGAGTTATCATAGGACTCTTCAAGAGGTAAAGGGAACATGGTTGAGCCATGATGATTCTTTGTCATGTGCAGCTAATCTCTTCAAAAAAAATCATCCCGCGTGGTTTGATTGAACTCTTTTAGGCGTTTTAATGGGTTTTGTTTGAAACCATACAGAAAACATGTTTTCGGATAGTATGGAAGTGTATTGGGTCCTCATGGAAGTTCATGATATCCACTTGATGTACTTTGGTCTTAGTTATAATCATGTCCCCTATATTGTCTTCATCTTGTGTACACTAAGAGTGCCTCAGTTATATTCTTAACTAAATAAAATATATTTGGGATTGTTTAATTTCCTCCATAGAGTTATTCCTTTTAGTATTGTAAGATAATAGGTGTGGTTTCCATGTGTGATACCTAGAATCCTATATTGGAATTCCTTTGATGAACTCATGGATGCCATCCAGTTTTCTAAATTGTCTACTAGGAAGATACCTCTTTGGGATCAATTATCATTCATCCAATATGGATATTTCATCTTTTTACTAAAATATCACAACTATTATATAGAAAATTCACTACAATTGATAAGTTCCTTGGATTCTAGCTAATTATATTGAGGTTACATTGGAATTCTAGTCAATCTCAGATGAGATGTATTAAAGGGAGATAACCCAAGTCAATGTGATCATGATTACCCCCATGTTAATGCTATGTAATGATATTATAAATGTATTTTTTTGTCTTGAGACATCACTACAGGTTGGTTATAGGCTTCATTGGATGTGTTCTAGATAAACAAGGGGAGCCTAATTTGAAGGAGTTGTGTTTTGGGTTGTGTTATTCCATCCTTCCAAGCTAATCATTTTTTATAATAGATTGACATGAGTTGTTGGAAATTATTCCATTTTGTTTTAATGAGTGTGGTTGTCAATGAACTATTATAGTAACACCATCAGGTTAGGATGAGTGTGATGTAAATTTCCTTAGTCCCAATCATGGAATTCTTGTTTGGATAGTTTCAACATGGTTAATGATAATTCAACTATTTCACTAAAAGGAGGAAAATGTTATATCTTCAAATTTAATTGAGTTTTCCAGGTTGATGAAAATCCAGCTAGGATATTTTTTAGAATTAAAAGGATTTTTTTTGAAAAGAAATTCTTATGGTGGGAATACCATGACCTGCAATGTGCCATTAAATTCTAGAACATATATTGTGTAGTTCTATTGGATGAGTGATTTATGAAACAATGATGTGAAAATGAATTTAGTTTGAAATGATCAGGTAAGATCTATATCAATTATTTAGTTTAGAGTAAGATCATTGGCTTGATATTTATAAACACATGTACTATATGATTTATGAGATGCTTGTAAGTGAACTGGTCATTCCAAATTGAAAAACATCAATTTGTATTAATCATCACATATTGATTAGGATGAGTGTTTTTTTAAATTATTCACTATGGATTTTTGGGGATGAGATTTTCTATGGTGAGGAGGTTGTAACATCCTAGCTTTTGGAAAATGTAGGAATTATACATATGATCATTAATTATATGTTTTTTGGAAGTACCAAATTTCAAACAACTATTGGAATGAATTTTTGATAGTTGGAACACATAATTTTGTTGATTGTATACTTGGTTTAGGACCTGAGGGGTGGATTAGGTGTTTTGTCGAGTTTTTTAAGTTTCAAACCTTGAAACCTCAAATCCCGAGATGGATGACGGGGGCCCAATTTTTGTCTAAAAATGTGCATCTCTCTAGGAGAAACCATGTGACTAGTCCAAAGGGGATGATGGTGATTCATGATAATTTCTATCTATATACACTAGGACATATGGGTATGGATCCAATTCAATGTTTTTCATAGAGTAGAAATGCATGGTTTTCACATTGGTTCTCAAAAATTTAATATGAACTGTGTGAGTGAGCTTTATGGGTAGTGGATGAAGCACGGTTTGTTGAAAATTTGGAAAAACCATGTGTCCAAACTATGTGCCTAATTTTAGGGGGGAAATTATAATTCTTCCCCACTAGAATTTTAAATGTATACCCTTATTTCTTCTCTAATGTGTGTAGTTCCTCTATCCAGCCATAGGTTCCTTCTCCTACTCCTCCCAGGCATGGATTCCTCTTCTCCATCTAATGTCAATATTTAGAATTTTTGGTCTTATTAGATATCTTGTTGTAGTAGATTCACACTTATTACTCCTTTATTTTTTTCTCTCTATAATTCTTGTTTTTGTGGTGTGACCTAATTTACCTTATTTTATAGTTTTTTATCTATTTATTTGATTTATCTCGAACCAGATCCAATGATTCCTTAATACTGTACAAGTGGTTCATCCAATGAATGATGTAGCTTATCTATATATTTTTTCATTAAATTATTTCATTTTATTATTTACACAATTATTTCGCACACCAGTGTTTTCATTTGATTCCTCTTAAATGTGAAATTTAATTTGAAAAACCTAACACCCTAATTATAGTCAACTTACATATTAAATTGTTAATTTCTATGGTTATGTATCTCTTGTTTTAAACAATGTTAAGGGTGGGTTCTTTTAATTTCTCAAATGAATCAATTATTTTCTAATAGAATACCTCATTTATGTGTGTTGACTTATAAAATTTATATGGGTTGAAAAATTGATATGTGGTTGGATATGACAATTTACTTTATTATCCATTAGTAACCATGGTATATCTTATGTAGTTGTTTCCAAATCTTATAGACAAAACACGATGTTTATTGTGAAATACACATATTCATGGAATGTCTAACAACCTTTTCATGTAGGGTGTTTATGATTTTATGATTTTCATTTGGACCTTAATACATTAGTTTTATAAGTATTTCTACATGTATTCCTTCTTAATATTAATTGAATAGTGAATTTTGGACTTCTCAAGTACTTGGCCATTATTATTTTATGATGAAAATGATAAATGGTCTTGGCACACTTTTAAAATTTGAATGATATGCAATGTGTCTGAATTTTATAACTATACCTCCTTCTTTATAACTAATATATGATCAGTCATGAATATGGAAATAGACCCTCTTCTTATTTGACCATTAATGTTAAACGTGTTATATTAAAGGGGTCCAATTCACCATGAGTGATGTTGGTTTGGGTTTTCAAAATGACAGGATAAGGGATAGTTTGGAAAACAAATTAAGTTATATTTCCTAATGAAAAAAGGCATCTTGAGTAGAGTCGTTAGACATGAACTATCACACCCCATTAGTAATGTATTTTGGCATGATATTCATATCACTTAGGTTATTAGGAATAACATTCCACACCCTATTGATTAAGAGGTTGGGTATGACCCTCCTCATTATTATTGATTACACCTGGCCTGGAATCCTATATTTATTACATTATATATGCATGGATTATTTTTTAATGTTACAGATGATCCTTAGGAATGATGACCCGACATATTATTATGATATTTTTTTAATATTATGAGTTTTCTTACGCCTGAACACCTGTGTTGCGCCTCAGGTCATAGATAATAATATGTATCCATCTATATATATATATATATATATGTCTATATATGTCACTACATATATAGTGTGTATATATATATGTATATGTATACATAAATATATATATACATATATATCCACATTTAAATTCTATAAATTCTGTCTTACGCTGAATATTTTATGGTTCGCTTGGTCTCCTTGAGAAACTTGAGCCTAAATTGTATGTTTATTTATCTGTCATCCTATTTCATATTATAATTTCATTCTATTGTATATTATAATCAAAAAAATTATTATTATTTATAAACTATTGGTGGTGGCCTGCTGAGTTTATCCAACACCTTACTCGAGTCACCATTGCAATAGGGTGCCCGAACATTCCACATGTTTGTAGGTCCACATATTATTATTATTTTCGTCATTTTACATGGTAGCTAGTTGCACAATATTGATCTGTTACTCAATATTCTTATCGATTTATCATTTTTAATTTTATTAATTTGGTTATATTGTGATATTGTGTATTGTAATGCATATTTTATTTTTCCTTCGGGTACTTTGTAGCATCATCTGGACATGAATACATTCTTGTACATTTTGTTTTAATAATTTCATTTTTTATTATTCAGTTATAATATTTACATTTAGTTTCTTTGTCTATTTGTTATACCACTCATGTTGTTTTTTTAATTTATATATATTATAGTATTCGAATGTGCTACTCTGGCCATGAGGATATAGTATCCCCACCATATAATCATTGGACCCTACCTTCTAGTCAAAATACTCTGTTGTATAGGGAGGTAGGGTTGAGGACATGTAGTGACCCGTCTTTATACTTTTATTATATTCATATAGGTCGTGGCATTACACTTGATCACTCTATGAATACTAATCGAGCTGATTCTCCACAAGACCTCAATCATGCCTCCTAACACACCAGAGGCTTCCGACTAGCAGTGAGGGTGAAATAGATTATCATGGTAAGACTAGGTCATAACCATCAAAGGTTGAAACACAATATAAATGACTCAAATAAATACACATCAATATAAACAGCTCAATCGTGAATAGTTATAATAAATAAATACAATACTAGATGTAGTAATAATTGTATGTGTCAAGCATACCATATCACTAATTGGTGAATGATATACAACTAGTAGATAAATAAAAATAAAAATTACGAGGATAACCAATTCTTAACTAGTCTCATGTTTTTCCCAGTTCCATCACCCAACTCTATACCAAAAAACCAAACTAATAACATTCATAAACATGTAATTCCTTGAACCTGTATATATGGGAAAGAAAAGTTGGTTTTTAAGAAAAACAATTCATATTGATTCCAAAGAAGGATGTGATTATAACTTAGTAGGTCCCCACAAACAATGTCCCTAAATAATCATTCAGATAACTTTTCATGCAGTAATCATCATTCTGAAAAAGTACTATTTCAACATCAAAAACATTTATAAGTAAATTCATTCAACAAATTCCATACACAAGGGTGGGTTTTACCCTAGGAATATTTCATACCCACATCTGCTAGTTTTTTTGTAACTCTTAGTATGTATCAATGGTCGTGGAAACCCATCACACATAGAGGGTAATATAACCATCCTCATCCAAAACATATCCACTCGATAAATATGTTTACCCTAGATTTAACCCACAGACCTATGTACACTCTGTTGAAATATTCATCCAAGGTTTAACCATCAACTACAACCACCCACGGGTCATCATCATTACATGTTTAACCATCACAACAGTATCAACCAAAGAGATTTGTTCACACTAGATAAGCTATCAATAAAAAATACATAAAATAAAATAAATATTCCAAACCTAAGGTACCATGTAACATTTATGATTCAATAACAATTCCAATTTCTATTAACCAATTCATTTCAAAAACAATTTCCAATGTAAATTCCATTTTACCATATCCAATCACCAATTCCCAAAATAGCCATCATGTGTCCTTATTATGATATCCCATTTTCCTTAAAAAAAATCTATTATGATTTTATAAACACTATTTTAAAATAGTTTCAAATGTAAAATATTATGAAATTTAATTTCCGGAGTCATGATTAGGTAAATTTTTCCCCACTATACCTCTTTAAACCCATTAATTAATTAATTGGATTTTCAAGGAAGAAGGTTTTGGTTTCATGTAAAATAATCACCATGCATTGTCTAGTTAATTTTATAAAACATAACCCTTTATTGAGTTTTTTCTACTCCCATGTATATTAAACATTAGTACCCTCCTCTTAGATCATCTCCTTCTGTGTTTCTATCATATTAATGATTTATTTAACTAATGAAATATAATATCTAAATATCCTAATTTAAATCAAGTCATTTATATATGAGAGTATAATGAATGCACACCATTTTAACCTAGAATGAAATTCCAATTACAATTGTTAATTTCTAGGGACCAATTATCTTATTTATCACTTCCAAATATTTCCCAAATGATTATATAAACTATTAATGATTTCCCTATCTCCCATCACCAATAGGTTATATATCCCACACATGGACATCACAAAATCCAATTACAATAATTTATAATTGATTTAATAACTAATTACAATATGAATAGGTGATGAAAATATCATCCAAAATCTCCTAATTCATCTAAACCATGTCCTAAAAATCTCAAATTATCTATGGAATACTGTGAACATTTTCACTTACAAATCCCTAAGAGGAATATCCAAGACAATAACAAAACAATTATAATTTTATTAAAAACCCCTTACCGAATTGATGCCATAACATACATCCATTGGAATAAAAAGTGATGGCATGTGGATGTCATCTCAGGATGTCCCCTACAAAAGCTATATTAAAACCCCATGATATGTTGAAAACTCCACTGTGATTTAGTTGAATCATTAATAAAAATCATAAACCATGACCAAAAAATTTAGAAGTTATGAAGGAGGTGACAGATGCATATTGTTGGAGGTGAAGACAACCCTTAAATCCCTATAGAATGTCATAAAACATACCACTAACCAAGGGGAGTTAGAGGAAGGATGGGAAAGGTATATTGAACATCAAGTGATATAAACAATGGAGATGGAGAAGCCACCAAAAAATATATTGGGTGTAGTTTTTTTAATTTCCCCATTTAACACCCTATAAGTGGGATGGGGGTGGCCACCGACAGGCTTGTGGACAAAGACGGTTTCTCCAGCCATAGTCAAACTCCCCTAGTTGGCTGGTAGTTTATTGTAGTTTTAAAGTAGCCACACCATATCATTCTAATTACATCCATGATATTATCACACACTCCCAAGATGAAATATATTTATAGAACACACCTTGACATTCTTAACCACTTATAATTATATTTTGTGGTTTTTTTTCAAAATTTGACACTTCTGCTATTTAAAAATCTCAAATTCCACTAGAAATCAAAACACCCATATTGAAACACAGAATTACATTACCTATTACCCTATCCAAAATGCTACAAGTTACAAGATTTCCATAACTACTGTATATATCATTCCCTTTTCTTTGGGATAGACATATATGACACAGTCATTGAATACATGAATAAACGTACATAGATACACATTTAAATATAAATATACATGTGCTTAGTGGATTAAATGTACAAATAATAAATTATTCCTTATATATATCATCTAAAATTATGGTTTTTATGCTAACTAAAGTTATATAAAGTTATGGTCTCTCCTAGCATATGGAGATACATATCTTATACTATAATTTATCTATCATTTGGTGGTTTGATTATTTACATAATTTATTGATTAATGAATATATATAAATTGTTTTTAATATTTAAATATGTAAATTGGGTGAGTGATTTATTCATACATCTATTTTTTCATTATGTAGATGAGACACTATTAGAGGTTCCATACTTTGTATTAATGCTCTCCCCCTATATGGAAAGCCTATTAGAAAAGATGCTTCACATGTTATATTTTAGATATAATAGATAAATTTTTATTTTTTCTATTCTCTTCTAACTAGATAGAACATTTTATAGGATCGTGTATTCAGTATGTATAAGGTCTTGTACTAGGAAGATATATTTTGAGGTAGTAGTGTTGTCACATCACCTCTTTGACTGTTTGATTATGAATCATTATTGTGTTATAATAACATTTTTGTAAGAGTATATTTTGTCTAGTACATGATTTTGTTCATTGGCGTAGTTAAATCTATATTTCATTTATAATGTAAATCGGTTATAGTATAATTTTTTTTATTTTTCATTATATTGCCCAATATATTGACTAGTCATGTTGGTTCATTATAATGTTATGATTATTAATTCATATAATATTTTATGTGATTAAATAATTCCCCAATGATAATATAAGGATAATGAAACTAGCTCCAATCCAAGGGAGATTACGGAACACCATTGGTGTAGATATGTCTTGTATTGGGTAACATTTACGCTCTCAGCTTAGGGTTACATTATTTTTTGGCTCGAATTTGGGGAATTATCATTTTACATCCATATTGGCCATAGTTTTTGAGTGTATAAACATATACATGTTTTGGGTTTTTTTATATAATGTTATTATATTAAAGGGACTTTATCATCGTTCAAATATAATCTTGGATATTATTTGATTTATTATTTTTGTGGTTGCTTTTGTTTTTATAATTTTTTTCTAAAGGTTGGGAATGTATAACTTATTATAAACCTTTGTTGTCCAAGGGGATACAATAAAGGCCATGGAGCATTCCAACTTGACATAAGAGAGTTTCAAAGGTAATTATTTTCACTGTCATGTTACAAATTGAATTAGTTGTTTGGTATTTTTGGGGTTTTATATGCGAAAATATGTAAATATGGGAGACATTACATAATTATAAAACGTTTTATATATCTTATTTATAGAGAAGAATGAGTCACTGTGATCTGTGTGCATACCTAGTGGTTACTGAATCACATTTTAGAGATATTTTTTAGTCATACTAAGGAAAGGGAAAAGGTGGTATCATTAATTTTTTAGGAATTCATGGATAATAAAATATTCACTGTTTCATTCATTTGATTCTTCTTACTTTCGCTGTGAAATTGATTTAAAATGTTTTATTTAAAAAATAATAATTTTTTTAGTTTCATTCAAAATGGATTTTATTTTGTAATAATTTACTTCACTATGGTGGATATTAAATGTTTTAATGTTAATATACTTTTCAAGGAGCGTTGGATTAAAAAATATCATTATTTTTAATTGACCAGTACCATTTAGAGAATATAAGGGAATTATAGCTTTTATTTTAGTGACCATAAATTTTTGTATATTTTTAATTAATTGCATTTTCTATAGGAAATCAATGAAATATTCTTTAAAATATACATCACACTAATTAGAATGAGGGAACCTACAATAATATTTTACCAAATAATCCACCATTGGATGAACAATCCTTAATGAATTGGGAATGCGTATATCTATCCACATCTGGGGTTGTGCCACCTTAGAATGCTTATGTTGGTAAGTCCCTATAATATTTAAGGTAGATTCCAAAAACATTATAATGAAATTTAAGATTATAATAAAAGGAACATTAGTTATATATGACAAATAATTTATTCAATTTATTAAATACTATAGTGGATGTTATATTTAATATTTTAATATATATGTTTAAAGGGACAAGTGAATAGTTGGATTTTTTTAAGAAAGGAAAAAAATATAAAGGACTGACATAGGAAGTTCATTAGAATATGTTTATCCAATACATACAACCTCATAGATTTCATGTATGTAATGTAATTTAGTTACTTGAATCATAATAAGGAAATAAATTACTCATGAATTATGTCGCTAAGTTCACAATTTTGCATCATTTTTCACAAAAAAAATATCTACTAGGTTGTTATTGATGTGTTTGAGATTTGAGTTGGGATAGAGACTAGATATATTATCAAGAGGAGTTTAGTTTATTATTGAATCAAATCTTAATATAATAAATAATGTTTCTTTGGAAAAAATGGAGACCTTTTGAATCATCTAGGTGAATTTACCGTCAAAATGTTGAGTGGACTTGGTGGTTCCATTGACAGAAAAAGGATAATTAAAGATTATTCTTCCCATGGGATTGGATCATTATATTGATGATATAGGCCAATGTATTTATCTATGGGATACTAGGATAGTATGTAGGATTTTTTAAGCACGGTTAACTCATCTACTTAATGAGTGGTTTCACACAATATCCTTATAAATTTATGGGTCAAGGGAAGCCAAATCCAAAACAAACAGTGCTACAATAATATGACTAATGCATAGATATAAGAGGGTTCAAATAAAATTAATGCTTTATATACACAATTAACTTGGTCTCAATATTCTAGACAATTCCATCAGATGTGTTTGACACAGAATGAATACATCACTACTTATATATCACAACATCCACCATCAATACAAGCTAAACAATATTAACTTGATAAGATTCATGCTCCTTTTTTATAGAAAATCATGTTCCTCATGAGGTAGATGTTGGACCATATATTGTAAAAGTTACATTGTTTATTGATTTTATCATCATTACCTCATTACTATGAACTAGTTTGATAGAGTCATTATTTTTGAATAACTAGTGGATAATTTGAATTCATAGGTTGACTTGATGTCTCATTTCATTCATAGTTAAATACATCATGAATATTAAGATGGTTAAAGATTCAATTGCATATATCACACTATTATGACAGGAATCCTGATTTTTTTTTCATTATCCATAATATACTCATGTTTGAGATCTTGTGAATTCTTTGGATGGATAAGTATAATGCTCTTATTAATTGATATTTCCAAAAAGTTATTTCATCTAATATAGAGTAATATATATACATATTTAAAGGTGAATGGTATGTGAATTTGGATGTAGATAATCGTATGATGGAGAGGGTTGAAGTGTCTAATGACAGTTAGTGATAGTGGTATTAAGTGAAATGGATGTGTCTATTCCGGTTTAACTTTTAGATATAGAGACTTGTTATCCAAATACATTTAAAATGATTTTCTAAGGATTCCTTTGGAATATGAGGTTGATTTCATGATTGATATAATTCCAGGGACAGATCCTAAATCTTTTACATAGTAACATATGGCACAAACTTAAAGAAGGTGGCTCATTTTTTACTTATCGGGTTTATAGAATAGAGGATTCATTATATCGATAACCACACCTTAGGAAGCTTTGATACTCTTTGTAAAGAAAGAGGATGTCACACTGTTCATATTTATAGAATATAATAATTTGAATAGAATTAACATTGTGAAAATATATCCTAATCCTAGAATTGGTTATTTTTTCAACCAATATAATTGATCCTTATTGGTTTTCAAAATAAACATCATGTTCGAATACAATTAACATAGGGTGAAAAAAAATTTCATCCCGAAGTGAGCTTTTTGGATATGGTATGACTATTTGGAGTATTTGGCCACATAATTAGTCCTTTCCAACACTTTATTTATCATTATAGATTTGGTGATTCATATATTTTTGGGATTTCATAACTCTTTATTATGGTATGTCATGAAATACTTTTGTATTCTAAATAAAATTTTGATCATGACCGATATTTTGAGATTTCTTAGCACATTATAGGGTCATCGTTACTCTTAATAATTCTCCATGTTTACATCATATATTAATGACATGAAATTAATAACCATATGATTTTAACGAAGGATTTATTTATCAATCCAAGCAATAATAAAGTATTATTCTCATAGAAAGAACTAGATAAAAACTCTACTATGTTATATTTTATTGGGTTAGTTGGTTATTATCTATGTTTTGTTTCAAATTTATCATTTTTATCCTCAACAAAGAACATCAATAATTGACCTAGATTTTGGAGGGTTTCAAAATACTTTACAATTACATTTTCACAGCAATATGAACAACTACTATCAATCATTTTTCACACCTAAAGGAAAAAATTAATCTCATTTTAATGCCTAAAAAATAGCCAAGAAAATTTCTCATAAAATTGAAGGAAGAACGAAACATGTATTATCAAGGCCATGGAAAAACTAAAACCCATATATTTATCATGATAAGGAACAACCATACAAGCCTTCTGTAAGGATTAGTATAACAAAACTCTAAGGTCAAACTTTAGAATAAAAAATTTTCAAATAAAAATTATTGATATTGGATTAATATAAGGAATTAAAAAACCATAGAAACTGACTGAACTGTGTATGGTTTGGATGTCCTGGAAACACATATCACTTCAGAATCAAAGGAGATTAATAATAAAGTCTTACTAATGGAATTAAATTTATGATTAAAAATATTAGTATCAATGTTTAGTTAGAGTGTCCTTGAAATTTCATTATATATTTTTCATTAGATTTTTGAAAATATATTTACATATATTATTTATGAAAAAACATCTATAAAACATTAATCTCATGCATATTCCTTTTCATAGAAACAAAAATATTCTAGTTGGGGTTTTTCTATTTTTCTCGAATATGTTGGAGTGAAAGAAATTATAACCAACTAATTCAGAGTAATTCATTCTTATTTCCATGAAAATGATTCACATTTAATTCAATCGTAAATAAAAAAACCCTAATATTTACAAATATATACTTGGATAATCTATAAACACTATAACAGGTTGTATACTTGAACTAATTAGAGTGAGTAAACATTTAATAAGTATATAAATATTCATATATTAAATAATATTAATTTCCTTAGAATACTCCCATAACTCATATGAGTAAAACTCATTGCAATTCATTAATTTTAATTTTAAATAAAATGGTTTTCAAATATATAGTGTGAAAATTTATGCTTGCCCCTTCCCATATGATTTTATTTTACTTCTATATAATAAACCATTGATTTTAATGTGATAGATATAGTTAATATGTAATTAATGAATGATTAAAAAATAAGAAAACAAGTAAATAAATATAAAATGAATCAGAAAAAAATACAAGAAAAAAGACTATATTTAGTTTTAAAAAATAAACTATTGATTTTCATAAGGATTATGATTCTCATAATATTCAATTAATCTAGTACTTTTTTTCAAATTTTAATGTTATCATATGGTTCAAAGAATGTATGAAAAATTAGAGTCCCTCAAAAAATCTAAACATATACTTCAAAATGGTGAGACAAAATCTTAATGTTCACATTGTTACCACATAAGGCATAAATAGCCTAATCATAAGGTTCATTCATACATTCAAAAGGTTCATACATATAAAATATGTTTCATACCAGTAGTAAAAAGATCCAATCAAGATGAGAATAAGATTCTGCCAATCAATTTAATATTAGATAAAATACATACTAACGTATACTGTTGTCAATTTTCCTTGAAATTACTTCATAAGACACATAAAAAATGAAAATAATAATTCAATAAAAAATCTTTTATTTTAAAACATTCAAAATCCACTATATCTACTAAGGCTGGGTACCTCCATGCTTACGTGTCGCCCCAACAGCCTCCCACGTCACCACTTCCATACCTCTAATTACCAATACATCATCCATGTTCCTCCAAAATCTTGGTCGTGCCCTACCCGATATCCCGGGCTTCGGCTCCCACCCAAACCTGTTACCTCTTTCGCTTCGCCTCCTCCCGCGTCTCTTCCATTAGGTTTCCCTATGCCGGCTAATCGCTCCCGTAGCTCCCCGCATACAGAAACCTTCTCCGACGACGACCGTCAGCTCCCACAGCCGGTAGGATCTTCCTCCCTTCTCCTTCCTCCCGGTTCTCACGATTTTGATTATTTGCATCCCGCTACGCGCGAACCAGCTCCAACCGCAGACATCCGCTCTGGGGCTTCCCTGTTCCGGCCAGTGCTACAATTCCAACTATGTCCGGTAGGATATTTAAACCTGCTACCTCCTCCCGCTGCTCCCGATTTCAACCTTCTTGAACCCGCAGCGAGCGTACCATCTTCCTCCATTAATTTCTCTCCCGTAGCAAATTCTTTCGCCACGCAACGCGCCAGCGACGACGGCCATATCACCACCCGACTTGCGCCGTGTGGTTTCCGTGTTCCGGCGACTACTACATCTTGCACTGGAACAATCGAAAACCCTATTTTCACTGAGGTAACAGTCTTCTTAAAGTAGACTAAATCATGAAACCGACATCATTCAACTGACTATGAATCCTGTATTACCCAGTAACCTGACAACGATTTCCTCCTGACAACGATCCATCTTCTGCTGCTACTTATTTTCACAATGTGAGTATAACTTACAAATTATACGGGCCTTGTACTTCTATCCATTTGGATTTCTTTGCCAATAAGTGCAACCGGAACCTTCCACAAAATTATACAGGCATGTTTTGTTTATAAATTTCTGACAGTTACATATAGTCGCACACATATATCTTTAGCAAATTCTGAGTCTTCAATCACAATTTGAACTACAATTTATTTAATGCTCTCCTTCCATACAATGGTGTTAGTACACTCATTTACATTAATATATATAGATATAGAACCAAACAATTCGCTCCTCGACAACCTCTACGAATGATGTGTTGCAGAGAAGAGTTCTAACAATGGAACAACGGAACTGTGAGTTTACTGTCGACTTAGTTTTATACATGTTTCTTTCATAGCTTTATTCCATCATATGGACAACCTAATTTTGTCATGCTTGCAGTGTCAACAACTTCAAGTCCATCAATGACATCTACAAATCTCTCTCCTGCACTAACAAGTGAATCGCATTCTATAAATGGCGGTGCAGATGGAGTCATACGGACGCCCCTAACACCATTGTCTGTCAATGGTATGTTATATTTACATTATATTATCTATATCCATACATTCTTTATTACTCTTCATAATAACTGAGGACATGCATTCTACAAATGGGAGTGCAGGTGGATTCCCACTAATGCCACTAACAGCAGCGTCTATACCAGGTCTGTTCTGTTTACATTGCACTGCAGAAATCGCTCACTTACTAAATACTTTGCATATTAATTGAATATATCGCTCTCTAACTACTTTTTCATCAGTTCAACAATAGTCCGATACAGGGAGAACATCTATCGCAAATGCAAAGAAGCAGAAGAAAACATCATATGCCTTCAAACAGTCTCCTATCCCTTTCTGTAAGTATAATGACCATTATCTGCAATTTTCATACTGCACACCGCATGAAAACCAAGACATGGTCTAACTATTCTATTCCCACTTTCGATAGCGCTCATAACGAACGAAAACCTCCACTGCCCATCGACCTCTAGAGATGCAAGGTTCCAAAGCCGATTGCACATGAGGGAACGACACAATTGTGAGTTCACTAATACCTTCACCCGATACTTCTTTCAATTATGTAATAATTCAATAATTATTATAATGAACTGATAACACAGTGCCAATGTCATCATCTACCGGAAGTGCTTCATTGACATCTACACATGGCGGTGAAAATGGAGTCACACGCACGCCATTACAACCAATGTCTATCAATGGTTACTTTTGTTCAAATTTTAGTATGTTAGTACATAAATTTCAAATCCACTATATCTACTAACATAAGTTATTTGTCTTCAATTACTTCGTATACAGTGCAACATCAATCATCAGGTACGACATCATCCGTCGTGGGAGCGAACAATTGAAGGCAAAGAACAAATTCCCTCATACACACTCCTATTCTATATTGTAAGTCTGGTGACACATATCTGCTAAAACCAATCTGTATACCAAAATACTGGGATATTATTCATCTAACTATTTCCTTCACACTTTCGGTAGCGATCGTGACTGATGATACCAATCTGTCAAATTCATCGTCGGGATCGTTGACAATGTAAGCACGTAATTCAGCATTTAAATATTACTATAATTATTACAGAATCTTTAAAAATTAACAATTTACTTTCCCATTTGTTGCAGGTTGAGTCGACCAAATAACACGGAAAATAGTAATATATCATCTACAGGTTCAACGTCTTATTTAACACAAATATACAGCATCACACGCACCCACACTTCAATTAGCTTACATTTTTCTTTCTTATACTGTTTTATAAAAAAAATAACAGACCATCATACAGTGCTGTTTCGTCCACAAGCAGCAGTTTCTAACAGTTCAGAAACAAATTACGACATCAATGCTGGAATACAGCGTACAGGAAGCACTATAGGTATTTAACAAATAACCCTAGATACTAACAACAGTAATATCTTATTTATACTATGTGATTTCGGTATTAAACGGGTTACTGTTGCAGGCTGCTCTGTACAATAGGTGATTTCAGATAACACAGGTCAGCGTACTAATTTTTTCAACATTAATAGTAACAAAATACTGGAGGAAAATACCGCACACGTTATCTACTTTGTAAGTACTGACAGCTACTATATATTTTTATTCAACCTGGATATTTAGACATTAGTCACCCATCTTACGTCTGTCAGTACTGTCATGCTTTAATGTGGTTCGATGAAAGAAACAGAAAATGTAGCAACCGACAAAGCCAACGTTTCACTGCATGTTGTGCTATGGGAAAGATTTCTTTGAGCTTTATACCAGCGTCTCCTCCATATCTAGAAATGTTTCTCTTCAATACAACATCCACAGTAGCAAGAGCATTCTAGGAAAACTTACATATTTACAACTCCATGTTTCTTTCACTTCTATGGGTGGTAAGATTGATAGGTCTATCAACAAGGGTAGATCTCCATGTATATTCAGATTGAATGGACAAAACTACCATCGTATTGGAAGTTTATGTCCACCAGATGGTCACCGACCGAGATTTGGAAAACTATAAGTGTATGACACAACACATGAATGTCAGAATAGGGTTCACGAGTTTAGGTATCGCTACATTTATCTGTTGTCGACTTATTTCTCATTGTGGCTTATTTCTGTATTAACATACCTATTGCCTGCAGCTCAGAAAATCAGAATGTCCAATCTCGTATTGACAACGACAAAGTCGAAAACCTGCAACAAATGCTTCATGACAACAATGGTTTAGCTAGACACTTCAGAAGTGCAAGGGATGTTCTTCAACATCAGGATGTGCAGAATTTGAAACTACGTCTGCTAAAGAGAAGAGAAACTAATCATAGTACATATAACATACCAAATAATTCTGAGATTGCAATGCTTATCGTCAGTGATGTTGAAGATCTCAACCAAGAGCATGATATAATTATTCATACCAAAACTGGTGATTTTCAACGAATTGATGAGCAGGACCCACTATATCTTCCATTGCAATATCCCTTGATATTCACAGATGGCAGTGATGGATATGTCGACAACATTCTACATCTCCCAACTTCTTTCACAACAAGTACAAAATTTATGAAGGTTGCCATGAGAGAGTACTTCTCTTTCCACCTTCAATTCCGTGAGAATCAATCTTCAACACTACTACATTCAAGAAGAATTTTGCAGTAGTTTGTTGTTGATGCTTATACGATGATAGAGTCTCAGAGACTATCATTCATTTGATTTAATCAAAAGAAATTGAGGGTAGATCTATATAACGGCTTGCAAGATGCATTTCTACGAGGCGACATAGAAGGTTCTTCATGCGGCAAACGGATCATTTTGCCTTCATCCTTCACAGGTGGTCCAAGGTATATGATCCAAAATTACCAAGATGCAATATCTATTTGTAATTTGGAAGGGTATCCAGATTTGTTTCTAACCTTTACATGTAACCCAATGTGGCCTGAGATCACTCGGTATCTAAGATACAAGATCCTTTGACCAGTAGACTCACCTCAAATTCTATCTCGAGTTTTCAATATAAAGCTTGAATATCTAATGAGAGATTTACGAGAAGGATGTTTCATTAGAAATTCAAGGGCAGGTAACCATCTACTTGCATATATCAAATAATATTTTCCATGCAATTTGCAATTTTATCATCACTTACTGACTATGGCACTTTTGTTTCCATTTAGTAGTTTGAACTGTAGAATTTCAGAAACGCGGCTTGCCTCACGTTCATATCTTATTATTCCTCTACCGTGAAAATAAAGTGAACACTCCGTTGGCTATAAACAAATACGTCAATGCTGAAATCCCGGATAAATATGACTGCCCAAACCTACATGAAGTTTTCAAAAGCTTTATGCTCCACGGCTCCTGCGGTGCTGCCAACAGATCATCACCTTTCATCAAACATGATAAATGTGCTAAATTTCTTCCAAAAAAATTTCTGAAAATACGAAAGTAGATGAGGATGGGTGTGTCGTTTATCGGAGAAGGGATGACAAAAGAACTATTCTGAAAAATAACATTCCTCTGGATAATCGCTATGTAGTCCCATACAATCCGGTGTTGCTATTAATGTACCATGCACATCTCAACATTGAAGTTTGTAATCAGTCGTCTTCAATCAAATACCTGTTTATGTATATTAGCAAAGGAAATGACCGGGTAACGGCAGCACTCTATGATGGAAACAACGAAAAGTCCACACATAATATGGTAGATGATATAAAAATGTATTATGTCTGTCGTTGCATATCTCCTTGTGAGGAATGTTGGAGGATTTTTTTCATATGATATCCATTACAGATATCCACCAGTTGAGAGGTTTCATTTCCATTTGCCACAACAGAATTGTGTCACCTTCTTGGACTCTGATATCATTGAAGATGTATTGAATCATAGAAACAGCTCTCATTCAATGTTAACCTCTTGGTTCGAAGAAAATATTAACTACCTGGAAGGAAGAGGGCTAACTTTTGCAGAGTATCCAACTTGATTTGTTTTCCACTCTCAAGATAGAAAATGGCATCCCCGGAAACAAGGATTCTGTATTGGAAGACTGTACTATGTGCCTCAAACCACAGGTGAACTCTACTAATTGAGAATACTTCTAACAAAAATCAAAGGTGAAAGTTCTTTTGAGTATATCAGGACTGTAACCAGCATCACGCATGGTACATTTCGAGAGGCTTGCTCTGCTATGGGACTTCTGATAGATGACAGAGATTTTGTTGAAGCAATAAAAGAAGTGTCTGCTTGGGGAATGGGACAACATGTACGCAGACTATTCGCCAACATGTTAATCTGCAATAACATATCTCGCCCAGATATGGTCTGGGATGCAACCAATGACATACTATCAGAAGACATTTTATATATACAGAGAAGGACCCAAGAAATTCCAGGTGCACATTTATTCATGTTCCTGCTTCATAGTTTTCTTTTTATGTCTTCCCAATGTCTAATTATTTATGCCCTCTGATCAGCATTCTTATATTTCAATTGAATTTATTTATTCTTCTCTGTAATCACTCAAAAAGAAAATTTATTGCACTAATTCACATAAGTATATTGTCCATAGTTTGTGACAACAAAGATTGTAGCCTTTCTTTTCAAATACAATTACAGTAATTCTAGCATACTTAAAATCTGTACGATGCTGTATAGATATTTGGCACTTTAATGTATAATTTAGTAACATTAAATAGCCTTCTGTACTGAAATTCTTGAATCTGTATAAATAATCTGCATCATCAAACATTTAAAAAACAAGTAATACTTCATAGTAAATTGAATATGCATTCATTGTAAATTAATCACTTCTATAAATTTGTTTATATTCAATATAATCCAGTACTTCAAAGTTTACAGCCCTGCTGTTCAGATATATTTTCAATATATTTTAAACTGTACAAATCCGTACACATAATGCACATATACTTATATCGTTTCTTCACATTACATTGCCTTATGTACTGCAATATTGGATTCCGTATAGTAATTATGCATTTTTTTAAATTCAATAAACATATATGTTTTATTCAGTATAATCCAGTACATCAGAATTTACAGCCTTGGTGTTCAAATATTATTTGAATATATATTAAACTGTACAATTCTGTATACATAATCCACATATTCATATATAATTTGTTCAGATGACAGTGCCATTTGTACTACAATATAAGAATCTGTACAAATATTCTGCAATTTAATAAATTCAAAGAACCTATGTGTTTTATTCACATTACATTGCCATCCGTACTGATGTTTTCTATCAATGTTTTTCAGCTTCAATTATTTTTCATATATTCAATTAAATGTAAGATGTTGTAATGAATTCGTTAGCGGTTAATCGTACTACTGTTTAACATTATTCCTCAACATTGTAGATTTGACACTCACAGATCACCATATACAAACGTATGATTTGAGATAGATAGACCGCATTTTACAGAGCAATGGAAGAGCACTTCATTTATTTCCTCCTATGCCACTTCCAGATTCAGATTCTGATGCCACTACAAATCATTTAATTACAGCCGAATTGAATTACAATATAGAAACACTTCTAGAAGAGGGAAACCGTTTACAAAGTATGCTTACAGATGAACATAAAGATGTTATGTCTACCATCCTCTCTTCACTGAATACCAACTCAGGGGGGTTATTCTTCTTTCATGGTTATGGAGGCACAGGTAAAACATTCATCTGGAGAGTATTAACATCATTTCTGCGAGCACAGGGATCAATTGTACTTGCAGTTGAATCGAGTGGAATAGCTTCACTACTGTTGCCTGGTGGACGAACAACGCATTCCAAGTTCCGTATTCCAATATCCATTACTGAACAATCAGTTTGTAATATTCAGCAGGGGAGTGACGTAGAAGAACTTCTGCAATTGACTAAGCTCATCATTTGGGATGAGGCATCTATGATTCATAAATTCTGTTTTGAGGCTCTAGACCGTACTCTTAGGGACATTATGACTATCAGGAATGATAATTCTCAGAATTTTCCATTCGGTGGATTAACAGTTGTCCTCGGAGGAGATTTTAGGCAAATACTGCCAGTTATACCGGGAGGAAACAGATGTGACATTGTCTACGCAAGTGTGAAGTCATCGTTTCTTTGGCAACACTATCGGGTTTTGTCTCTTACAAAGAAAATGAGATTGCATAGTACTACTAGCACTCCTGATGCGGCTGTGTTACATGATTTTGAAAAATGGACCTTAGATATTGGTGAAGGTCGAATTGGAGAACCAAATGATGGTGAAGCACTCATTCCAATTCCATCAATGTTTCTTCTTACAGACAGTGTTAATGCCATGGCTGCAATCGTCAACCATACATACCCGGGTTTCCCTGGCAGACATGGAGACATATCATATCTACAAGACCGTGCAATTTTAGCTCCAACCCGTGATGTCGTACAAGAAGTAAATGAATATATGTTGAGCATCACTGGCGGTGAAAACAAATATTACTTCAGCTCAGACTCTGTTTGCAATGCAAGTTTTGATACAGACAAACCAGAAAATATTTACACATCTGACATGTTGAATTGTATAAATGTCTCTGGGTTACCAGCACACAAAATTACACTTCAACTTGGTGTTCCTATTATGTTACTCCGAAATGTGGACCAATCTATTGGTCTGTGTAATGGAACTCGAATGATAGTAACACACTTGGGTGAACATGTTGTTGGCGCTGAAGTATTAAATGGGTGTCATTCGGGAAATTCAGCATTCATTCCAAGATTAACTATGACTCACTCTGATAGTAAATGGCCATTCAAACTACAATGAAGACAATATCCTTTGACAGTTTCTTATGCGATGACTTTTAATAAAAGTCAGGGTGAACAACTGTCTTCAGTTGGGCTTTATCTTCGGAAACTAGTGTTTTCTCATGGTCAATTATATGTTGGAGGGTCTAGAGTCACATCGGCTACTGGGTTGAAAATTGTAGTTGAAGGTACCAGTCCTGAGTCCAATAGTTACACAGAAAATATTGTCTACAAGGAAATCTTTCAGAATTTATCTTAGGTATCATTTCAAATTATTTCTATGTGATTTATTCTACGCTGGAAAATTATTTTGTTTACTGTCATGGCGTTTTTACATGCTTAATATGTATTATTTGAACACTTACTGATTATGTACAGTAAGAAATATGTCACGCTCAATAACCATGCTGAATGAGATCAGCCCAGACGACGATGAACCACTACAAATACAAGTTTGTGTCCTCAACATGTGGTTCAATTCGTCTTCCAAATACTCCAATGAAGTTGTTGCTGTTGATCTTGTACTCTGCGACATCCAGGTTCGTTTTCCTTACAACAAGACATTACTATTTATTTTCACTGTCTGTCACCTACGATGAGAACATTTATATATATCTACATATATATAAATAATGTTATCGTTCCTTGCAATTTGTAATGATTCCCTATTAACCAACAGTGAAACATACTATATGCAGGGAACCAAGATGCAATGTACCATTACGAATCGTCAACTTATCTCTAAGTACAAACAACTGTTGGTTGAGGGACTATGCTATATTTTACAGAATATCCAAATAGCTTCCAATCTAGGAAGTTACCTCGCAACAAGACACTCGTGTCGAATCATGTTCACATCAACGACGTTTGTTCATCCGTGTGAAGTACAACTACCTTATTTTAGTTTTCATTTTACTTCGTTTGATGACATAATTCAGGACAAAGTCCCTGAGGAACATCTAATAGGTACATGTGGTTAATACGACCTATTTACACTACCTTTGACCAAGTTTTGTTAAATTAACATGCAGAATGTATTTCCCTTCATCCAAATGTTTTTCAAAAAAACATTGTTTCTCTGTACTGTGATTTAGAAATAATTGGAGTCCTACGTTACTCACATCCAATGCAATCAATGGGCACTTCGAACCACATAATGAAGATTGTTTTAGAAGATGACCGGTACTTTTTTTTGGACTGATTTCATTTCACAACTGTATCAGAAAAAAACTACTAATTTACTCACTTTGTTTTATTTGCAGACGCTTGCGAATTGCCTGCAGCTTATGGGGAAATTTTGCATTTGAAATGTCACGGTACATGGAAAACAACTCAGACCCCACTACCATATTGATATTACATCTTTTCCGGGTTAAGAAATTGACGAGTATGGTTTCTTTCTATAGTTTATAATCTCAATCTATCTACTTGGTGTTTTCAAAATTGTGGTTTTAATGTACAAAAATATAATCCTGACTTCATACGGCTTTTAGCCTCTGTTCTTGTCACAACAACTGCTAATGCAACTTGGATTCTCTACAAACCAAACCTTCCACCAGTTGAGGATTTCAAAAATAGGTAACTGTGTATCTTACTTTTCTTTCGAAGTACAATATTTTATTTATCTCATCTTCAAAACTGTACTACCGACATTCTTTTAGTGTTTACTTACATTTTTCTTGATCGGCTTTTTCCAGGCTTGTTGTGATAATAGCATCACCAGCACATACCACATCACCAACAACTCCCAACCAAACAATGGAAATACCGTATTGGAATAACAAGACAACCATTTTATATTTGAAAACCTGTCTACAGGTTAGCAATATTCAATTCTTTTCAGTTTTTTGATTATGCAATATTATTATGTGCTAACTATTGTCCTGTACAAAATACTATATTAACATGTAATTAATCTACTGCAGAGTAATAGGTGCTTAATTGCAGTTACAGTTCAGAAATTTAAAGCACCCACAACTGGTTCTATGAATCATACCAGTTGTGCATGAAGAAAGTGCAGATTATAGATGGAATCATTTGCTGCATGTCCTGCAAGTCCTCACCTACAAGCATTATTCCAAGGTTTTCATGTATTCAATGCTGGAAAAATAGCTTTTTATCATTATGCTACTTCATTAAGAAGCACATTCCAAATGATACTGAAACTGTAGTCATAATAACAATTGCAACAGGTTTAGAGTTCAACTAATGGTTTCAGACAAGACAGACTCTTTTTCTGTGGTGTTGTTTGAAAAACATGTCATGCAATACATACAAAAAACAGCAGCGCAACTAAGAGCTAATTTGTTACAGGTAAATCCATATCCTTATGTCTTCTCTTTTAAAATTATTCGAAATATTTAAAATTACACTGACAATGGGTTTTTTTATTAGGACGATGACGAGTTTGGTTTCCCTCAGGAATTGAACTTCTTCAAAAGCAGAAATTTTCTGTTGGGAATTGACCCGACAGATTATAATATTAAGAATCGTCATCGCCCATCTGAGCAAAAATGTTACAAAGTCATTTATATGAATGATAATGAGAAGTACATCAACCTCTCCAATGACGTCTTAGAACATAAACACGTCAGTCTGTATTTAATTCACGTTATCTATAAACCCAACAAGTCAGAATACCTTATAATTTTCATCAATAATATGCAGGATTATCAAAGAAGTTCTTCTTCTACAGTAAGTAGTGTAGATCATTATATGCAGGTAACTGTTTTTCAATTACATTACTATGTTTTTCTAACAATGGATTTCAGATTATTGATATATTCCTTTTACATTTCCTCGTAGGCTCATCAAACAGTGGGGTCTTCTCCTGGAACTTTAAACACTGATACATGATTACATAATTCACCCTTCAACCCGTGTTCTACTAGGGTATACATATGTTATCTTCTATTACTCCTAAATTATTTCCATTAATATAACAACACAATGCATTACTGTTGTGCAATCTGATTTTTAAATATTTATAAATCATAAATGTACTTAGTTATTACATCTATGTGTTGATAAAAAACAGTCTACATATTTAGGTTGCGCAACTCTTAATTTCACTGCTTTTAATTGCTCTACTTTATAGTTCCAAGTTATTCTAACATGAAACCTCTCTGTAGAAAAATCTGTCGCGTTCTTTTGATATTGATAATGGTGTGGAAGATACTGTCCAGACATTTCCAGACATCGTGCCTACAACATGTCCATCTACTGATTTGCAGAGCATGCTGAAGGGATATGTAAACAAGAGAACCAAAAAAAAAACAGACATAAAACTCATCCTGGAAATAGAAGGTAAACATACATCTACACTGATGAAATACTTCCCATTAATGTGATCATAATGCTTGAGGTTTCTGCTACTAGAAGTTAATGTTGTAGGTTTCTAATGCTGCACTATTTCTTATTTTTTTTACAGATTGCTTAGGTTAGTGATTTAATGCTGGACATTACTTCAATCTGGGCATTTTGTTGTATTCTGCATTTCCCAATATGTTGGACGGTTTTCTTCACTTCTTGATTACTAATTTATCGGATTTTCATGGACTCAATAGATTATGGTACAACATAAGTTTACTGTCATTTTATGGTGTGCATGATCATTATATTGTATTTGAGTTGTTAGTTACATTTAGTTATACTAAATGTGACTTTACATTAATTATACAAGTGGATTGTTTGTTTTAGTAGTGGATCTTACATTTTCTGAGCAGTAGATTGGAGAATGTATTTTTCTTCAGTAGTGGAACATGTTTTCCCTGTAAGCAGTGTAACATTCAGTTTTTTGGGTACTGAATCATGATTTTTCCAGTAGATCATTTTTTATAGTAGTGGATCGTGTATTTTAGAGCAGGGGATCATGTAATGTATAAATTGGACATGCTAATCTCGTCAGACGGCCTACAATCCAAACATCGGGGCATAACGTCTTCCAGTTTCCCTTTAGGGGCGACCATTGCTGATTTGAAGGTGATGTTTCTGTTGCATCTTCTTCATGTACTTCCCACCTCTAGGGTATTATTCATCAAAATTTCAATTTTTTTGTATAAAATGTTTGATCATATTCTTTTAAGTTTTTTTTCTATGATTACTTATAGGTGGGAACATATGGGTCATCCTTTTGACGCGCCTAACATTGGAAAACTGCAGCAACTAGGTGAGGGTTTGGAAATCTTTCCACTAACCGCCTCTGCCCTCCCCAGCCCCTCCCCTCCCCTCCCCTCCAGCACAGCCAGCCCCAGCCCCTCCCCTCCCCCCCAGCCCAGCAACTGCCTCTCCCCTCCCCTCCCCCCCTGGGCAACTGTTTCCCCCTACCATCACCCTCCCCTCTGCGCCCCTCCAACTTCTCCAGCCCCTGCCCCTCCCCTCCCCTCCTTCCCAACCTTTCCCCCCAGCAACCCCCTACCCCCTGCCATCACCCTCTCCTCCCCTCCCCCTGCCTCCAACCTGCCCAGCCCCTCTCTCCCTCTCCCTTCCCCTCTAGCATGCCCCAACTGAGAACATAACTTATTTCATTCTTCATGTTCAAGAATTATTCAAATTTCTAACAATCATATTGTTTAATGACAGGGTCATTGACACAAATTTAAGGAGAAGACACAATCATGGAAGACTGCAGAAAGGGTATATTTTCAAGAATTAGGTATTTTTTTCAATTTTTAGTTTATTTTACTTGTATTAAATATGTCATTCACTTTTTACACTGCATGTACTCTCATTAAAGTAGTGGATGTTTTTTACCTTAAACCCAGGGCTGAACCTGTTGTTTTATCCATTGAGGCATGTCGTTTTTTTATTTGAGGGAAGTGGGGCCTGGTGGGGGAAGCGGTTGGGCAGGGGGGAAGTGGTGGACGAAGGGGCTGGGCAGGGGGGTTGTTGGAAGATGGGGCTGGAAGGGGGGGGGGGTCTGTTGGAGGGGCGGAGGAGCTGGGGGGGGGGGCTGCAGGGGGGGAGCTGGGGGCTGGGGGCTGGGGTCTGGAGGGGGGGGGAGCTGGGGGGACTGCTGGAAGGGGGGATGCGGATGGGGCTGGAGGGGGGGGAGCTGGGGGCTGGAGGGGGGGAGCTGGGGGAACTGCTGGAAGGGGGGGATGCAGATGGGGATGGAAGGGGGGTCTAGGGATGGGTATGGAAGGGGGGGAGCTGGGGATGGATCTGGAGGGGGGTGTCTGGATGAGAGAGGAAGTGGCTAGAGGGGGGGAGTCCTGGGGGGGATGGATCTGGAGGGGGAGGAGTTCTGGCTGTTAAGGAGTCCGTTGTAACAGTGAAATTGGATTTCTTACAACTTCTAATATTTCATCTATTCATAATATTTTTGTATTTTCATCACTGTCTTTTATATTCATTACATCATTGGAGTATAAATGAATATTTTTTCAGTTTTATTTACAATGTTTATCTTATTAAAACACATAGCATTTGTTGTTGTCATATGAAAATAGGTAAACATCAGAATTCTGAAGTATTTTTCTTTTTTAATCAGTATATACTTTGCACTGAACCAAATACTTTGCTTTGTTTTTCTCAGATATTATTAATTGTTGTAGGGATTGACATCACTATCAACCAACATCCAGAAGTGTTGGTCCAGTGCAGAAAAACCACACAACATTCGTGCTAGGATATTATTGTGACAACTCATATTTCTGAATTACACACCATACCATGGGAAGATATAACCAGGAAAACTGAAAAAATAGACTGATATATGCTGCTTCAAACACAAGGTAACCATATATATTCACATGGTAACCTTATATATTCACTGTTCCTGTTATTTTATTTATTGTTTTCAGATTTACAATTGTAGTGCAAAACATATTTAATTATATAAATTACAGAAAATTCATTTAAAATGTATTCTATCGCTCATTTTTTATTTTGATTTTATTATTATATCCTCTGTCATGTAAAATACCACTGTACCCGAAATTTTTCCGGTTTTCAAGCTATAATATATTATTTTTCTAACTGTTAGAGGGGGGGGACTGCTGGATGGGGGGGGATCTGGGGATGGGGCTGCAGGGGGGGCTGGGGGGACTGCTGGAAGGGGGGGATAGTGCTTCTATTATGCATTTGTTATAACCCAAAAGCAGTTGGGATTTCTGATTTATGAAACCAAAAGAATGATGTAATTTCATGGTATTTGATAATCAAGCATTAATTAGTTATTTTCAACACTGTTTCTTAATTTTTCTTTCCTCTATTGTCTATACTGGTAATAGATTATGTACATATTCTTAACATGTTTTATTCGGAGTTTCTTTGAAACTGTTTTTTCCATTCAATGAATTATATCTACTTTAATTAGGTTACTAATGACCATCCATTGTACAGTTAACAACTTTTCCAGTTTCTTTTATTATTCCAAAATATTTTATTGGCTCTATAAAAGTAGTGAACCATATCATCTGGAGAACGCATGAACTAAGAATTCTGTTATATCACCGTGCAAGTGCACGTGCGAGTACTAGTTAAACATATTTCTTTACTCATGTTAGTGTAAAAAACTATAATTTTATAATTATAAAAATATTATTAATTATACTTTTAAGCTTACAATTATTAATTTACTCATATTTGGTAATTATAATACCAAATATAACTTTAAAATATTCCTCACCCCATTTTGAAATTATCAAAAATACTAATAAATTAATGTATAATTTTTTTGGAAATATAAACCCTATTAAATTAAATCATTTTACATTCCAAGAAAATATTAGATAATGAATATTATTTTCAAGCACCCATTGTTTTAGAATCTATAAATTTATATTTTAAATGAAAAATTAGTTTTTAAAAATTATTCTCCCCCTAAATTTATATATTATAAAAAATAATCAATTGAGAATTAAATAAAAATACTAAATTGAATAGATATTAATTAAAAGTATTGAAACACCCTTTTAATATGATATTTACTCCCTTGTTAAATTATAATCATAATTTAACTCAAATTTGTGCTGATTGGAAAATTAAATCCTATGTAAGACATAAAACATTTCATTGATCTTCCTAAAATCATCAATAGTTTCACATAATAATATAATATGTTTCTAATTATTTAAATATTAACCACTACTGAATTCATATTTCATTAAAAATGAAATTTAAATATTTTTCATTCCCCCTATATAAAAATATAAATAATTCATAATCATGTTTCAAAACCACAATGTCTAGAAATATTTCATTTTATTTCTGACAAAAACAAGCACCATGAATCAATAATAATGATTTCTATTGTAATATATTGGACCTAAAGTTTTAATTTAAATGTGGAATGATTTTATCCTTAAAAAAAATATTAAATTATATATGTATACACATTCAGACTATAAATATAATCATTTAAAACATTTATATTATCTTTACATCTTGGAAAGTACGTATTAATGTTTCTCATATTTAGATGAATCTATATTGTTAGAAAATATATTGGCTAACAGATTATCATTGGTCACATATTGAAAAAATATATCACCCTTTTTAAATATGGAATCCAAAAAAATGATATCTAATGTCAAAATGATTTGTTCTTTTGTGATGTAAAGTGTTCTTTAAAGTTGAAATAACAAATAATGTATCAAAAAAATCAATAAATTATGATGGAAACATAAAAAAAAGATAAAATTTTATTAGTTGATAAATGTTGAGCACAATTACTATAATCTTATATATACTTTAAATGTATTGTATAAAAAGTATAAATTTGTTTATTTGAACTCCAAGACACTCATATTTTTCCTATAAAGTTACACATTTGAGTTGCCTATTTTTTTAAATTTTACATCCTCCATATTCAGAATATGGATTTCTATTTAAATGAAATTATGTTTTCCTAGGATATAATATACCATGTTTTTAAAAACCTCTGAAATAATTTATGATTCTATTTTTTTATTTTGAGTGACTTACATTATGTTCACTTTTAAATATTTACAATATAAAAACACAAAAAAATTAATTTATCATCTAAGAAATAATATATAATAAAATAAAAACCATAAAATAAAAATTCATTTAGGAATTGATTTTCCAAATTTTTCAACATTTTGATTCCATGATGTGCTCAAGGGTTTTAGTTTTCATGAAGTATTCATGGAGTTGTATGAACAATTACAATTATCTAGACTAAAAAATTTAAAATTTCATTTTCATTCTTGGAATAATTTAAAATGAGGGCATTTTTCTTTTAAAAAAATTTAATACCAAGGCATTTTTTTAATTCTATAATATGGATCAAACAAAATAAAATTTCAAATTTTTATAAAAAATCATTACACAAAGTATCATTTTATGATCCCAAAATAATATAATCCTTATATATGTTGACAAATAGTATTTTCTTAAAATAATTATTTATGAATAAATTTAGAAAAAATGATCTTTATTAAAAACAATGTTGCAATAGAAAACTATATTATATTATACTATAATCTATTATAGAGTTCTTATGTCCATGAACTTATTTAGAAAAATTAAAGACATGAATATTATATATATTATTTCAAAACATTGGGATTTTTTAAAAATAATTCCACTCAAAATATAGCCATTTAAAAAAGAAATTTTGACACCATTATGAAATATTTTAAGACCATCAAAGGAATCATAAGATTAAAAAATATTATATCATTTAATCTAGAAACTAATGAAATTATATTTTATAATATAATTCATTTTCTTGTGAATGAACATAAACTAATAATTGTTCTTTATTTTAAATAATATTTCTGCATCCATCATGTCGGTTTCTAAATATACATTTTGTAATAATTACATGGGAATAATTAGATGTTTTAACCAAATTACATGTTTTATTTATAGGAAATAAGTTCCACTATTATTCTATTAAAAATATCCAGTAAAAGTTAGTAAAGAAGCATAAATATTTGTTTAATTTATGAATAAATATTTCAAATAAGTCTATATAGAAGGTGATCTATATGTAATTCTTATTCTCTTTCAGAATGGTGAATCTCTCCCACAACCTATACATTTTTATTTTGGTATTAAACCTCCTTAAAATTTAAAAATCTAAAGACTTCATCAATTTGATCTAAATCATAATTAATTATTTTTAATGTATTTTCAACAAATTAAATATATATACACTCTTGAACTAGAATATATCTTTTTTTAAACTATATATGCTTTAATAGTGTTTCAATAAACCAAAAATAAACCATCATCAGATTTTGAAGAAAACAGATCTATTGAATATTTGGTTTTGGGAATATAAACCTTGAAATTGTATACTCTAAAATATCCAACCTTTTATATTCATATTTTATAAACTTAATAAGGTGTTTCCATAAAAATATGTACTAAAACTATATTAGACACATAAAACATGAATTTAAATCATTTTACAAGTAATATTTTGATGTATTAAAATCATTTACTATGTTCTAACACATTTCATAAAAGTAAAATATTTATTCTCTCAATAACACCATTTTATTTTGGTGTAATAATAGAAACAATTTAGAGGATATCTATTTAAATCACATAAAATTTAAAATTTCATATTTAAAAATTTTCCACAAACATGACTTCCAAAAGGAAAACTAAAACATACCTTTTCACTTTCACTTAGATTCTAATAAGAATTAGTCTTCAATAGTGACTAAAATTTATTATAAGAAATGTAAGTCCATTTAAATTGGTTATTGTAATCTATAATTAAAAAGAATTACATTTTCTCCCAAAAATAGAATTTGAGATGGATATAAATGAATCAATACGAATATGATGAAGATGAAATAATATTTTAATTACATAATATGTCTATAAGGCTCTTTATGATATTTAACTTTCACGCCAAAGACACATATGTATGCGGTTCCCATAATTAGTTTTGAAAGCTTCAAAACGTTTTACTATTTTGAAAATTTTTATAGTAGCATGAAATTATATTTAATAAGCACCCAAAAAATATAATTATATATATATATATAATTTAATAACTATGTATTTTTAACATCTATATCGTAAAAATTGATAGAATATGTATTATCATTTCATTTAGGATAAAATAATATAGATTGATCATTGTATTTGAACCTATGTTCTAGAACCCTACCCTAATTAAGTGATGAACTACAGAAATATATCTAAAATAATGAACCTTCTATAATATCCCATATAGTAGTTACCCCATGGGAATATATTCCACTCCATTTTACAATAATAACTTAAAACATATTGAAATTTGTATCATTACATTTGTTTATAGAAGTACACAACATCATCCACCATGTTTCACTATTTTCATTGAATTCCAAAATTTAGGTTCAATCCTACATTAGAACATGGCAGCTAGTTGAGCATCACAACATCATAAGACCCTTTTGGTGAACAATCAATATTCAGTTTGTATACCACTAATACCACATCACATTTATAATTATGGAACTGCCTTCTTATTGAACCAACACTCACATTCTAGCATCCATACGATCAACTAATTCTATATTACAATTTTTTACCATTCAGATTTATCTGAAAAAACAAATAATACACTAAATCAAGTTCTATATAAAAGAATGTTATTCCTCTACAGCCACCATTCTACTGTATTGAACATTTATAAATGAAATTACATTTTGAAATGATTAAATACCTTATACAAAAATGAATTTATAGAAAACACATGAAATAATTTTTTTATTTTTGACTGTTTTAAGTTATATTATGTAATATTTAAACTACTTCTAAGAATCATAACCACTTATAATATAGTATTTATAAATTTATCAAATGATTTGTATATATATCATGTTATAATAAATAAATTTTACACAGGATAATGAAGTGATGGACTCAATTAGTTGAATCATACTATATGAAGCACGTTTATCAAAGCATCCAATGGAGTGAGAATCACCGTGATTTTCCAATGAATTTTACCAAGAGGAGATTCAATAACAAAATACTGAGAAAAATCACTTACATGTGAATCTCAATCTCATATAGATCACATCATACATAATGATGGTCGAACCACCCCAAGTTAATCTCATCTTCTCACGCTTCACCCTTAGCGAATTTACTAGTGTAACAAAGGGATATGTATTTATACCCTTACTGAATAATTCATTATATATTTAAAAAATAATTATTATATTTATCATATATTATTTTATAATTATTATATAATATGTTTTATAAAAATTAGATTTTGATATAATGAAATTAAAAAGTTATTTTTTGGATGACATATATTTTTAATCAAAACACCATATTTAAGGAATTCATGATTTTTTAGAAATAAATATTATTTTAGTAAAATATTATTATTAATTAATATATATTTAAAATAAAAGATTATATAATTTTACAAAGTCATGTTTAACTTTTAAAAGGCCTATAAAACTATTGTTGTAAAAAAAGATAGTATCTTTTGATAAATGCTATTTTTTATATAAAACTGCAAATTCTCACATATTGATATATATATTCATTAAATAAATATTCTTTTGAATAAATATGTCAGAATTATCTAATGGTGACTTTTTAATAATTTTATGTGACAAATCAATTTTTTTGGAAAAAAATTAAATAGAGTATAATTATATGGTTTGTATTATGATATCAAAAAATCTCAATTGTGATGTAATGAATAAAATAAACTATATATATGAATAAATTATTTTCTCCCTATAAATTAATTTATTTCCATGTAATTTGATTAATTTTATAAACCCTTACTAAAACCAGCAAAACCTATGTAATATTTTTAGGTTTTAAAATCAATTCATTATAAACATGACTCAATTATACATAACGAAAAGTATCATTTTAATAATTTCAGCTCTCATCCTTATAAAATAAGGAAATCCACTCTACTTTGGTATAAAATATGGGATACAACAATGGTATGGTATGTGGTTTATATTAATTTATCATAAAGATTCCAAAACCTTTGTTTACAAATTCATAATGAATTTTCTACTCTTTTGCTATAAAATCCACTAAAACTCTCATTCCTCCTCACAAAAAATTATTTTACAATATATTTTTATAACCATACATCTCTAATTCCCTCCCATGTTGTTTCCATGCCCTTAATAATCCCCTACTATGCTTTTTGATGTGCTATATCAAGGTAAGAGATCTTATCTGCCTCTTTATTCAAACACAATCTTTATATTATGCATTATGATTTCAAATTTTTCATATTGTAATATATTTTTAACATCTTTATTACTATCCTAAGTATTTATCTATGACTCTAATCCCCTTTAACTTTAATTAAACCCTTCCATAAATAATTATGTACCACATTATTCTATTAAAATTATCCTGCGATTTCTAATGCCAAACATTAGGGCCATGAAAACCCATCATCATTTTCACTAAATAGTATTCAAAAAGCTGTATATTTAATTCATTGATTTAATAAATCAATTTATGTACCCCCAAAAACATTATCAGGTGATAAAAAAGTGATATAATAATTCATTTTGTTTTATAGTCTATGTGGGGAGATTTTTATTGTACATGATATAAATGTGACAGGTGAGCCAAGATGTATATAGCCTTAAAAGGAATTTGGAAATTTGTTTCTACCATGATATCTCATGTATCAAGGGAGGTTATCTTAAGTACACTATGTCTTGATTTCTCAGTGTTTGTCCTGGTCTTTATTTTATGATTTCATTTTTTATATTATTTCCACATTCCCATATTGATATTATTTTTTCATATATTATATTTCATCGATATCCATGCTTATGATTAGAAACCAAATTATGATACATTGAAACTCATATTGAATCATATATATTAAATTCTTCCGTTATTTTAGGATTATTCCTATAAAAGGCTTTATATCTTACCCATGTCTTATCTATGTCCCCAGGTTATCCCATTCAGGTTTAGAATATCAAATAAATATAATGTAATTTTCTTGGTTTTTAGTTTTTGTCATTATATACCTTTTTCAAGTTGTTTTAATATGTAACAATTTTCCCAAATACTCTAGGATTCATGATCTTATGAGGATGTATTAATTGTATCTTTATGAAATAAATCCTGAAATAAGGTTTATATAAGAAATGGGCTGTCATAGTTGGTAATATATATAAATCTACTTACTTTTGTTTATTCTTATTATAAAACACTAGTGAAACCCCTAAGGATTAGACAAAACATAGTAAAATATCCAAAAACTTTAGATAACGTATAGATAATGTTTTTTCCATGAAAACACATCCCTCTCTAGATATGACCAGTTGATGTGGATCTAGAATAGTTGTACTTATGTGTAATAACCCTGACAAGTGAACATTGGATTAGACTCGTTCATCACCTAGTGCATAATAATAGTACATTTTACACACTGGGTTTGTCACTCCTATGGTATATGAATTGGTAAATTGACAATATCATTATGAACCATTATGATGGAAAAAATCATATAAGATTGAATATTAAGAAATAGACCATGGATAACATATATTGAAAAAATAAATGTATAGGTTAAGGAATTTAGGTCATTTACGAATTATCCATTAAATTTTCAGAGGTTCCCTTTTATATGATTAATTATTTTTTAAAAATATAATCCCTAATACTATTTTTGATTAATTAATTTATTAGAACCAAAATTTAATAGTGAATTGTATTCTTATAATCGATTAATTAATATCTCTTGTCCAATATGACTATGGTTATACTCATTATTTATATCATGAATACTTATTATAACTATTATAAAACTACTCAAAAAAGGATGCAGAATTATTGGTGAAAATTGAAAATGGAGAAATTTTTTCATCACATTTATATAACTCCTCCCATGTAAAATTAATGGGATGAATTAACAAGAAACAAATAATGATATTATATTTATTTTAATAAAATTATATTCTTATTAACTAGATTTATATGTATAAATCTAATAGAATTCGACGATAGAAGAAAATAGCCCACCATATCAAAAATCACTGTCTCATTCAATACAAGTTCAAGGATGGGAATAAATATATTTTTGTAACATCATCTCAAGAATGGATATTATTTCTATTTTTTAAATTTTATCTAAAATATATTATTTAAAATAGAGAAAATAAAATTCTTTATGACATTCTCATTAAAGGAAATTCTCAAAATGGTTTCCAGAAGAATAGTATGGTATCCCACATGTCACACACGGTTTTTTTTCTATCTTTGTATTGATCCGGACCATTAGAAATCCCGATCCTTTTAATGGGTATTTCATGAGATGAATCTTGAGTTTTTAAGTTTCATATATGTCTAACCACCATAATTTGGGATCCACATTGCTTGTTTAGGAGTTTTTGAAGAAAGGGTGGTTACTTCATGATTTGGGACAACCGTGAGCCCACTCCTAGTTTTAAAAACTGAATTGTTTTATTTTATAACTCATTTTTTTATCCTTTTTCACCCATTAAACTTCCCACTTGTCCTATACTGATATATTAATTTTTTTTATCCTTTTGGACCCATTATAAATTAATAAGCTGGGTGAATTTGGGTTACATATTTAGGTATTGGGCTAGCCCATGGGCCCATTTCCTATTTTAAAATAATAATTAGTTGCATTTATATCTTTTTATTTTTTTACTATTTTTAGGTGATTACACCTACCCCTAGAATCCAATAAGCCTATCTTAGCCCTCTTAATCGATTTACCTCTTTGGAGCTCATGTGGGTCGCAGATTAGGGTGAAAATTCTCAGGAAACATCAAATCTACCATAATTTCTAAGGTAACTTTTAGCAATCATAAATCAATCAATTCGTACTATTTTAGCCACCAATCATCTTCCCCAGGTTCTCCCAGAACTTGGGAGTCTCTCCAAGAATTTTCAAGCCATTACCTTTTCTCTAGGGCTTCAGATCTAATGGAAGACGAAGAGTTTTCTAGGATGAAAGGTGAGATTCCTTCTCCTTTCTTCTTCCTCTTCCCCCTCCTTTCATTATTTCTTGTTTTTATATTGTAACCTAGTCTTGATCGACCTAAGGTTTTTTTATAAAATGTTTTTTGATGGTTTTTCCGTTTTTTTAGGTCGTATATTTATAGTTTTATGGTTTATAAACCCATGACGGTTGATTTCAGGTGTGCGTTTTAATTACGCCAAAGATTTGAGGTAGGATATCCCTTGAACATGCCTTTATCATAGAAGTTTCATCATTTTAATATTATCCTATACTGATATAAATGTTTATTATTGTTTTTAATCCTTTTTATAATTTTATTGTGGTGCAAAGCCGTTGTTTAATCACTGTTATGTGAAAGGTAGTGTTGTTTTTTCATGAAAGTGCTCAACAAGTGTTTGTTTAAATGTTCCATTATCTTTTGAAAATATTTTTTGAGGTTCATAATCTGGTTTATGGTATTTTTAACATGTTACAATATCTTTAATGGAAATTTGAAATTCAATTGGTGTTTTATTCCTTTTCATGTACATAAAATAAATTGTTTTGTTTAAAAAGGGAATGCCATGTGTTCGGTAAATTGCCCGGTTGGCTTTTATGTGTGATGTGTGATTTAAAAGTTATTTGATTGGATTTATAAAGGAATTGGAAGAATTATAAATGGTATTTTTGGGTTCTTATATTGATTTCCAATTTGGATTTGTTTTTACAAACAAGTGGGTTTTGATTTACAACATATTTTGGCATGAGTTACCCAAAAATGCACCGTTTCACATTTTTATGAAAATGGTTGGGTTTTGAATATGTAACATGAGTATTATAAGAGATTTATGAATGAGATTTTCTGCTGTAAATTATGTTTATAAAGATCCTTAATAAAATAAAAATGCATACCTTTATCAAAGGTTAGTTTTGAGAAAAATTTTAAAGGCCCGTTTGGCATTTCCTAAAAATGAAGGAATGTTTTACTTGTATAAAACAAGTTGTGTAATTAGGATTGTTTTATGGTCCATTAAATGATTTTATTAAATGTTTATTGGGCTTCCAAATATTATTTGGTTTGGTTATGATGTGTGTTTATAATTTAAATAGTGTTTTTGAAAGATTTTTATGTGAAAAGCCTCAATACACTTTAAGAAATTGTTTTACAAAAATATTTAGCGGTTTGTTGATTAGTGTAAGAAATGTGAAGAAATATTATGGGCTATTTTTGTTTTTATGGTTTTGGAATGGATTGTGGATGTGAAATGTGTATTTGATAATATGTGTAATTTTATTGAGAACTAAAGGGAATCTCGGGTATCTAGGTGGGCGGATGTGTACTAGTCTGCCAGTGATTCTGTGGGGGTTGGCCCCTGTTTCACGTAGCAAGTTTGACGATGACAACACTAACTAAACTATGATGATGATGATGATTGGGGACCACTAGGTTATGGGTATGTTCCCTACTAGTGTCTTGTGCACGAGAATGTATATTTATTATGGTTACTTTCACCGAGATACGAGGTACCTGGGGCTCACAACTAACTAGTGCCTAGTGGTATTCCTCTGACTAGTGCTCATTAGCTATTTTGTACTCACCGTCATCATAAGATGTGTTTGGTTGGTAAATTCAGTAGTATGTGTTATTTATTTTAATGTTAAAATTCTTTAAAGAAGCCCTCTTGAAAACTATTTTCATTTTGATGTTTCACCTCTTTGAAAATAATTGTTACTTGCATTTTTGTTTATTAAACATGCATGTTTTTGTATGATAATTATTATAGCATGGAACCTCATTTGAAAACCATACTTTCAAATCTTGAATTTAAAACTATAAATTTATGTTTCTTTTATTTTAATTTAATGTGCATTGGGAATAGAATACCGGGCTAACCTACTGAGTTTTAATACTCACTCCTATAGTCTTATTCTTTTTTTAGCCATTGTGCAGGTTTCATATTTAGTTCGATCACCTTGGGAGACATTTTATCAGTGTGTTGGAGAGTGACCAGAAGTTTCACCTACAGTTAGTTGTTCATCGGGATTGTTCAGTTGAGTTGTTGGTTTTGTTCTAATTTTAGTTTCTTGTACAAATAATATTTAGTTCAATTTTTATATAAATTCATTTTGGGCTGTCTTTTTATTTCCTCTGTTTTTTTGATTGTTTATATATGGGCGAAATAGTTCCCTTGTGTACTCTATTGATGCCCTTGGTGCTTTTCACCATCCCGGGAGGATCGGGAACGCCTCTCGGGACATGTCGCGGGCTGTCCTGGGTGACCGGTTCAGGGTCGACTCGGGCTGGTTCGTGAGAAAATGGTATCAGAGGAGGTTGGCTATTAGCAGGCCTTTCTTTTTTAGAGCACCCTTGTTATTTTGGGAATGTCAAGGTAGATGGAGTAGGATAGTTGGGACTTGAGGGGTATGTGCAAGAAGAGTGTCACAACCTCTTTCTTGTTCTAATCCTCATGTTTCCATGAAAGTCTGGTTTTTTTAGTGTTCATTGTTCTAGTTGATTGTTTGGTATTGGGATATGACAAGGGGAGTCTGACCAATGGCCTTTGTGAGCTCATAGGGCCTGGCAAGCCATGTGGAGATGGGGAATGGTCCTAATAATTCTCTCTGTGTTGGTGTTGTGTTTGGAATATGGCCGCCAACCATATGGTCAAGTCACCCACTGACACTAGTTCCTTTTTTTTGGGTCTCTTGAACCTTTCTTGAATTCTGAATTTTTTTTTAAAAATCCTTGTGTGAGAATTGTGGAAATGGGTTTTAATGTAAGGATTATATTTTGAAAAGTGAAAAAAGGGGGTTTTCAATAATTAAATATAAGAATGGTTTTGGAAGGTTTTGTTTTTGTGAAAAAAATGGAGGGAAGCAGAAATGATTTAAAGGGATTGGATTATCCATAATCTAAACTTGTGGTTTGTTGAAATTATATGTTTTGAAATTGTGAATCATTTTAAAGTGATTCTAGATCATTTTTTTAAATGGGGTATTTTAGGATGTTAAATTTTTTTGGAATTGGATAAATTGGTTTTGGCAATTGTTTTTGATCGCTTGGTGTTTTACTACAAACGGTATTGGTCTCAATGGACCTCAAATTATGAAAATATACCTTGCTGATTTTTTTTAAAAAAATGGCAAGGGGTTGTTTGGAGTGGCTTGGTTATTTAAAAAGTTTTTAAAAATGAAAAGGGGTAGGTTTTTAAGAAAATGGATCTTAATTAATTGTGGTTTATTTTTGTGAAATATGAAAATGTTTTTTGACTTGGTGGTTGGTGTTATTTTTGAAGGTAAATTGGGTTTTTTTTTGAATTATGATGTTTAATTTTAGCCTTTGGTGTTTTCATGTGTTCTCACATGCATGGTTTTATTTATATCTGGAATTATGGCCTATATGGTATGGTGGTTGGGTTCCAGGGGTGGCATGGAAATGTGCGTGTGGGTGAGACTTGATGAAACACCATTGGTGAATGTGGAAACCCACCAAGTTAGTTTGATTTTTCAAAATTGTTTTGAGCTGAAAATTGTGGCCTTTTTTTAAAACCAATGGTTATGTGGCTTGATTTTTCTATTTCTTAGTAGATTTGTTTATTTGGTTAGATTCCATGTGATCTATAATTCATACTCTTGTTCTATCTAGTGATGAGATCTTGTTGGTGGCTCGGTTTTGGAGTAATTTTCATTGGGTTTCTAAAAATGTGTTTGATGTTGTGATGTGGTCATGGATAGTTCTGCGTTGGAAATATTTCCTGATGATCAACCTATGGATTCCTTTAAATTTTTAAATCCACCTATTTTTATGATGCCTCAACTTGTTTTTTGGAATAGAGAGCTGTTTGGGATCTATTAAAAGTTCTTCTAGGTCATGATAATTCTTTTGAACAGGGCAGTTGTGTTCAGTGATGTTGATGTGTTTCGTCTTATTCCTTGTCCACTCTGCCCCTCATTTGGAGTGAGATATAATTTTTATATGTATATATGAGTTTCTATTTAGATTAAGGTTTTTTTTGGTGATCAAGTGTGGTTTTTTTGAGTGGTGTGATCCTTATCACCTGACTGTGGTGCAGCAAATGCTTCAAGAATCAGGGCTCCATCCATAGGCCTCGGAGTGAATCTTTTCACGCAGTCAGAAAATCAAAAGAGGTGTGGAGTGCTCGATTAGGATCCTTACTCTTCTATTTTGGTAAGTTATTTTCTATGTCAATGTTTTTGTTTCTCATTTCTGTGAATTTCCCTTTGTCGCAATAAGCGTGGTGGACTTAACCCCTCACACAGTGTCTATGGTTATTCCTTCATGGATGTGGGTTTTCAATCAATGTCCCTGTGTGGACCGCCTGTAAAAATCAGGTGCAGTCTTGGTGTTACCTCTTCATAGGGGGAGAGTTTTGGGTAGTTTCTTTGTTTCTTTTGTTGTTTCAGTGGCCAAATTATTGGGTCCCCTTCCCTCCCGTCCCCAAGTGATGGGGGTCCAGAATTGTGCTGAATGTGTCGACCAAGTTATTGTCCCCTCCATTCGGGAGTGGGTGGTTTATATGTTCATGTTGTAACCCTATTAACTTGGTATAATAGGTTTTTGTAGGAGGGTTTTTTGGGCTTGTGTGAGTGAGTCCCAACTCTTGCTCATGTTCAATTCTTGTCTATTCATTGCTAGTTGGTTTCTAATGGTGTGGAGACCCACCATGGGTCTCCTGGATTTTAATCCTAAGAACATTTCTACTGCTAGTTGATTCTTAATGATGGGTAGTACATTCCGGAATCCTTAGGTGTTGTTTTTTTTCATCCGGAAAGTGTTATGGATTTCTGGGGGCGGAAAGCATTAATGGTGGGGAGAATTGTCACACACGGTTTTTTTCTATCTTTGTATTGATCCGGCCCATTAGAAATCCCGACCATATTCATGGGTATTTTATGAGATGAATCTTGAGTTTTTATGTTTCATATATTTCTAACCACCATAATTTGGGATCCCCATTGCTTTTTTAGGAGTTTTTGAAGAAAGGGTGTTTACTTCATGATTTGGGCCAACCGTGAGCCCACTCCTAGTTTTAAAAACTGAATTTGTTTTCTTCTATAACTCATTTATTTTCATCATTTTTCACCCATTAAACTTCCCACTTGTCCTATACTGATATATTAAAATTTATATATCCTTTTTGACCCATTATAAATTCATAAGCTGGGTGAATTTGGGTTACTTATTTAGGTTTTGGGCCAGCCCATGGGCCCATTTCCTGTTTTAAAAACATAATTCGTTGCATTTATATCTTTTTCATTTTTTACTATTTTTCGGTGATTACACCTCCCCCTCGAAGCCAATAATCCTATCTTATCCCTCCTAATCTATTTTACCTCTTTGGAGCTCATGTGGGTCTCACATTAGGGCGAAAATTCTCAGGAAACCTCAAATCGGCGAGAATTTCCAATGTAATTTTATCATTCATAAATCAATCAATTAATACTATTTTAGCCACCAATCATCTTCCCCTGGATCTTCCAGACCTTATCAGTCTCTCCAAGAATTTTCAAGCCATTCCCTTTTCTCTAGGGCTTCAGATCTAATGGAAGACGAAGAGTTTTCTAGGATGAAAGGTGAGATTCCTTCTCCTTTCTTCTTCCCCTTCCCCCTCCTTTCATTATTTCTTGGTTTTATTTTGTACCCTAGTCTTGATCGATCTAAGGATTTGTTATAAAATGTTTTTTGATGGGGTTTCTATTTTTTTAGGTCTGATATTTATAGTTTTATGGTTTATAACCCGCGGCGGGTGATTTCGGGTGTGTGTTTCAATTACGCCAAAGATTTGAGGTAGGATATCCCTTGCACATGCCTTTATCATAGAAGTTTCATCATTTTAATATTATACTATACTTATATAAATGTTTATTATTGTTTTTAATCCTTTTTATAATTTTATTGGTGTGCAAAGTCGTTGTTTAATCACTGATATGTGAAAGGTAGTGTTGTTTTGTCATGAAAGTGATCAACAAGTGTTTGTTTAAATGTTCCATTATCTTTTGAAATTATTTTGTGAGGTTCATAATCTGGTTTATGGTATTTTTAACATGTTACAGTATCTTGAATGAAAATATGACATTCAATTGGTGTTTTATTCCTTTTCATGTACATAAAATATATTGTTTTGTTTAAAAAGGGCATGACATGTGTTCGGTAAATTGCCCGGTTGGCTTTTATGTGTGATGTGTGATTTAAAAGTTATTTGATTGGATTTATAGAGGAATTGGAAGAATTATAAATGGTATTTTTGGGTACTTATATTTATTTCCAATTTGGATTTGTTTTTACAAACAAGTGGGTTTTTATTTACAACATATTTTGGCCCGAGTTGCCCAAAAATGGACCGTTTCACATCTTTATGAAAATGGTTGTGTTTTTTATATGTAACCTAAGTATTATAAGAGATTTATGAATGAGGTTTTCTACTATAAATGATTTTTATAAATATCCTTAATAAAATAAAAATTAATACCTTCATCAAAGGTTAGTTTTGTGAAAATGTTTAAAGGCCCGTTTGGAATTTCCTAGAAATGAAGGAGTGTTTTACTTGTATATAACAAGTTATGCAATTGGGATTGTTTTATGGTCCATTAAATGATTTTATTAAATGTTTATTGGGCTGCCAAATATTATTTGGTTTGGTTATGATGTGTTTTTATAATTTAAAGATTGTTTTTGAAATATTTTTATGTGCAAAGCCTCAATACACTTCATGAAATTATTTTACCAAAATATTTAGAGGTTTGTTGATTTGTGTAAGAAATGTGAAGAAAGATTATGGGCTGTTTCTGTTTTTATGGTTTTGGAATGGAATGTGGATGTTAAATGTGTATTTGATAATATGTGTAACTTTATTGAGCACTAAAGTGAATCCCGGGTATCTAGGTGGGTGGACGTGTACTAGTATGCTGGTGATTCTGTGGGGGTTGGCCCCTGTTTCACGTAACAAGTTTGACGATGACAACACTAACTAAAATATGATGATGATGATGATTGGGGACCACTAGGTTATGGGTATGTTCCCTACTAGTGGCTCGTGCACGAGAATGTATATTTATTATGGTTACTTTCACCGAGATACAAGGTTCCTGGGGCTCACAACTAACTAGTGCCTAGTGGTATTCCTCTGACTAGTGCTCATTGGCTATTTTGTACTCACCGTCAGCATACAGTGTGTTTGGTTGGTAAATTCAGTAGTATGTGTTATTTATTTGAATGTTAAAATTCTTTAAAGCATCCCTCTTGAAAACTATTTTCATTTTGAAGTTTCACCTCTTTGAAAATAATTGTTACTTGCATTTTTGTTTATTAAACATGCATGTTTTTGTCTGATAATTATTATAGCATGGAACCTCATTTGAAAACAATACTTTCAAATCATGAATTTAAAACTATAAATTGATGTTTCTTTTATTTTAATGTAATGTGCATTGGGAATAGAATACCGGGCTACCCTACTGAGTTTTAATACTCACGCCTATAGTCTTCTTCTTTTTTTAGCCATTGTGCAGGTTTCATCTTTAGTTCGATCACCTTGGGCGACATTTTATCATTATGTTGGAGAGTGACCAGAAGTATCACATGGATTTAGTTGTTCATCGGGATTGATCAGTTGAGTTGTTGGTTTTGTTCTAATTATAGTTTCTTGTACAAATAATATTTACTTCAATTTTTATATAAATTCATTTTGGGTTGTCTGTTTATTTCCGTTGTTTGTTTGATTGTTTATATATGGGCGAAATCGTTCCCTTGTGTACTCTATTGATGCCCTTGGTGCTTGTCACCATCCCAGGAGGTTCGGGAACGCCTCTCAAGACCTGTTGCGGGCTAGCCTGGGTGACCGGTTCAAGGTCGACTCGGGCTGGTTCATGACACCAGATAGTCAAGAGGTTGAGTTCCTGATCAATCATATGCCTAGAGATTATACATTATCAAATACTCTATAGATAATTAATCTGTCAATCTTGAGGGGATGAATATTTTAATGTAGTATAATTTAGATAAAGGGATTATACAACCAATATCATCGTTATGGGGTTTACTAGTCCTATTTTCCAGAATAATAAATGGTCAATGCCCCGCTATATTGATAAATGTTAAATAATGAAAAATATTATAATGAAAAACTATCCTCTTCTACCTATATATTGTTTTTTTCAATCACCTACATATATCCAAATACTTCTCAAATTTGGTTCATTGATCGATATATTATAAAGTAATGTCAAAGACAGTGGATGACCCCAAAAACAACTTTTTGTATAAGGTATGGGATCTAAGAATATATAGTATTTCTATTTGAACTCATTAATTCTCTATAAATATTTATTGATTTTATGAAAATAGTTTTGAGGGATTACCTGAAAAAAATTGGTACTCTTTTTAGTTGATATTTTTATCAACATTAAAAGAAATTAAGATGATAAGGAGTATTCAGATGTTTTATTTAGTACCTTTCATAAATAAATAATATGTGAAAGGTATACTAAATATAAATTTTATATGGAGTGATAAAAATTCATTGGGAATTTTATCACCATCAAACTGATATATATGGATTCGTAAATAATGGGGAAAATTAAAGGATCCACCATACCAACCTCTATAAAGGAAGTCTATAGTTTCCTTGTATTAGCATTGTATTATCATCAATTTTTATAAATGTTTCATGAATGTGAATAAAAATAAATAATCTAACTCATATGGGGTGAATTTTTTTATGGAATGAGGAATATAATGAAATAATTAATGAGATGAATAATAGGCGAATAGCTATACATATTATCATGTTACCAACTTGTGGGGAAGGATTAGTGATATATAGTAATGTGTTTAAAAAAGTATTGGGTTATGTATTAATGAAACATGAAAAAGTGAATGCCTATGCCACCCACCAATTAATGATCCTTTAGAATAACTTTACAACATTTGATCTAGAATTGGCCGCAATGACCTATGTGTTGAATATTTGGATCCATTATCTTCAAAGTGAGAAATGTGACATATATATGGATTATAAAAGCCAGAAGTATATATTCAAAAAAATATAGAGATCAATATATTCTAAAAGGGTGGTTATAGATAATCTCATATTATGTTTTTTCAATCCATTTCAATACAAGAAAGGAAAACAATGTGGAATATACACTTATCATAATGTATCTTGTAAACCTACCCATTATGATAATTGTAAGGGATCTAATCTTATTGAACATATTGAGGATGAAAATGGGAATAATAAATGTCATTCCTCCTACCTTGATCAAATGACTATTAAACCATTTTTTATTTTTTGGATAAAGGAGTCTCATTTGGATTGTGGTGTACTACGTAAAAATATACCGAATATAATAGAGTTCAACTTTGATAAAAATGGGGTTATAAGGTTTGGAACATATATTTGTGTCTCATAAATGAAACTGAAGTGTGAAGCTCTGAATGATACACATAGCTCATCCTTCTCAATACATCAATAAATCAGTATGCTATATAGAAATTTATAGTGAAAATTATGGTGGGATAACATGAGGTGATATATTGTAGAATTTTTATCATGATTCTTGGTATGTAAATAATTGAAGGATAAAAATTAGAATTATAAGTGTATGTTGAATCCATCACACATACTAGTATAGAAATTGGAAAACATAAATGTGGATTTCATCATAGGACTACATAGGACCCCTAAATCCAATAACGCCATCCAAGTGGTAGTTGATCACTTTCCCAGTCAGAACAATTCATTTCTATTTTGAAATATTTATCACTTTACCAACTCAAAAAGATATACATAAGGTAAGTGGTAATACATCATGGATATTAAATATCAGTTTTATATGATCATCATATTATGTTTACCTCAAGTATATTAAGAATACTCAAGCATGTGTTGGATATCGTTCGATGATTCAAAATTTCATATCACACTAATATGGATGGAATGTCTAAGATAACCATTAAAACTCTATAAGATATAAGTTGAAATTTATTAATGGATTTCCAAGGATATTGGGACCAATACCTCTCCCTTATGGAGTTATAATTTAACACAATCATCCATTCCAAAATATAAATGGAACCATATGAGGATATGTATGGGATGATGTGGAAGACTTGACATTGTGGGATAATGTTGGAAAGAATAAGTTGATGAGACATGATCTCGTCCAATAAATGAAATATATAGTTCAAAAAAATCAGTATAATATGAAATTTTCACAAAGTCAATATAAAAGGTATATAGATAATCATTGAAGAGACCTTTATTTTGAGTTCAGAGATAAAGTATTCCATTTTATATCTCCTTGGATGAAAGTAAAAAATTTTGCAATAAATATATATCTTAGTCCAAGATACTTTGGGAAATTTGAGATCCTTGATCATATAGAATTTTATTACTATTAAGTAAAACTCCCATGTATCCTATCACCATGACATTATTTGTTCCATTTCTTCATATCGTGGATGTATATACATGATCCCTCATATGTACCGATTCTAGAGGTGGTACCATTGTAGAATGATCATTAATATGAGAAGTAACCAAAGAAGATATTAGATCATAGTGACATGGTTCTACAAAAGCAATAAGATCACCTCGTCAATGGATTATGATAAAACAACAGGTCTGGAGGAAACATCTTCTGAACCAAAACAGGTTATAATAAAGAAGTACACTAATTTATTTTAGTGTATGAATGAAATTTTATGGTGTAGATTTATTATATGATAATAATATAATAACCAAAAAATTATAAATTAAAGTCCATTTTTGAAAGAGTAGATAACTTATTAAGAAATTATATAATAGAAAAGACATGCACTAATTTGGTTACATTGGAAAATTATATGTTATATCCTATCAAATTTAAAATACAATAAATAATCCTAACTTTTGATAGTATATTCATTATATAGTTTTCATATGATTAATATATATATATAGGGCTATTATAAGTGTATTTGAAATAAAAAAAATGAATATATTTCCTTGACCAATATGATCATACCATATAAATCCTATTTATCGTAGTTTCTAAGAGGGATACCATAACAATGCTTTTTCCATGTAAAATCACAATCAATTATTTAATTGCAAAATCAAAAGAAAAAAATAATGGGGAAATTTCAAGCTCATATATACCATGGTCCAAACCATGTTTGTTTTACCACCCTAATAAAATATCACCATCACACTCAATAGTCTTCTGGAATTCACTAGTTAAATAAAGGGATATGGATATAGACCTTAATAGTATGAATTTTAATATTTTATAATTAAATAATTATTATATTTATATTTTGATACATTATAATTATTAAACAATATGTTTGAATAAATTTATATTTTGATACGATGAAACAGAAATTGAATTTTTTGGGAAAATATCATTTCTATCAAGGCACGCATTTTTATTAATTTAATAATTTTTTAAAATTAAATGTATTTTTTAAAAGCATTATTATTAAAAAAAATTATTAAATATAATTGATAATATAATTTTATGTTGTCAAAAAAATTTAAATGTTTAGAAATATTTTACTATCTGAAAATTTGTATTTTTTGGAAAAATGGTGATTTTTTATTTAAAAGTATAAATTATCATATTTAAAATACTTTCTTGATAAAATAAATTTTATTTTTTAATTCAACAAGTTGATATTATCCATTGGTTAATTTTTTCAAAAAATTTTGATACTATCAAATTTTTTGAAAAATTAAATATTTTATAATTATATATCATCTATTAAAACATTATAAAACCAAAATGTGATGTATCATAAACAATAAAGAGTATCCTAAAACAAATTTATGTCTTCAATTTAAAATAATTTCATTTATGTTATTTAGTAAATTTTATAAATTATTAATGTATCATCCAAAAACTATATTATATTTCATGGTAAGTCGGGTTAGCGTGCTCCAACACCCAGTGATGGGGCTAGTGAGGATGAAGGTTGTTGAATGATTAACCCAACATAATTTCTTTAGACGGACTGAACCAATTATTTTTTATAAAAGGCTGGGAGAGAAGAAGCTGACAATGAAAATTAATGTGTTCATCTACTACACTATAATTAAGAAATGTTAGAGAAGTCCATCAATTTGAATATTATTAAGGAAGGGTCTAAGATAATGTTTGAGAGGAATATATGAGTTTATCTAGATAATGAGAAATGATTTTGGATTGGGATTCATGATTATATTTTTTTCATGTTGAATTAATTAAGGGAAATCTAATTTTGAGGATTACATCCATACTTTAGACAAGATGTCATATCCCTCTGAAGACAACACAAGGGATGATCAAAACATCATGGTAACATATAATGATTAGAGTTTTTAATGGTTGAATGATTCTACCTCATTAAATTTTTTATTTATTGGTATTGTGGTTTCTTATATGGTTTGTTTTGGACCTTATTTTTCAGGTTCTCAATTATCCATAAATTTTTTTTTGAAATAAAATTATAAATTTGTTGTTAAAATCCATTAATTATAAACATGAATCACATCCACATTACCAAGGGTATTATATTAAGTATTTTTTCTCAAACATTATCAAAAAATTATATAAACTTCTATTTGGTATAATTCATCAGTAAAAACTATTGTCTGTATTTTGGCATGGATTAATTTATGATACAGGGTCAAAAACCTATGTTCATAAATTAGTAAATATTAATCCTCTCTTTTATTATAATAATCCACCTAACCTTCCATTAATCTTCACAAAAGACACATGGAGTATGAATTTAGTCTTCCCTTTCCTTTATATAGACCTCCAAATGGGTTACCAAGACTATAATAATCTTATCACATGTTTTTAAAACCTCCCAATAATGGTAGGGGGTCCTCTCATCCTTCTCTTTATTCAAACACCTTATTTATATTATGCCTTTTGATTTCAAATTTTTCATGTTTTAATATGACTTTACAAATTCCTCTTATTGTACTTATAACATAAAAGTGATTTTCAACCCCTTTCACTATAATTAATCCCATCTATGAATCCTTACCCACCCTTAGTATTCTTATGAAATTATTCATTAATTTTCAATTCCCAACATTTAATATTTACTTCCCATCCCCATTTCTACTTGAAGGAATTAACCTATACGTAACATTCCTTTATTAATTGGGGGATTAAATATATGTAACCCACACCTCATAATATGGGTGATTTAAGGTGATGAAATACATACTTATGTAGTGTGATCTATGTGTAACACTTAATCATATAAAAGATATTAATGTGATGGGTGTGACCCAAATTTCATTTTTATATAATTTAATGGGTAATGTTTTTCACTCATAAGACTACAAATATGGTTAATGGTTGGTTATCCTAATCATATTATGTTATGGTGTCTTTGTGGTTTTCCCAGAAAAATACTTATGATGTTATTTCTTTTGTTCTTTCCACATTCACATGTTGCCATTATGATATCATCCTATATAATGAATTGATGTTTATGTTTATTAATATCACCTATCTTATGTTAACTTCATAAGCATATTTAATCACATTTATTACATTATTAATTTTATGATTTGATTATTCCATTACTGGGATTTATATATCACCGAATTGTTATGAAAATCCCTAGGTTATCCCCAATAGATTTATAAGATCAAGTAAATTTAAGTGTATTTTATAGAGTATTAGTTTATTTTTTTTATTTTTGTTTCATGTTGTTATGTTAGGTGGTAAATTTCCAAAAATAATCTATGAATCACAATATTCAAGGGTTGTAATAGGTTTTCCATTATATAATAGATCATGAAATAAAATTTATGAATGTTATGGGTTTTCATATCCACCACTATAATATTAAATATCATTACATCCACTGGAAATTTTATGACACTTCTGAAACATTATCATTAATCACATAATCTAAAATATAAATGCATTAACTACTATAATATTAATGGATATAAACTTAACATTTATTTATGTGAATTAATATTTATCCTTGTTCAACAAGTACCATTAAAAGTACATCATCCCAAGGTTCCCAATGTGTAACTATAAAATAGTTTTCAAAAAAATCCAATAAGTATCCCTCTTAAAAAATTGTTTCCATTAGATGAACCTAATTATCTCCCTATTGAGAATTATTATCAATGATTTTACCATACTATACTAAACCAACTCTGAATGACATCATTCATTTATCCTTCCTTTTAATTAATAAATCCCTCTACCATGTTTGTGAAAATTCATACCCACTATGATATTGTTGCCCCATATTTTAACATATATAACCACCCATTTAGTAAAACCATGAATCATTATAAATGATTCTATATAATTTCCACAATTAAAATACGAAAAAGAAGAATCAAAATTTTTTGAGGTCCTCGTTAATAAATTGCATTATGTATGTTGTTTATGGAACCACTTTTTTCATCCCCATGATTTCCCAAAACACTATCACTATGATTCTTGAGCCTGAGAGCTTCCAGAATATCATACATTAGAGATAATAATATATTGATCTATATCCATAGCTACTGATACAATGTATAGTATATTTGTACTTATGAATTACTAGAAAAATAAAATTAATAAGGGAGAAAATTCTTGAGTACAAATAGGGAAAATATGATTTTTTATCATATTGAACATAATAATAGTTATAAACCATTGAAATACATAGCCCATTATAAAGGTCATTATAAAAAATTTATAAACTTGTATAATCTTCTATAAAAGATATATAATCTAGGTTTCCCTATCATTCACCTTATTAATGAATGTAACCCAATACATGGCATTGTCCCTCTTCTGGAATCAACATAATAGTATAATGAAACATCAATAATAACATGTGAGATTAAAAATACCATACCATCTGGTGATGAAATATATCTTGTAGATCCTATAATAAATTTAAAATAAAACATCCTTGATCCATAAGATTTTCTTCATTATTAATGAATCCAAAAACTCCATATACTAATATTCTCAATAAATATGCCACCTACTAATTTATAAGTCGACTTCAATGTAAGAAATTATCATGTGTTATTTACTTGATTTTAATCCTTCACAATAAATTTATTGAACATCCTATTCACAACACGAAATTATGGTTTTATGGGTATTGTGTTCTCAAAACATATCAATAGTCTGCAAGCAAATAATTCAAACATCCAATTGATAACAAAATCTCATTACCTCAATCAACCTATAGTCCCCAAACCCCCTACATCATTAGAGTATATTCCTCACAATTATTCACATTAAATGAAGGTTTTCAAACCACATAAATTTTTCTGGAGGAAATAACACCCAAGCATTGACATTACATATACATTTGAGGTAAATGGTACACTGTCTATATAGGAACTATAAGAAAATTATATTATTTCAATTTACTAGCGACTCTCCTTCGAGATTAATATCATAATAATTATTATAACATATATAATATACCCATTCTATATCATCTATATTTTAGATTCCTATTTTTCATTCATGCTCCTTTTCAAAACTCATCTTGATGTAGTCCTCCATATATCACACTTTTCCACATACATGGATCCCCTATTAGTGAATCTCAAGGAATATATCAATATTTACCCACATCAACAAATAATCATCATAATAATGTTTTATAATAATTTATTACTCTCCTATCATTTCAATTTTAGAAAAATATATTTTAAAACATGATGGAACCACTATCTAATTGCAGTCTCAAGAACTCCACAACAGAAGCCTCATGAAACATACACTTGATCCCCTTATCATATAAAAACTGATGAAACACCATAACCAACAATTATAACTAAATTGGGTTATTTGAAAATCATTATAAAAATAGATATCCCTACTAATGATATAGTATTTGGATAGTATCCTTAATAAACATCCAGAATAAACCATTAGGCCCTAATATTACCCTACCAACCATTTCCTTCCTCAATAAAAGTTACAAAACTAGAAATCATTAAAATCACAAAAAATAATTCTTTAAATCCATTAAATATATTAAAGTGATTGATATATTCTTTTTGGTTCTTGAACATTCAATATTTTATATACCTTATAAAGTAATATCTATACTTGTTATCATATATTTCCAATTTACCAATAACCCTTCTTACAACTAACAACCATCAATGGAAATTCCAGATTCTCTAGTAGAAGAACATCCAAAATTCTCCAAAATCCAAGTATTACAATATTGAATATCAATAATAACCATATCATCATGAAATTATATTCTTTAGAAACAATGCACCCTCACTATGATAAAAATATAAAGGAACTTTTAATAACATCCAAAAATATCTAAAAGGTATAAGTGTATAATTTTTTTTCATTGAATCAGGGTTTGAACACCTAACCTGTGTTTGAGGTATTTTTTCTTCTCTAGTTTATCTCAAATAGTAAATAATGGTTCTTTTAAAACTATTATAATGATCATTAGGAACCACTAGAGGATTCAGTAGATAGATCTCATATACAACTTATTATTTTATTAGTTATCAATACAACCACATATCTAATACAACATTTTATGGTATTAGTCAATATAAAAACCCTATACAATATAGAATTATGATATTATTAAATAGAAGAAAACCATATTAGATATTAATTTTCAAGGAATATATTATGTTAGTCTCTATATGGACTATAATGCTAGGTTTTAAACCTTAAATTCATAATGAAAAAAATTCTTTCAACCGGTTGTTTTTTGTAGACCATATAATCCTAACTCCTCAATGAGAAGGTCTAAATCACCATGAAACCACTAATAACTCAGTATTTGATACCAGGATGAACATTCACTTTTTATACTGCAATGGTATTCCAACATCTAGTTCCAACTCATAAACATCATTCAAAAAAGATATTTTAAAAAAATTGAATATGAAAATAAAATAATACAAAAAAAATAAAAAAATAGTACAACATGGGAGATATATTTGTCTCGGGGTTATTTCTACTAAATGGGAGAACACATTGCTTTATTTCAGTAAAGAGACACATATGGGTGATAAGAAATCATATGTCACTCATCCCTACATGGTTAAATAGAATAACATCATAAATTCTTCCAATATAAATGAAGATTTCAAAATAAATCTATATGGGAAGTTACCTCTATAAATTGTGTTCCACTCTAATTCACCCAAGTTTTTTTCATGCACACCAAAAATTTTCCTTCACCCACAATTTCTTATTGTCATCAATTCCTACTAAGAAATTCTTTTAGTAGAAACTCCTTTTGAACATCATGGTCAATAAATAATTGAAATAATGAAATTGGTTGAGAATTATCATTGTAACAATCCCATTAAGGGATAAGTCAAGATTTATATTTACTATAGATATTACCATACATCACACCCACTTTTAGAATTGTGTACTTGTAGATTCCATTCTCACACTATATCATCTAAAAAATCCTAGTATTCATGATTAATATTTCATAAACCTTTAAATTCATATGAAATAGTATTTAAAATACCAATTATACTCCGATTAAAGGCCATTTTAATCTTACATATAATATATCGTAGAAAATAGTTATCAGCTAAAATATCCACTTTCTATGGTACTTTGATTCCACATTTAGAAAATCAACTTATATTAATTTTTAAATAATGAGTTTTTTTTGTGATAACACTAGAAAAGATATATAAATTTCATTTTCTATGTCTAAATACAATTTATCCATGTTCTATATGTGTTATTTTTAAAAAAATTAAAAGATCCAATAATTTTACTCGATTACATTTCTCATTATAAAACCTAAAAATGTTTAACCATTACAATGAAATATAGTTGAATTGTGTTAAAATGTAGTTTTTAAAATAAAATGTTTTCAATCATGTACTTCCTCAATAATATGAAATATAATATTTCATCTAAATTAAATATGTTAGGAGACAATAAAAATGATAATCCATAATTTTATTTCACTTTTAAATATTAGAAGTCCTTATATAACATTTGAATAGATTTAATTTATTAGATTTCCTTTTAAAAAACATTAAATAATGATACATTTATGAAACCATGGCATCCCAATTGAGACATTGAGTCCTTTATTGGATTATTAGCATAAATATTTTTATTCTTTGAGTTATATTAAAAAATTTCCATATATATCTTAGTTTAAAATGAACATACTTTAATAGTTATAGTCAAATTTCCATTCATTCTAGGACTTCATCATAGTAATTTAGAGTATGAAATATTTTACCATAAATATAATAGAATGGTTATGTTTTTATTTATTTTTGAAAGTTAATATTGTATTAAAATTTAAGAATATTTATGAATTTAGCCCATGTGCATTATTATAGAGATAGGTTTCGTGGAACCTTTTTGGGGAAATCTATAAGCCTTCAATTTATGTAATATAAAACATATATACGCATGCTTACCAATTTACCACTCCAGGTAGTCCCACTAAAAGTGTCCTTAAAATTACTTATGCATGTTGATTCTACCAAGGAGCATCGAGAAATGTATCCATGTAATTCATCTGATAATTATTTTTTTTATCTCAGACTATCATTGTACACATAATCTCTTCCCATATTTTAAAAATCAACACTCATAAACAACTTCAAACTATTTAATTTTTTTTTGCATAAACATTTTTTCTAACATTTTCATATTATTGAAACATATTATATAATCTAGAAAATATGGTAGGGAAATTATTTGATAATGGAATAATGATTCCCCAACCCAATTACATTAAAAGTTTATATTTTTGAAATTCATTAATATTAGATATGTGTTCATCTGCATCATTGATATAACTCTATGATATTTTATGCTAAATGAATTTACCATCATTTATTTTCACTAGGGTGGTAGTGTATAATATAAACATAGTCCTTGAGTAATTGTAACCCTATAACATTATTTGTGACAATATCTTTCTATGTGAATTTGTACTTCAATCTTCGGTGATCCATATATATATACTTCTCACAGGTGTATCAATATAGATAATGTATCCATATCTTTAATGAAAATATTTCTACCACATAATCTATATCAATATATTGATAATTTTGTGGATGGGTTTTTAATTTCTTTTAGGCTTGAGATATAACATTATAATCTTTCATATTGAGTCATCTCAATAGTATAACTGTTGATTCATAGAATATAATAAATCCTTCCTTCCCCACATATAATTTTAATAACGGTAAATTAGTTTTTCTTTTATTTATTTCTTCACAAAATTCTTCCCATTCCATAGATCATTGGAATTAGACCCATATACAGGTCAAATTATATTACAGGCTAGTTAATCATAAAAACATTTCAACAACCCACTAATAGTAACTATAAAAGACATAGAGGATTCAAAGTTTAAAAATATACATCGTTTCTTCCATTCATCAACCACTTTTTCATTTAATTTTGAATAGATATTACATCCATGGAGACATGATTTCCAAGAAAACAAAATTATTAAAGCTAGAATTTAAACATAATGAAATTATACAAATAATCATCTCTCAGTGTCACTATAATAATACTTCTATGGATCTTATTCAATTTAGTTCAACATGAATGTATACAAATATAACCAATAAGTACCATAATAAATTTAACTTGATAATACTTAAATACACTATTCAAACAAACCATAAAAATTGAGGTAACAATTTATAATCCAATAAGAATTAATTTGATAACATAATTCTGTTACATTGTATGAAAAACCATATTAGGTATATTATACTTAATAAATATTAATTGATGAAAATTAAAACAACGGAAAATCATTAACAACTATTATGCTCAATTTTTTTATGAAATAGATAATAAATATGTGTAAAAGTATACATTTTATTAAAATTTATGGCATTGATATCACTATAATCTATAACCAACCTCAAAGAACCATTCATCTTATATATATAATAGTATGGGTTCTCCCAAATGTGTGAAATTTGTGTCTATGAATTTATTACCATAAAAATCATTAAGCTTCTTCTTTCATTCTACAAAATACAATGTATTTATTCTATAGGGCATCTTAGATAGAGGCCTTTCATTAGGGATGAAATCAATATAGAATACAACTTCATAATTAAGTAGATAACCTGTAAAGTCCATTAGAAATAAAAAAATGTATCCTTAATAAATAAATAAATCTTTAATTACTAAGGTATTCTAAATTTCCATATATTTTATTCAATTTTATCCTTCTAAAAAAATTTCATTCTGAATAAAAACATAATTGTTATGAATGAGTGTTTAATCCCATAATAAAATAATTTGTATGTTATTATCACAATGCCTACTATAAAATTATATTGGTCTTAAAAATAAATATGATTAATTGAATTAGATAGGTCTTTCCCCATCATAATTATCCAAGAATATTTTCAAATATTCTTTGGGTATTGATTATAATAGTGTCCCATATCATTTAATTCAATCAATTTGACATTATTATTATCTCCTATTAATTTTCAATCATGATCATGATATGATTTTTTATGTTTTTTTATAATATTTTGAATATTTAAATATCCACATTATTTTTATGTGTAAAAAAACAAGAACAAGACCAATCTACAAAAATCATTACATCATTACTAAAATGATGCAATAAAATAAAATATGTCATTCAGATTCTATAGAGTCCACCCAAATGACCCTAAATAATCCAAAATATCATATGAAAATCTAAATCTATAGATACAAAATGTGAGGTGGGTCATAATCCATGGGTAATGAACCGGGATGGGAGATAGTGGGCGTAATTATACCAAAAAATGAGTTTCACCTACATTAAAACTGACGCATGATGCCCAATGTCATGCTTCTCACCCATCGTCACTTAGTCCCCATAGTCAATAATTTCAAATGAAATCATTGAACTAGAATTATTCATTGAGAAAATATGTACCAACCAAATAGGTCAGTCGCCATGGAAAAATCTATATAATGAAACTATCTTAAAAAGACCATAAAATTAATGTTATCTAAAAGGTTGTAGTAGAAATCCCCAAATCTAAAGGATTTTCTAGTTACAATGTCTCCCACGAACCCAATACTCAAAGATATTCTCCTTATTGTGTTGAAAAAAATTGGAGGATGTTACATCACTATTTACTGATAAAGCACTAGAGGTATAATAGTAGGATTCAGTTGAGTTAAAATAATATTATAGAAAAAAATGAATGATTGAATAGAAATTGGGGGACTGTAATTCAACTATCAGAATGGCCAAAATCAAAACCACACATCCTAAATAAAACTAGAACCAAAATATCTACAAATTTAACACCTAAAAAACCAAAATCCAATGAATCATGGGTGTTTCCCTACTTCAACACCATAATCTATAGTTGTAGGATCCTATAGTACCCATTGAGTACGAGATGTGGTTTAACACCACTTTATGATGGAAGGACGATATCTAATCTATAAGGGGACACTCATGGATGATTCATGAGATGATATGTAATGATAACAACCACTATTCATCATCTTTATAACTTGGAAAAAATATGGAAATCACTATTATGAGATATATTATAATGGCCTATGATTTTGTAAAATACTTTTCTTTAATTATATGTCATGCGAGTAGCTTTTCAGGCATGAAATATAGAACTTAAATGAAAAACCACATTACCATAATAAAATTTTTATCATTATATTATAACCATTTAATTAGTGGTATATCTATAATTAAACACATAATGAAATCATTATAAAAGATTATAAAAATTAATAGTCATTTAATTCATATAAACTCTATGTTTCCTAAAAAATATATGTGAAATTATTTTAATATTTATTTATCACTTTTATAAATTGAATCAGATAAAATGATTAGAATACTTATATTAAAAAGAATTAAATTAATTAATATGGTCATTATAATTTTTTTTAAAAACTTTGTTACTATGGTAAATATTAGTTATTGTGGTAAAATACATTTTTCAATGAAAAATAATATTATAAGTATTGCATTTTTTTAAAATTAAAGAATATATATCAAATTAAGAGTCAAATATTACAATGAAAAATTGAAAATTGAATTATAACTCATTTAATTGGTAATCTTTTTTAAACAATATTAATAACACTTAATTATTAAACCAAACTTTTAATATGAAAATAGTTCCCAAAACATTATATGATTTATTTTTGAGATATATTTGTCATAGTTATAAATTGACTTATATAAAATTGAGACCATATACATATTATATAGGTTTAAATTTGGTAAAAGGGCAATCATATATATTTATTAACAAATTAAATACCCTAATTAATTTTTTATCAAGATTAATAAGGGTAAAAATGTCTAAATGATGTATCTTGTTTTTTAATAATTAAAAGTTTACTTAAAACTAATGGAAAGGATTATTAGGTATTGTTTTCAAACACACCTGTCTTAAATATAATTTATAAACCTAATTCATCTAACACCCTAAACCCAACTGACACTCAATGTGACTCCATTTTTACCCCTTACCTAACTCAAAATTTCTATAAAAATTCCATCTTCATCACATATAAAAGGTTATCACTCCCACCATTTCTATAGTCCCACACCACCCCAAATAAATTGGTTATATTATTTAATTCTTACACATCCCTGTTACCATCCCATGGAGTTACTGATGTTCTAATGAGTCCTCCCATTTTTTTAGAAGCTGCATAGTAAAGTAAGGGTTTTCCACCACCGTTTTTTATTCTAGTATTTCTTTTATGATAATCCTTTTTGGTTACAGTTTTTATTATTTAATTTATTTATAGTAGAACATTTATTATTCAAATTATTACCAATTTATGAGATACTACCCTTATATATTATTAAACCCATTATATATTTACATTTTTATAGTGGTTATGATTCCACAATCACTCCTTGATTCTCACCCCTACTTTCAATTAATGAATTTATTTTGTTATAATATTTTTTTCTATGTGATTGGGCCTAAAAAAGTTAATAATTAATCTTTTTATGTATAAATAATTTTCTATTAATGATATAATTCCAATCCCACTAATTAAACCATTTTCAATACAACTTTTTTAATGCTATAATGCTACAAAAATCACTCCATGATTTTATGAATTCTTATTGTGAATACTGGACAATAATTCCACTCATTGAAATATATATAAAATAATTTTATAAAGGGTTATGTATTTGAATTTTTTCATTAAATATTTAACTCATCTATTAATATTTTTTATAAAAAATGAGGTCAGAGAAAGGCTTCATCAGTTGAAACTAATGGTAAGGGTTTTGAAAACACATTACATTTCATTGATTAAATTACCAATTTATGAAAACTTATTATTATAAGTTAGTTATAATAATCCTAATGATGATATTATGTAATATAACTAATATATTTTCATATAATTATGTTTTATATCCATTTATTCTTCTTTAATTAATTTATTTTTAAAATGTGAGATTGTTAATAATAATTCATATATTTTCTAATGAACATTTCATTTCCATTTGTTAAACTAAATTCATTTTTAATTGAAATTATCTTATGTTTCATCTATTTGGGACTTCATATTAATAATTACCTCTATTTAAATGGATGAATTATAAACTCTTAAAATGATGTTGGTTTCAGAAAAGTACATTTTTTTATTAATTTCTTTTATCAATTTCATGACATTATATTTTTTAAAACAATATTATCTTATAGAAGAAAATAAATAATTAAAATTATTTATTTATAAAAAAATTGGAATTTATTTCTAAAAAATCATCAAAATAATATTATATAAATGATTCTAAACTCCGTTTCAGAAAAAATTCCACGGTTTTGAAGAAATAATTTATAAAAAGTATTTTCATTTAATTTCTACTAGTCCCCTAAAAGATTTACCTATAATGGAGTTCCAATTATTTTTCATCTATTATATTCTATTATAGTGTATTTCATTTGAGTAAATAAAAATTTGTGTCATTGGATTTTATTTCTAACGTATATTATGGGATACCATTTGATGATGCTATGAAACCGGTTTTTTATGCACAGGTTCTTTATGATATGATTATTTTTGAAATAAAATGAAACCCATATTGTTCAATTGGGTTCTTTAATGATACGATTATTGTTTTCAAGTGGTAATTTCTTATATCTATTATGAAATGGGTGGGACCTATATATCCCACTAATATATTGTGTAAAGGTTTGTTTATCAAAATATAGAAATGTTATGTGAACGGGCTGGTGGATAACAAGGTTCATAAAGGGTGAGTATAATGATGTTTAGATATACTCATAATTTTGAATGTGAATATGTTGAAAGATATCTAGGTTTAAAATGATTAGAAATAATGTGTTTATAACTCTCCACTTTCTTTTATATATTCCATGGATTATGTTATATTATTAATGTTTAATTTTTTAATTCCATTTTGCGACGTGTCATAACTTAAAATAAAATTCTTATCTTTCTTTCTTGATGATTTACACTAAGTTAAGTCCAATGTTTTTCCTTGTTCCCATATTCCATCATTTTTAAGATTTAACCCTTATATCACTGAACATGTTATCCCTTACAATGTATTTTTTCTCACCCTTTCTTATTTATTCCCTTACCCTAGAATTGAGGATGATTATTCCTCTAGGAATGTCACAAAGTGGGTCAGTTTAATGTGAACAGTTCAAATCATGTAAAATACATGTTTTTTTTGGTTTTATGTATCCAAGACTCTAATTATTTTGGTCTTTCGGTTTTGAGAATATTTTTGTGATTTACTAATTAATCTTCAATATATATTTATTGTTTATTTATGTCTATAATTGGACACATATTCTATGAAATATAGGAGATCATATCATGATGGTAGAAATAGATAAAGAATTTGTGGAGTGGGAAAGATTTTTAGGGGATGGGGAATTATAGAATAAAACAATCAAACTACACACCAAAAATGAGAACCCAAAAATTTTATATGGGAATAAACATAATTAGTTGTGAGGTAAAGAAAAACCTATGATAAAAGGGATCAATTTTTTCAAAAAGGGAAGACACCCTGTTACACTTATTCTAATAATTATTTCATTTTTGAAATTCTATCTTTCCTTTCTTCTTCTTATTTTATCTAATTTATTTCAACATGGCACTGGGATATCCTCTCATTTTCATATTTTCCTTAAATAATATACCACTTATAGAAATCCATATCGTATATGAGGGAACATATCAATATATCCTTACATAGTGAAAAAATTTAGGATATTAATTCAATTCAAAATATTAATTTTATAAAATCAATGATGTTATTAATATTTCTTATTGTATTGGGATGAAAATCAACATTGTCTCTAGCTATTATTATAGAGTTATCTTTTTCTCATAAATATTTTCCTTCTCTTATTGTAAATAATTCATATATTTTTATTGTGTATAAGATACATAATCTCAAGGAATATATTTCTCAAAAAATAATTCCATAATGAATTTCATTCCATCTCTTCCTTCTTGTTCATATTTTGGATTAATATCAGCAATTTATAAACTTCCCCCATTAGATGATATAAAATAATAATAACCTTATCTCATTACGTACATCCAAATATTATAAATATATTATCTAAACATTCAATCAATTTCTCTATCACTAGTAGGTTAGTGGGTTCATTAAAAAATGGAGGTCTATGTCACCTGAAAGGAACCAATGATTTTATACCTTGATGAGGTACAATAAATTGACCTATAAGGGAATTGTTAATTTTTATAACTTGAATAAACTACCATAATATAATGATAATTATCACATAACTAACACTATCTTCATTGGTTTCTTAGTAGGTAAATCCCTCAATCAATGGCGAGAATTCATGTGTTTTTAAACCTTCTATTCACAACCATATCCGAACAATGACATGTACTAATAAGTTTATGAGTAAAAATTTGAATTATGAATCTCACTTATAATTCCTATGAATTTATTCACATATAATCACAATAATATATATATATATATATATGAAATTATTCATACATTATTGAATGTATAAATCTATAATTTTTATGGGATTTTTTTTAACATTTTGTTATATTGTTATATTTTTTAAAATATAGTTCATGATTTTTCTACTAAAAACAATTTTATAACAATTGTAACAACCCCAACTCCAGATACTAGGATCCAATAGTCATTTGTTACAGTGGAAAATTTCAAAATCAAATGTTCAATAGTATCGGGATAAGTTATACATACTTGATCATTAAATTGCATTGGAAATTAAAGTACTTCATTAAACATGTATACCATTATTATTCTGTCATTATTTATCCTATTATCACATATATACTTCTTTTTTATTTATTTAATAAATTGGGAAAAAATAAAATAGGGTGATCTCAAATGCTGAGTATGGGGTACCAGGAAATAGAATCGAATGTAGAATTATATTGACATATGTAATATGATAGAAATAAATAATGACATAAATTATATATAATAGAATATAGATTACACTATATCAATAATAATGGGACTGGATGATCATAACTGAAGCACCCAAGATAAAATTAACGTAAACTTTATATGTTAAAAAATATATAATAAAATTCACTTTTTAATATTTCAATTCAAAAATATCTAATTTGATAACAATAATATTTATTTTTAATTTCATATTTCCAAATAATCCTACAATAAATATTGAAATTTTCCAACATATATTTTATATAATGAATAATTTTAAATGATGTATTGAAATATTAAAAAAATTATTCATAATACTGGGTTATAATATTTATAATTAAAAATTTTTACTATAAATTTGATATAAATAATTATTAAATCATTAGGAGGTGAAAATAGATATTATTCAGAAGACCCTTTAAAAAGGCATAATGCATTTCTATTTTAATTAATTATAATAATATTTAACAATAAATGATATTAATGAAATTTATTAAATATTTATATTACTACATTAATTTAAATATATATAATCATTATTTCGAGTAATATAGCTAATATAAGATCATCTTGTGCCTTAAAAATATGTTTCCTAAAAACTAGTTTTTGAACACACTTCTAGGATTATATTCGAATTGTGTTATAAAAATTCTATGAATTGAAATTTATAATATTTATTGAATATTTGGAATAATAATATTTATTATTTTAAAATATTTTCATCATAATTTGATATAATGGATAGTGAAAACATTAAAAATTAATTTTCTTAGTTAAGGTTATAATAGGTTTACCAAGAGTTAATCTATAATGGTAAGGGGAAAAATGACTTCAAAACACACTTCATACCCTTAAGATGATATTATTTATACCTTAATATTATACCCATACAATAATATCCATTTTGGATCCATATTTCAAAGAATGTAATAGGAAATTATTTTTAAACATTCAAAATATTACAAGTGTGTCACTCACCCCAATTAAAAAAGGGCACCTCTTTCTGTCACATGTTAAGATATTTAAAACCATTTAGCTTGAAAACCCACTATAAAATATCTCACCAACATCACTATATAGGTTCTATAGATTGTTTAATTCCCAAAAGGCCAACCGTACGGTCTTTAATAAAAGGTCTAAAGGATATTTTTCTAATTAAAGGTAATAATCTTAACTAAATTCTTTCTTTCTCACCTCTTTTTATATCTCCTTTAATTATGTATTAACTATTAAAATATAATAAAATCTTATTCTCCCATATACAGGTATCCGATATTTTCATGGATTAATATATATATCCATCTCCTTGTTAATCAAATGGAAAATAAATCAATCGCACGTGTGTAAGAAGTATTAGCACCTTTCAAATCGATGTAGTTTTTTTCCATAACCAACTCATATAGATAGAAATAATTATTGAAATAATGAATATTTGAAATAATTATTAAGGAATATTGATTATTTAAAATTAATATATCATCTATTTCCTTAACCATTCACCAATTAAGGTAATGATAACATTGCATGTTCGTGCATACCGTCTACCGTCTCCATTAAGCAATTTTAATAATTATCCATGTCCAATATTAAAAAATGATTATAATTTTTTTATGAATATATATGATATTTATAACATTAATAAAATTCTTTATAGTATATAAATATATCATATTATAAATACATGGAAATTTTTCAAGAAAATATGCATGATAAAACAGGCCAGTTAACACCCAAAACAATAGAAATAAAGAAAGATTGTTAACGAACGGGTGATAAGATGTAATAAAAGGGTAATAAATGGAGTTATCAATATTATAATATTTCTATATTAAATTAATAAAATGTTTTACTCAATTATATAGTAGTTGAAATTTGTTCGTCTAAAGATAAGATTGATGTAATGGATTTCTTCTAAATTTTCATTCCATTGAGTCATATTTTTTATTATGAACCCATTTAATTTTATGTGAATTATAACATCTCATTAGAGATATTTAAAATTAATAAAAAATTATTTTTTATGATTATTTTTTTAATTATATTATCTTATTTCAGTGGCATACAATTCAAAAGTTACCAAATATGTAAAATTTATTTTACAATCACATTTTCTTTGGGATTTCCATAATTTTCATTGACGGAATCTCATAATATATCATTCATAAAATAAATCTATTTTTTATCCACTATATATTTAATTATTTTTCATATTTGTTTTTAAATTTTACTCTTTTTGTCACTAGAATCGTGAAATAAAACATTTAAAATACATGCGTGTCTTATCTCTCATTTTCGTCACAAGTATTTTAATTCAATATCCGTATTTTTAAAGATTGTATTACAGAAGTATTTTTTATTAATAGAATTTTTTATGTACATTTTTAGTTAACTTTAGTTTTTAATATTTTTAAATTGATATTTCATATTTTTTCCAAAAGATTCATTTCAGAATGTATTTTTAAAAAACAAAAGAAATATTTTTCCACACTTAAGGTGTTAATAAAATTTATTACCACTATTACTATTTTATGATATTTATCATAATCTAAAAACATTCAATGGTCTTACAAATAATATTATTTAACTAAATATTATTTTAATATTTCACATCTATTTTTTTATTTTTAAAACAGAAATGGTTTCATTAAAAATTCTATATTTTTGATAAACTGATGTTCATATCCTATCTCTTATTATTTTTGTGTTCATTAACATTCTATCAAAACACACAGTTTCTTAGAACCATTGGAAAATAATTTTCACTTAAATACCCCTATTATTTATATCAAGGATATTATTATATCATAAAATATATAAGATTTCAAAATATTTTGGTTTACTATAAATGGTAATTGATTGATTAGAAATATATATATATATATATATATATTCCATATTCATTATTCAATATGGAGATTTTTTGATATGTAACGTTTTTTATGAGTATAATTAATCATACAATATATGAGTAATGAATTGGAAACATAGTGTAAGGTGGATCCCTGTTATAGATATCCCCTCAATGCCTCAACTTGTCTCGTAAGAAAGATCAGTTGGCCAAATTAAATGAGTTTTTTTGTGTATCCCTACAAATCAGTTAAACAATCTTGATACAATGTATTTATGTTATGGATATGAACAAGACATAGATAAAGAATTAATATATAAGTAATTTCCATCATTTAGAATTCAGTAATTATTTATTGTTATAACATTACATTGATGTTACTATGGATTCATTTTATAATCATGTTATTAATTAAATTAAGTTTTTTTCATTTATTTAACATTATATATGGGTTATTAATTATTTACTGATAATTAATTAAAATATATGTTACAATTCTTGATATTTTGAGCTCAAACTTTCTTTCCTTTCACAATTTTTTAAAAAATAAATCATTGAATGTGTTTCAAGGATACATAAAATTTTCTTTTATATTGTTTAATATATTGTTCCCAGTGTAAAATGGGTATCATGTATGTATCTATCATTCCAAGAATAGTAAAATGATTATTAATTTGGGACTAAACTCATAATATATTTGAATATGTAATAAAGTAACAACTATATTTGGGATACTAGATTCAGGTTTGTAACAATTGGTGTTAGAAGAAGTTTCTTATAAATCTTGGGAACTATATTAAGGAAAATATAGATCAAGGAACAAGACCGTAACTCCCTATGTTTTTGTGAATTATAATTTTTTTTTAAAAATAAATTTCATTTATTTAATTTTTTACAAACAAACCCATGTTAATCATTCCATGTTATTCTTGCGCTATATGAAACATTGTATAAGATTTCATTACATGCAACACTGAGTATTAAGAGAAGCATGATATATTATTAATTGTGTTATTTATACAGAACCATTATGACCTAGCCTTTTATCATAGTAATATAGGATGTAATAACTGCATTTTATTATGTTTAATAGATTTATATAAAGAAAAAAATATTGAAAATTAAATATATATTTTTGGGTAAAATCATTATATGTTTAAAAATAACAATTTTCTAATAAAATTTTTTTCATGACTTTTTTAAATCAATAATAAAATTATCATAATAAAAAATAATTAATTTGATAAAATAATATTAATTTATGAATCCATAATGTCAAAATCATCTTATGGTGAATTTTTAGATTTTTCTGAAATAATTTTTTTGATGAATAATGATAAATAATGAATTTAAATTAAAAAATACCATTTCATTAAATTATTAATAACCATAAAGTGTATTTTAAATTTAATTTATGTTATAATTAGTTAAAAAATAAATTTATTAATATAATTTAGTTCATTATAATCAATTTTATATTGAAACTGGATATTAAAATAATGAAATCATTTGATCATTTTTTTATGAACTCACTTTCTCACCACGTATATCGGATTAATTTTAAATTATATTTTTTCCACTTCTGTCATTAGAATATAAAAATTAAATTTAATATTTTAAATCATCAGAATTTATATTATCTAATAATGGAATCAATGTTTTTACCAAAAATGAATAGTGAAGGCCTTAAGAATTAATTACTATGGGTAAGGTTATAATGGGTATACAGAGGTTTAAACTAAAATGATATGGGAAAAAATAACCTATAAAATTTCCTTCAGACTGTTATATAGATAAATTTCGACCATTACCCATATAAGGATAGATAATGGTCTATATTTTCACTTTTCGACATTTGAAAATAGCGTGATCAGTCAATTCATTAAAAAAACAAGTTTGTCCCCTCACCAAAATTATAAAAGGACACCCCCTATACTCCCTTATTCACACCTTCATAATTTGTTTCAGTATATATTATCTGAAATCACATCCCAACATACCTAACCTTATTCTACAATCCTTATTTTTGTAAAAAAATCATCATAGCGTGGCTTTTAGTGAAAACCAAAGGAGGATACATGATGAAGTGGTAACATTCATCAATAAGGGTTTTTGTTTTATTTCTTCCTCAACCCACGTCAATTACAATTATATCGTGATTAAATAAAAATATAAATATATTATATTTAAGTATATGTTTTTATGTTATGTTTATGACCCTAACCATATCCACTTCCATTAAATGGGTTTCAAATTTATCATTTGTGTGTACGGTAAACTACCGGCTTGCGAACTAATATTGTTCATTATTCCCTTAAAACTTCTTCAGGGTGGAAATAAAGATGGAGATTATATATATATATATATATGTTATATTCTATTTTTATGTTTTTTATGGTTTTATAATTATTATATAACACATTTCTCTATATTTTTCATTTTTTGATTACGATGATGTTGTTCATGCGTACAACAAACTATTTCCTCGTGAAGCGATGTGATTAATTAATGCATTATGTGGAAGTTGTTATGGATGGTCATAATGAAAATTTGTGATATATATGAAAAAAACTATTTTTTGACGATAATAGATATCACTTATTTATCTTTATTTAGTTCTAAAAAATTGAAAATATCATTCCTTCATATGAACAACCTACCTTCTCCATGAACTATGTATTTAATTTTCTATAACTAAAAGTTATGGATTTATATAAATATTTATGTATTGAATATATATTATATTTATATCATGGTTATAAATATGGAGATGATGAAACCATTATTAGTTTAATAGGACCAAAAAATTACAAATCCAATCATATATGGTCAACCAAGATGTTGTTTCCCAAGATGTAACTTTAAGATCAAATCATTAAAAATAGTCATAAATGGTCATAATCAATTCAAATATGGAATTATAGTATTAATATAAACATTTAATAAATTTAAATTTAACTTATATTTATTATAAAATAGGTTTTATTGAGTATGATAGACATCAATATTAAAGGTAATAAAGATTTGTCTCAATTTGACTTCTTTGAGACGTACGTTATATTTTGCACATATATTATCTCATGTGGTGTATATAAATACCCTTTGAAATGTAATATAATTTATTTATTAATCCTAATGATATTTTATGTCTAATTTTACGTTATTCCCTCATGGTTTTTATGAATCTATGATATCAAAGTCGCAACAATTTTATATAACAATCTCATCTTTCATCGAGGTTGTTTAGATTTATGTATCCAATGTGGAAATATCAAAAACTAAATCTCAATATTTGTGATTAAATATATTCTCCGAAGGTAATTCATGGAATATTTAAGTACATGTACCATTTTTCTTCTCTTTTTTACTTCAACTTATTATGAAAATGTTGTTATGATAATCTAACTTTATTTATCATTTTAATCTGAAATATATTATTTTACGAAACAATATTTTCTTTAAATGTTTTCAAAAAATTAATATTACTGTCTTATGATTCATAAAAAAAAATTTAATCAATGATTGATTTTTTTACAAAATCATTTTAATGTAATCCTCATGTCATTTTCTAAATAATTCTCAATATGATTTTACCAGAAATGTGAAAATAATATTTGATTTAACATGTATAATATGAATGAAAATTTTTTATTTTATCTGAAATAATTTTTTATAATCATAAATTATAGGTTTTCATGATTATTTTCAGAGAATAAGTTTATCAAAAAAATATATGTTTTAAAAAACACTTAAATGTTGAAAAGATATTTTACAAAATTAATGTTTTAAATGATATTTAAAAATAATTTTCCAAATACGATGAGCATTTTTGTTGTTAAATATTCATAAATGGGGATATTATATAAGTATTATATTCAAATTTTTGGTTATAATGGTTTATGTTTTGATGGAATGATGAATATGAAACTCATTTCTCATCCACTGGTTCTACCATTAGGAAATGATTTTTATATGAGTTTCTCTTTGTGGCATGTTCTATAAAAAATTATTTTGAAACCTGAAACTTTTTCATAAGTTATATTATGATGAAATATTTATTATACTGATTTCATTTCATGGGTTTTTATATTATGAATGTTTATAATCATTAGGCACTCTTAAAATTTTGTTTTCACTATGTGATGAGTGGGACCTACATCCCCCTCTAATTAATTGGGTAATGTTTTACTTCCCATGAGATAGACAATGTTGGAATGGTGATTGAATCTGGTTCAATAAGATACAGATAAAAAAGGGAGTGAACCTTGTTCAGTATGATATGGCTGAAAGGGGGTGTGAACCCGATTTAATTAGAAAAATTTGGAATAGGGAGTGAACTTGGTTTAGTGGAGAATTTTTCTTCTATGATAACCTTGGTAGTGAGCCTATACTAATATGTAAATGATTATATTGGTTTATGTTAATATTATAATTTTTATGTATTATTCCAATGTTATTCTCTCGTTGACCATGTTCATTGATTCACTTTTGATTCATGTCTTATGAACTATAAATATTTTGGAAAACTTAAGATTATGATCTTTAATATGATGGGGATGGTTTTCAGATGTTATTCTAATGTTTCCATACCATTATGTCTTTGTTATGCCTAATAATATCACTTCTTAATTATTACTGAGCATCTAAAATTACCCTTTCTTATTTTTCCTTTCCCCTAGTTAGGAATAAATATATTATATATTATTTGTCTAATAATGGATATAATTTAAAAGAATTTAGTGGGAAATGATATTTCTCACTTATATACTAGTATATATGTTTCTAAGTTTCAAAAAGAACTAAACTGTTATGGTCCTCAAGATTTGTTTTCATAAGGTTCTGAATATTCATAAAAAAAATTTAATATATTTTACGAAAAGGATGATTCAATATGATAACAATATTATAGATAGTTAGGATATTTATAATAGTGTAATATTATTAAAAAAATTTGTTTGTTATAAATTTTGTGTCTTTTTCTTGAAATACTTCCCTATCAGGATACTACAAGTAGATATGGTTTTGGAAATAATGAATCTAGAGGTAATAAGCTTGAAAAGAGTTTATTTGAGAATGTTTCAACAATGATTATAGAGCATAGTGAATTGTCCCTTATTGTGCCACAATTTTGACACTCCCATGACATATTCAGAGGATTTTTCACATTTTACTTACAAAAAATAACGAAGGAATTGAAATTATTTTATTTATTTAAATATATTCCCTAAAAAATGTTTATAATTATGAGATTATCAATGCATAAATTTTCAATTTTAATTATAACTTCATATTTAGAATTATATATTTTAATTTAATTTTCATGGTTTCATGAGATAATATAATATAAGACAATGTTTAGAAATATCACCAAGAAAAAGTATCGTATTAATACTCTTAGACAATGTATAAAATTTCCCTACTGAGCAAGCCAATACAACTACCATTGGAGCGGAGAAGATACTTGATATATTTGGGAAGATAACCCATGTTATGTCTAAAAACCTTACAAATATGGAGTATTATGATTTTCCCTAGAATGATACACCTGTATTAGAACATTTCAAGAAATAGAGAGCAACATTGTTTAGTGGAATTTCTAATCTTGTAGTAGATGAGTAGTGGATTAAGTCTCTTGAAATGATATTTTTGGAGTAGGGATGTTATGATAGGGAAAAGATTATAATTTTAATACGTTTTATAAAAGGTGATTCTATTAAATATTGGTTGTTGATATATAATACTAGGTAATAATATGATATATACACATTAAATTGAGATCTTGTAAAGAAAAAATCATAAAAAATATATCCGTCAAGAGAAACTTACATAAATAAATATAATGTTTCTTACTATAAATAAAAAGGAAGAATAATGTTTTTTTGGAATATGAGTATACCCTTAAAATACTGTACAAGTATTCTATAGATTACATATTTAATGTGGAGTTTGGGAGTTATCATTTAACGAAAATACTTAATCCAAACCATTAAAGGGAAATAGTATGTCAAACATTTTCATAATATGATGAAATATTTTTCTATACCTTCAAAACCAAGAAAAATTTTTCCAAATCCTACATACTCATGAGGAATTTAATTAATAATATATCATATGAATACCAAAAAAATAGAACTTGTTAATGAAGCAAAAAATGATTCATTTTTCGTCATATGAATATTTGGGACTAAAAAATCCTAGAGAATTCTTGTAGGTAATAGGAGTATATTTCCAGAGAGATGATATGGGTCATTTAGAGCATGAATATAAGACAAATAAATAGGCCAATTCTAAATAGTTCATAAAATATTAAAAATTGAATAATTTTTCCAAGAAATGTGCCATGCCTCAAGGGAACCTACAGACAGAAGAGGCCAATGAGAGAATATCAATATTTTTTAACACTATAGATGTGGTTGATGTTATGAAGGAAATATCAGCATTTAATTTATTCATATACTCAATCTTACGTAATAATTTTTTCTATTTTGGATTTCTACAATATTTTATATCATCTATATTTTCCATAAAAATAAGATATATCACTAGAAATTTAAGAAGGCTATTTTCAGTCAAAACTCACAATGGAAATCTTACCGTGATAAGGATATGGTTGGATGTTACCATTATGACACATAAACACTCTTTTTTGGATTTATTATTAAACCTATGTTTCACTTGGATAATTTACATGGTAAGGAATAACTTTCAAAATATTATGTGAATGTTAATTTAAAATAGAATGAAATTATGATTCATTATGAAGATGTCAAATTTCATATCTTTAGAGATCTAAGTCATTTCTAGAACCACCCCCAATATCCCCTCAAATTTATATTCTTTGGAAAGATGTCGAGTCAAAACCTATATATGTAAAATAAAATATTAAAATTTAGGATGTATACATTGTATAGGAATATATTTTTTTCATTTCCTACGAAATTACTAGGACATCCAATAGAGTGTGAAGTTTAGTTTTCCATTGATTTATTCCATGATTAAAGACCTATATTAATGAATCACTATAGAATGGACATTGGGGAATTAGTGGTGTGAGTGAAAAAACTAAAGGAGTTTTATGAAAAACTATATATATACCCTATTGTTTCATCTTAGGGATCGTAGTTATTCTACTTAATAAGGAAAACAGATCCATGATACATTGAATTGATTATAAGGATATCAATTCTATTATAATAACCAATAAGTATCACCTACCTAGAATTGACCAATTATTAAATCAAATTCAAAGAGATTACTATTTTTTAAAAACATGAAATCTTTTTGGTTAACAAGAATTTTGGGTAAAGAATGATTATATTCCAAATGCAACATTTCGAATGTGGTTTGTATAATATTAGTTTACAATAATACCATTTGGATTGACTAATTAGGAATATGTTTTTTTGGATCGACTGAAATGATTATTAAAATAATATCTTGATAATTTTTTGTATCCCTTGATAATGTCTTGGTGTATTATTAAAGCTATTGTGACTTTGATAATCCCTTGTTGGTCATTATTGTGACTCTTAGAAAAATAGTTAAATGGTAAATTTTTCATGTGTGGACTATGGATTATAAAACCTTCTTTTCATGGTCATATTTTCTACATGTATGTAATCTAGTATGACTATATGAAGACAATGGAAATGAAATGATATTCCATACCAATGAACATAGTGGAGGTATATTAGTTCATTGGTTTAAACGTTTATTATCAGTGATTTATTCAAAAAAATAGGATTTTTAAACCCATTAATCCGTACTAAATATAAAGGTGTTAAGCACATATAGATAAAAGAATGCAAGTATTTTTTTAAATAATTGAAAAGGATATTGGTCAATGATTTGATTTTGGATATACTAGTAGAAAATGATAGATTTGTGATATATTTTGATGCATGAAAAAAGATACATGGTTTTTTTATTTTGTTGAATGAAAAATTTATAACCTATGAATCAAGGTAGAAAAGGCTCATGAATACAAAAACCCAACTCGTGATCTTATGTTTCCTTTAATTATATTTTATCTATATATATGAACACATTTTCTATATTGTGAAATATGTAACATATGAATAGACCATTAGAGCCTAATATAAATCTTTTCACTTAATATTATAATATAAGGAAAAGATGATGGCTCAGAATACTCAATTATCATGATTTCATAATACACTACCACAAAGGGAATGAAAATAAGGTAAAAGATTCATTGATCATGAGAAATCAAATATTTTAGACCAATATAAGGATTTGTAGGAATCTTATGTTCATGATATAGTGAATAAGGATATGAGGGTTATTAAGGAATGGTAGAGGTCACTCTTTTATCAAATTATTTTGAAACCATATTTATTGAAAAAGATAAAATTTTCCCAATATGATGATGAATGAATTTAAAATAATATTAAGGCCATGATTGATGGGAAGTTGAAATTCATTGTATCTGAATATGGAGTTTTGAAAATTGGAAAGATACTATGTATTCCGTCTATACATGATATGTAAATTGAATTATTGGATGATTTTTATTTCTATAATTTCCTTATACCCCACTATAGAACCAATCTCTATAGGTATTGGAAGGAAAATTTTTGGTACGAAAATATAATGATGGAAATTATAGATTATGTATCAACATCCATGTTTTATAAAATAAAGATGTATGAGAGGAATTATACTATACGATTCATGCAACATTTAACTATAAGTATTTGAAAATGGTATTAAATTACTGTCTAATTTGTAACTAGATTACAAAACACTTCTATAAATAGTGATACAATATTTTTTATTGTTGATTTCCTAATAGAAAATCTAAACATCATTACAATAAGAAAATATTTACCTCTTTAGAGCCATGTACAGTTCAATATTAATGAATTCATAATATTTCATGGTGCCCCTATTTTAATTTTTATTGTTCGTGATCCCCTATTTACTTAAATATTTTAGAAAATTATTTATATCGTTATTGATAATGATATTCATTTGATCATTTCTTACCATAATCAAAATGAATGATAGTCTTAAAAAATATTTTATTATTAGAAGACATGTTGAGATAATTCTCACATGACTTTCATGGTATATGGGATCAGTATTTACCTTTGTTATATTTTTCTTATAATAATAGCTACAATTTAATTACTAAAATTGAATCGTATTATGCATTGTATAGCCAGAGATATCGTAATAGAACATATTGTGGTAATTTTGGTGAAAGGAAACATGTAAAACTAGAAATTGTTTGGGAGATAATTAAAATGGTAATGGATACTCGGATTCATCTTAAAATAGCTCAAAGTTGGTAAAATATTTCGGTTCAAAACTAAATTAATGATATCTAATTTGAAAAGGGAGATCATATTTTCTTGAGATTATCTTCATGGATGTGTGTTATAATATTCATTATGAAAGGGAAACTATGACTCCGGAACATTAGAACTTATGAGAGTAGGGAAAGAATTTGAACTATGGATTTTATTTTTGTAATTCCCAAATGTATCTATAATTTACAAGATGTGTTCCATATATCATTTTCATGGATGTATATTATAGACCTAATAAATGTGCTCACATCTCAAGAAATAATATTGGAACCTGATCCATCTTATAGAGAATCGAACATCCAAATTCTTTATACTAGAGAGAGTGTATTAAGGAATCATATGACTCGAATGGTAATGGTACATCATATAAATAATAAAATACGGGATGAAATGTTATGACTATAGTATTTTTTAAATAATATCCTCTTATATTTTTTTTGAAATTAATATCCATGAAAATTTTTAGGACCAAATATTTCTAGGAGGGATTTATAATACATTCATAATATGAAAAAAAATGAACATAAATTTCAATATGCAGTGTCCCCTAGGGAATATATTATATCGTAATGACTATGTAATTTATAATATTAAATAATATAATAATAGTTATATATATTTTCATCATTTAACTGGTCATATAAATGGAATTAATTTCAAGGTCAATACCCTTTAATATTTATTATAAAATATAGGTAATTCACACTATATAGATTAAAGGTCATATGGTCAATTCAATATCAGATTAAGAATATAAATAGTTGAAAATTTATAGGATATATTCATTAGATAATGAATATGAACATTGAAGAGAAACATAAAGTCAATATAGATATATAGGGGTATATAATGAACATAATCATCATAAATGATTAAAAGTGGGAAAGAACCCTAATAAAAAACATAAGGTGTGGGATATAAATAAATAATAAATGTAATAAGACAAGAATACTGTAATGATAAAGGTAAAATTGATAAGATGTAAATTAACAAAATATTTTTAATTGATAAAGAAGTAGAGATTAAAAATAAAAAAACATTTATAGAAAGATGATATATATTGACAATAAATAATTTCATCAATACTCAGTAAACATGATATATATTCAAAATTAATTTATTATTAAATTATATTAATTTTTTACAATATTTTTTAGTTTTTATTTAAATCTAATTATTCATTTTCTTCATTTTTTCATGTATAATTAATTTCATAGATTATTTATTCATTAATGGATGTATTAAAAAAGATCAATTCATGTTTTAAAAATAAAATTTATGTAGGGGTAATGGTACAAATTCAATATCTTATGATACTATAATCCCTATTCATGTCAACGTAAAAAAATGATGTCATTTCGGAACTAAGGTATTTTAAGAGGTTAGTAATTTTTTTCAATTCATTGAATCATCCTCAGTAGTAATGTTTTATATAATTAAATTGATAACAACATTTTCATTTAAATATAATTAGTACCGTGGTTTTTTTATAATTAACTAATCATAAACATGAATGTAATTTATTTTTTAATCTATATTCAATCTTGAAATCTAATTTTATGAATATACATCGAAATAATATTTGAAAAATAAAACATCATCATTGACTTATTTAGCATAAAACCACCACATATGGGAGGTGTTTTCTAAAATAGTTTTCAAGAAGGGAAAATATAATAAATATTAGAGTTTAATGAACAAAATATATTATAATTAAACTATTAATTTATGGTTAAATCTAACGATCATTTAAATTATTGAATGGATAAGAGGATAAATTATGTAAGAAAAGATAGATTGTTAAAAAATTATTTTGGCATTGCATAAATATATAGAAATGGGTTAGATGATATGGAATGAGTAATTTATCATCAATAAAGGGTTAGAAACAAGTTAGTACAATGGATCTATAATAATTGATATAAAATAAGAAGGGGATAAATTTTTTTATAAAAGTAAATAAATTATGCACTAACGGGGCCTAACCATGATATAATTGGTTTTACACTATCATTGTCTTATCTGATGTGATCCAAAACACAATAAGAGTAACTACTTCAAGATTAACATTCATTTTTTCATAATATTATTTGATAATATGATGGATTATTTATTCTTTTTCTCTAATTTCTATCACATTTAGTTGATCATTATAAAATGATTTTTGTTAGGAGTTTGAATTTATATTATATATTTAAAATCTTAAACATTAACCATGTTTATTTAGCTACATTTTTAAAAAATTAAAAAGTTTGATCACTTTATGAAATGATCAAATCCAATCGGTTTAAAATTTTAGGATCTTTTCAGACTATTTTAATTAACTCAACCCACGGGTATATTCTTGTGTTTCTTGGAACTCAGCAAAGTATAAAATTATTATCTCATGTTTATATCATTCCTTTGAAATTAAGTTTCTATAAAACCATGGTTCTTTGGAGATACATCACAAGATTCAACACATTCAGGTGATATATGGGCAACCTATGAGGAAGGAACTTGTAATTAATTTTCTCAACGATCCATATAAGGTTGTAGTCTGAAGAATGGATTGACTAGTGAATGTTATACCATTTTCATTCATTATTTTATTAAATACATTTTATATGAATGATTCTCTATATTTGGGTTATATTTTATTATTATACTATATACAGATAAAAAATATCCCCACTAAACCCCTGAAATGGTACCAAAGCTTCCTTCAATATGGTTGGATTAAATTTTCATATGATTAATAAACTAGGAGAAAGTTAACCCTATCCAAGAGATGTGGATTAATGGGAAATGCATGTTTTGGTTCATTAATATGGAATACCACAACATCGTTCACTTTAAAATGATTTTTTTGTTCATATTATTTACAAACCATGCAATAGTCCATGTAAAACATTATTTATTAAGGAAGATCAATAGTAATGAAAAACATAGTATCATTCTTTAATTATACTATATCATAGTCATTTGACCTATGTGTCTTGGTTTTCCTCCATAATGAGGACATTCAACAACATAGTGGATATATCCATGAAATATCTAACAAATAATGTCCTAAAAAAATATCTTGTAATGGATTTATCAAAATTAAATTTCTATTAATAATATAATGGGGAAATCATTTTCCCAAAATGTAAATTTTAAACATAAATGGTTACTGGAAATGGCATAGAAAAATTCCCCAGATAACCTTAAATGATCATTCTTTATAGTGAGAACATACTAAACAAATTGTTTATGTTTTTGGAAACATGGAATTATTTTACCCATTATAATTATATTACCCATGAAACACATAAAATAAAATAATTTTCTTTTATGAAGATTATAAATGAAATTTATATTTTTCTTAAAATTATCAAAACCCTTCCCTAACCCCAGTCATTCTTGTTAGTGTTGAATCTGAGTGGAGAATCAATCCAAACAACAAAATTTTTAGTGGATGTTTTAAAGAGTATTTAAAAGGTTATGATATGGTGATACATGTTTTAAAATTGATTTATGATTATATCATATAGGTAAATATAAAATGTTCATAATAATAAACCTATAGACAAACACATGAGATATTTGATTTATGTTGGTTTTTTACAAATAATATGAAATGTTTATTTTTTGGAAATATAAGTTATCATATAATATCAAATGTTTTATAACATGAATGAGTTCATATTAAATCCAATTAAATAATAATATGAAAAGATCAATTTTTAAAAAGTGGATTGTTTTTTTACAATTACCCAAATTAAAAAACAAATTACAGTTATTTTTTTGAATTATTCTTAAAATTTATCTCATGTGTATATTTATAAATTTTTAATTTATTTGGTATTATTACCTACATTATTATTCATGTATATAAAACATATATTTTGAATTTTGGTATGATTTATCATAAACTGTTTCAACATATTCTTTTAATTATCATACCAGACGTTAAAGAAATGAATACTAGGTATGAAACTTGATTAGTTATCTATTAAATTAAATTTGGTATATATTTTATTATAATTTTGAATTAATACATCAATTAAATTTTATACGTATTTTTTAATTATGATGTTATTGAGGTCTCTCTTGAGTAAAGAACATAGATTGAGGAAATTTGAGTCTAACTTCTCACAAAAATTGTTACTTATGTCTGGCCTAGAATTGTAGGGGTTGTCCACCAGTTTATTCATGCTTACTCTTATTGATATTTTGGGATACATATGATTCTAACACTTTACATGATTGATTTTCATGTACCTTATACATTGTATTCATTTAGATATATGTAGATGTAGATGACTTTTAATTTGGTTTTGTGATAGTTGTTATGGGTACATTAAAGAGTTACTCATCTATATGGTTATAAAATATAATCTAGTGGAATTATTAGGGATATGAAACTAAATAATTGCACTAATATATACTCGTAATGTAGATAACTAGATTTTATTTAGTGTAACAATATATCATTTAAAAATACTAAGTGTTTGATTTATTTTAAATAATAAACTTTTAAAGTTATCAATCATTGAATCTTTAAGGTTATGATAAATTGGGCTACCTATGGATTATCTTTTGTAAGGAAGGAATGTAATGGGATGATTTTAATATTATTTAGGGCTCATTGTATGGGATTTTATTTTGGTTTCATGTAGTAAGGAAACCCTTTGAAAGGTTACTAAAGGAATGATGTTGAGTGAGTTAATATCTTGGAATATGTAAAATAGTCATCTTCTCAAATAAACAATAGTATTACTATATATGTTTGTTTTGATGTTCTTCCATTATAGTAATGTTGTGGAAGAAATTATTAATAGACCCAAAAATAACTAAAATAAGGATCTTATCACGCTAATGGATTAGATTCAAAATTTATAATGGGTATTGAATTTAGTGGGATCATATTTATTAAAATACAATATTAGATTTATTTATAACCTGACTCTCACCCAACACGTAATTCTATATTAGAATAATATAATCATCATCATTAAGTATAGCATTGAGATAAATAATATAAAAGGAAAATTTCAATAGAAATGATTTCTTATTCTGGTAGAGAAACATGATAATTACTCTCGAGAAAGGGGGAAAGTTATTTGAGTTAGAGAAACCACTTCTTGAGAAACCAACTACTGGATCTATTCACTAAATGATTTGTTTGACTTTTTATATGTATCTACACGATTCACTAAAAGTCACTAATCTCGAATTTATTTCTATAGAGCTGCAATTAGAAAAGAAAAATGAAAATAAGTATGTAATAAATGTTACATATAACATAAAAAATTAATTATCATCAATAATAATGATAAGATATATATGAGTTGTAAAATATAGTATTTCAGTGTGAGATGGAACAATTTACATCATTCTGCACTGATTTTTGCCATATAATTTTGTACATCAATTTCATAGACATACCGAGATCACCTCCTTGGATTCATCTATCTTTTAAAAATATTCTTTCATTACTATAAGATTTGTTTCAAATGATTATTATGAATTATAAAATGAATGACTTTAGTAAAATGTTTATAGGATCTCATCAATATATCAAGGATTGTTAAGTTGGCCTTGAGAGGTATAGACCCAATAACCATGATGATGGTTTTTGTAGAAAATATAAAATAAATTTTTAGAAGGAAAATAAAATAGGTCCAATAGATTCCTCAATATGATTTAAATTGAAGAAAATTATGTAGGTGATATTCTTCCATTATTTCGAATTTGGACTATACAAACTATTGACTAATCGACATGAAAACATTTGGCGACCTCAAATGCACCACCAATCCACTAAGGTCTTGAATAAATACTGATAGTTTATATTAATTGATGTTTGAGGTGGTTATCCTATTTAGAGAACAAAAACAACCAAAATATATATCCTACTGAAAATATAGCATGACCCATATAGTTTACTTGCATACATACCCAATAACTCCATTATAAAACATTATTGTGCCAATTCATCAATATGAATGTAAATAGATGTTGAAATATCTAAATGAAATAATATATTCATATTAATTGTCCCCAAAACGCTAATAATTCCCAAAATGTTAGATAAAATAATAAAACAACCCAAGGTCCATATTAGTAGAAAAAATGGCCTTATGTAAAAAAAAGTAGAGGGATTCTAATGGTGAATCCCAAAAAAAATTCTAGGTTTCCATAAATTAAATCATCTATAAAACTACATAACCTCATAAAGTCTCCATCCATGTTATAGAACTCTTGATCCTAATCGCACCAAGATCAATCATGGTACAAAAATTCAAATATTATTAATGTATCTATTTGAGACATTAATATAATATGGGATAATTTATTTCCACCTATGTTTCCATGAAGTTTGTGAGAATATACATACATATTAAGGCACCGCCAACATGCCTAAAAATATTGAATATAGAATTATATGTATGGTCATGTATCTCCATTCACATTAGTATATCAATAAAAATTATATAAAATAATGAAAAAATTGGAATTGTTATCATAAAATTTATGAGACGATAATAGAAATGAAAAAATATAAATCTCTTTATATATGAATTATAGGTATCTCTATCATCTTATTTTGGTATAACACCTAGAATATGGGATAATGGATCAATAAAATCCATTAAATGAGGTTGTGTGCATAACCAAGTATACCATGTCAAGGTCCAATGATGCATCCCATGGATATAAAAAGGGGTACACCAAGTCAGTTCCTCAAAACGTTTTATGGTATAATGGAATAATTATACTAAATTTAGATTCATCCCACCTTTTTGGATAAGGGAAGGGTTATAAAAAGATAGGTTCTTATAATCAAATCCCCAAAAAAGTTAAAATTAATAAATTCCAACTTTAGTCCAAATATTATTAAGATATATCTATAACCCTATTATTATGTTTATAACCCATCAAGTATCAAATATTACTCCATTTTTAAGATAAGAATAATAACCACCACTCTTAATAAAATGAAAAATAGAAATTCTTGACTATGTTACACTATATATCCTATCAATCTGACATAAAGTATTTGAATAATAAGAACCAAAAATCATGAATTATATTACATAAACAACCCATAAGTGAAAAATCAAACAAAACACAACTCATAATAGGGATTTCACAGGAATCATATATATGAAATTAAATAATATATGTTCTATATTTTATTGTCACCTTACTAAAAAAAACCAAATATGTTGATAAGTGGTCATGACTATTTAATCCAGACAAACCAAATAAGGGGCTACCCATTACATTGAACAAAACTAAATCATAATAAATAAAAATATAATTTATGGTCAAACATGTTATAAAGAATATGTGAAAAATATTATACAAAATTAATGTTATTTAAAAAAATTAATATTTTTTTAAATTTTGTAAATTTTTAGGGAAATTTTTATTCTAATTTATGGACTAAAATCTTACACATTGTCACTAATAAGAGGAGTGTTCTTAAGAAAAAATATTTTTAAATTGATTTATTTTTTACATTTATCATTTATTAACCAGATGGGGTTAATCATTCTTCTCACTAAAAATAGTACATGTTTTAAAAATGAAGATACATTAAGTTATAATATGATAAATGTGGTATTAAAAATCCCACACAATATTTGTTTAATATTGAATAATCTATTGTAATGATTTTTCTTTATAGAGAAGTAATATTTATTAGTTTTTTAAAACATTTTGTTGTGGTTTTAATGAAAACATGGTTTGTGGAACCATGAATGTATAAGATCCGTTCATCACCATAAACGTGACTAGAAATTTCATTAAATTACCACTAATGTAACTAATAACTAGGTTAATGTTTTCATTATAGTCACATAACACATTTAGGAAATTATAGTAGGATATGAGAATCTTATAAAACATGGAACATCAAACAAGGGTTATCCCCCAAAACCTATATGATAATATCATTTTCAATACACTTTTATGTGAAAATACCAATAAAACATCATTCTTGATTTCATAAGATAGAATCATTAGAAGGAACTATGACACTAGATAAATAAATAAGGACAGTTCCAAAATAAATTAGAATTTATAAGTAAAAAAACAATTCATTGTTAATAAATTTGATGAAATAATATATGTATGAATCTCACTATAAACAAGTAAATTACATCATATTTAAAAAATTATCTTAAACTATTATTTATTTAATCACTTATAATGGTTTTTTATAATTCATTTGAAATATTTTATAATATTCCCTAAAAATTTCAAATAATTTTCTCCAAATTTATATTGAAAATAGTTTTTAAAAAAATACTTTCCTTAAAAGTAATTTATAAAATATATTATATAAATTGAACAAATAGTGGTATAAATCTCTTAGGAATAGAATATAAGTTCAACAATGGGTCCAGAACTACCTACTTAAGATAATGGTGGAAGTTAAAATCCACTAATCAAGAAGAAACCCTCTAATGGGGAATAAAATTCACTTATCAATTACTAGTCATTATTATATAAATACAATATTGAAAATATACATCCATCATAATCAATATACCACTAAACCTTTATTAAAAATGTGGAATATTATCTATAAATTCAGTTACATTTCATTATAAAATAAATCCCAAAATTCGACAATCAAATCACCATCCAAATTTCACCAAAAATATCAACAAATCTATAATATTTTTCATCTAAATTATTTTTAAATAAATTAGTGATCAATGAAAATTAAATATACCATAATGCCTTCATTTATGGAAAAGATGAAGAAATCATATCCAATAGAGTGATTCCACAATGAATTAGTGGAATCCTTGAACCATACCTGAAACCAAGATGAGAATAAATAGATGAAAAAAAGAGAAATATGGAGTAAAAAAGATAAGAGTTTATTTACATAAAATTTATCTTGAAAAAGTAAATTAATTTTATATTAATGGTAGGGGATGTGTAATGTGAAATAAGATAATAAGATAGAACTAAGTAGAGGATAAATATTGGGATGGGGGTAGGAAGTTTGAAGGATAAGGCAGAAGGGTCTAAATGGATTCAATGGGAAATAAAAAATTCCCTATAAAATAATAATTTTGGCTTATAAGGTACCCATTAAAGATATATACGGTACCTAGTGGATCTACAAATGAACCATGGCCTATGTCCTCCACATCTGGTACTAAATGACCACTCACTGAGTACCTAGTGTCATCTATACAAATATTGTATTGGTTAGACCACCATCCAACCTTCTTATATCGCCTAATAATCTACTAGGCTACAAATCAAATATAAAAAATCAAAAAGGGTTATGGTTTTGGTGACAAAACTATCAAAACTTTATATTTAATTTTAGCTGAAAGAATGTTGAATTGATAAATCCCCCTAACATAAAAATTTCCCGCTTAAAAAGTGAAATTAACTATTCATCCAACATTCATACATCACCAAGAAAGAATATTAAATTTTCTTCCCAAAACTCTCAATGTTTAGTAGTTAAAAATTCTTCATAAAACATTAATTATATTCTTAATTCATTATCTATCGTTCGATGGATGACTCATAAATTCATCTCAAGGCATCAAGACACAGTAAAAGTTTTATGATCTATGAGGTTTACTATCAATTTTCACATGTATACACACCCATATTAACATAATTTATCTATTATAGGAAAAAATAACAATCATATATTCTAATAAAAATTATATATTCCCAACACCTAGGATATAATTCATGAAAAAAAATTATCAAAAAGTAAATAATTCAACAAGAACTACGATACACTCACTTTAATTTTCATAATTTTGATACAAAATATCTAAAATAAATAAAAATAAGTATATACACAAAATTCTCATTGGAAATGAAGTTTAAAAAAATAATAATTACATTAAAATGGTACTAACTATACTACAACAACTCTGACACAAACCATCAATAAGAACTAGTCGTGTTTTTTATATTGTTGACATACTACCGAGATCAAATTTATTAAAGATATTCACATTCTAAAATAGTTAAACTTGAAAAAAAATATTAATATTAAAAATTAAATGTTTTATTAAGTTTTAAAAACAATAAAATTATAAAAAAAATCAAATTTCCTTTTTGAAAAGTAAAATATCCCACCCTAATAGTGTTATATAAAATGTAACCCCCATACCGTTGGTTTTTCATATGGTATATGATTACAAAGATGATTTATGAAAAAATTTCCTAACATATTTTAAAAAAATACAATCCAATTCCTTGAATAATAACTTTTAAACCACATTTTAAATTGAAACATAATATTCTAAAATATGTATTTTGAAATTAATTTAATAAAAAGATTTTTCATATGAGTGATACACCATTTTCAGAATTATTAATTTGCATTATTCTCAAACAATGAATTATCAGATAATGGTAATTTAATATGTTTGGTTACCAACCATAAAATAATTATACCAATATATTAATATATAAAAAACATGAAGCATGGTTGAAAATAAACCTAATAAATAAATATAATGAATATTCAGTAATTGTGAAATAATTAGATGATAGTTAAAATTATAATATAAATAATGTAAATAAATAAATTTTCATCATGTTTAATAATAGAATACTAAATGAATGGATATAAACACCAATATAATTTCAATATATATAACATATGTATATTTATTTACTAAGAATCCAGATAAATCATCAATTTTGATATAGGAAAGTATATAAATGAATTAATTTAATTGGATAATATCTAATAATATAAGTAAGAAGGAAATATGTTTTTTTATTAGTTTTTATTTAATTAATTTTGATTCTTTTAAAAATATAATAAACATCATAGTCATAAAAATTTATATAGAATGTAGAATTCATGTTTTTCCATTTGGATGTATGATACATGAATTAATATAAAGAGTGGTTCCTAGTTGATCCCTAAATCCTCCATCATAAATTTTCTGAAATATCTGTTTCAAACACATATAATAACAACTTATTAGTAGTTATATTTTATAGACTTTATAACCAAGTCATCTCGGTAACAAATGAATCCATGATAGGAATATTGGTCAAATATGCATATAATGTACCCCTATATTCTCAACCTCCTATCTATTAGTCTGATTTGATGGGAAATATTATGGGGATAATTTCTTTATAATATTAAAATTAATTTAGTTAAAAAATAATGTGATAAATAAAATTAATTAGTAAGAATGGTGTAATGATATTAATGACAAGATCGAGTGATAAATAAGTTTATCCAATACTCAGTTTTATTTCCTAAATCTCACCCCTCAATGGCATGGGGGTTTAGTGAAAACTATTTCAATAACAGCATCCAAGATTTCTAAAAAAATGATTTTCAATTGATTATTGAATGGAAACCAATACAGAAGAGAAAACTCTTTCATTTTAACGAATATATTAAGAACCCCAAAAACACTAACTTTATTGGTAGTGAGAATCCATGTAGAAGAAGGGCAGGAGTTTTATTAAGAGAAACCCTATTACAAATCACTAATAATTATGTAAGTAATATTTAAATATAAAAAATGATAGAAATAGAGACATGGAATGAGGGATAAAATTATTATGATAAAAAATTAAAAAATACAACTCAATGGGAGGCCGAATAGTAAATAATGGAGTCTCAACCTACCTAGGGGAGTATTTATATCATGTAGAGGACCAATAGTGATTTTATGGTGTGGGAACACCAAAAGTTCCATTGGAATGTGAGATTTTCCAAGGGGTTAAACCTATAACATCTAGTTAGACATTCTATAAAAGGCAATTAACTTACCACTAGTCTCCAACAACAAGCCTTTGGGTTCTCATGCATTCACTTGTTGGCTGATTAGGCTCACCGAATGGCTGGTGGGGATTGAAAGATTGAAGGTACAACTACCTTTCTCTCATATTAGATAGTGGTCCTCTACCAGGTAGCCAATGGGGGTAAAATAGTTGGAAGGTTCCATTATCCATCACACTAGTTGTTCGATGGTATTCCTTCAGCTTCCTAGTTCTTATACTCAGTAAAGAAATTCACAATGGTGCTCCAAACTCCCCTTGAACAAATCTATTTATCGATCAACATAATTACTTCATATTTATTAATAATTATTAAATATAGTCAAATGAAATGAATATATCAATAAATGATTTTTTTATCATTAAAAATCAAATAGATTAAGTGGTATTACAATCTCCCCTTTTTTTATCTAAAATTTGTGAAATATAATTTCATCAAAGAACATAAAAATAAAAATTAAAAGATTCATTTTAAATAAATATATCAATGTTAATTTATATATAAATCACAATATTTATTGATGAAATTTAAAATATATTATCATATTATATTCAATACTAAAAAATATTGAAAATGGGAGAAAAATTATGGACATTGTAAATAAAAGATTAATTTTCTAATATTATAATTAAGGAATACAATAAATAATTGAAATTTTAAGAGGAATTAAATAAATAAAATAGAATTATTTATTCTTTCAACCAAAACATTGATACATTAAAACAAATATAAATATTATTATAAATAATAATAATAAGACAAATATTATATATAAAATGTTACCTACATAAATATTATAATATTTATACTCGTAAATAATATTATAAATATTATAATATTAGAAAATTAATCAAGTAATATTATAATATTATAATATTATATATAATATGATAATATTATAAATATTATAAATATTATCATAAATAATTTATATCAAATTATTTGAATCAAATATTCAAAAACATTGATACCTTTATGCCTATTTCTATTATTATAAATATAAAACAAATATTATATATAAAATGTATATATACCTTAAAAATAGACAAAATATTTTCCCCCATTTAAAACAAATATAAGAGTATAAAATAAAAGAATTATGTATAATATATTTTTATTATAAATACAAAATCCAACTATAATGATATTAAAAATAAATAAACACATGATTTAAAATAATATATTATACTCAATGACTTCAAAATCATAAGAATAAATATAATACTAGAACTGATCAACCATCTTTCATTGTTTTAAACCATTTATAAAGTATTCGGAACAAATATATAACATTTTTGAAGACAAAAAATTATTTTAAAGGTTAATAAATATTCAAATAATAACTACTGAATATACCCCTTAAAACATACATTTAATGTCACATGAAAACATAAAACATTGTGTATTTTAAATGAAACCCAACATTTTATAATCGTTTCAAAACATAGACAAGTGAAAATATGAAAAATTATTTTCATGAAATTATGAAAAAATAAATTAAATAAGATATTGATAATCTTGAATATTTATTAATTCAAAATTAATTGTCACAAGTGATCCATACCTAACTCCCTGGATAAAAGGAAAACTTTTTATATAAGGGGTTTTTCTAAAATCTAATTGAAGATTCGTGATAAAAAATTATTACTTGATAACTCCCTTATTAATGTAATCTCTCAAAAAAACATTCCTAGGATCAATTATATTGTTATGATAGAGTGAATGAGATTCAAATAAATTCTAATTTAATAATTTTTATCGGATATAATGGGAACATAATCATAAGACAACCTGTAATATAATTGATTGTTTTCATATAAATAATTTTCCTAAAATAAATCCTTGTGGATATATATTAAAACTTGTTCGTAGGAAGAAAAATTCAGTTTTAATTAATAATACTTCAATAGATCAATGATTTTTACTTTTTCATTTCATATCTGATTAGAAACCTCCAAAATCAGTATATGAAATATAATAAGGTTGACTGATATATAATTTTGATAAAATAAAAATAATATATTAAATATTTTGAAATATTTTCACATTATTTTATGAAATTTTAAATGAGATTCTATCGTATTTTATAAAAAAATGAGGAAAGTCAGAAATAGTAAAAATATTGACTAGTTGGGATATGGTATACTAAAGAAGGATCTGAAAAATATATATGTAATTTTTGTTGTCAGAAAATTAACCAATTTAATCCAATGATGTCCTAAAATATGTACACATAAATATGATTATTTAATTTCTTCTATACATGAAATAAACATTATAATATATCATTTGTGTGTTTCCCTTGCATTAGAAAATTCCATAACTATTTTGAGGAATTTGAAAACCATGGAAAATATTAATTTCTACAGTAAAACTCATATCAAATTTTATTCTCATTAAATTGGAAATTTCATTATGAAATGATTCATTTTTTAATTAAAAAATAATATCATCAACATATATTTAAGTAATTAATATTTACTTTGAAAAAAATTTAGAAAAAACTTTTAATGGGTTAATTATCTTTTAAATTTTTTTTATTTGTGGCATTTAGTTAAATGCTAATACTAAGATGAATGGTCTTATTTTAAACCATAAAGTGCTTTCGTTAACCTAAAAACATGAGTTAGATATTTTTAATCTTAAAAATGTGGTGTTTTTTTCAAAAAAGAACCTCTACAAAAATCAAACCTTATAAAATAAAATTTAACATCATATGAAGATGATTAAATTCGACTGGGAGGTGAATTCCAATAATATTATAATAGAGTCATGATTTGTGATATATTTAATGGAATCTCCATAATAAATTCCTAACTCTTAACTATATATTTTAGCTATGAGTTTGTTTCTTAATGAGTTATGTCACATTGATCATCTAACATTTTAATAATATATATTTTTTAATAATAATGGGGTGATCATAAAGTATTTCAATAAGAGTCAAAACATTGTTTCATATAAATTCGATCAACTTTTCATCTATTACATGAATCCATTTTTATCATTAATAAAATCATCAATATTTTGGGGTTCAAGTTTTCAAACATAATAATTATGTTTATCCTAATTTAAAACTGACCTTCTATTATGAGTACCTTCGTAAAAATCACCAATAACATTTTCTAAAGTATTGTAATTTGGATTCACACATTCCATATATAATTGGAGTCATGGTGGTTCCTCCTCAACCTCAATTTCATTTAAAATAGGTAGTTTATTTAAGGTTATATTTCCTAGTTAAACCTCAAAATCATCAATTTTGGGAGGAGGTTTGAGGAAAATTCTCAAAAAATTTGATGTTAATTGATACATATACGATCTTGATCATTTTATTAATGATCTAGTATCCTTTACCTGAGTTAGAGTTCCCTATAAAAATGTATTCAATGAATTTTGTATCAAATTTTCCTATGTTATCAATACTATTAATAAAAAATAATTTATTCCCAAATACATGAAAATCTATAACTTTGAGGTTATTTATATTATAAAGCTTATATTGTTTATTTCTAAGGATGGGAATTATAATAACATAGTCCACATTATAAGAAGTGGTATTAATTGATTAATATAAACATATTGATGCATTTTGAATTATTTCTAGGTAATTTATTCAATATCTTTATTTGTTAAATTACATATTTCACCATCCCCATTTTTTGGGAGTCCTAGGAGTAGGAAAAGAATGATAATAACTTTAGGAACCACAAAGTTTATCAAATTCCGTATTTTCATAATCTCTGATATTATCACTCTAAATGGATCTGATCTTATATAATTCAATATTACCATCATGGAACATTTAATAAAAATAGTAGAAGCCTCTTTTTTTAGTTCTATGAAATAATCTAGATAAATATTTTAAAATCATCAAAAATTAAAAATGATTAATATTTACCTTTTATAATTGAAATATACAGTGATCCTATTTAATAAATATGACTAAGATCAAACAATGTTTTTGTGAACCAGTCCTTTTTTATTTAAATATTGAATTATTTTCTTTAAAACACAAGCTATGATCACACTCAATTTCAATTTTCACATGAGATTTGGGTAAATGTCATACATTTTTTGTAGAGATTCATAGGGGTGTGTGTTGTGTGATTCAATGATCAAGGATTCAATTCTATATCCTTGAATCACTAACTTGTGCCATTATACAATTAAAAAGTCAGTTTAAAATGGATTTTAAATTGATAAAATTACTATTTTGAAATCTAGAGGTTGAAAATAAACCATCTCATTTGGATTCAAAATCATTAAAAAAGACATTTACAAAATAAAAATTAAAACAACTATATCACAATAGTTTAATACAATGTAAATTGTGTTTTAAAAAAACAATATATAAATCACCCTTATAAATAATTTTATTTAAAAATCTAATATTATATATACTAATGATATTACTCTATAACCTTTACCAAATGTATTTTTGACTCCATCAATCATTTCTGAATAGTTGAACTCAGAGTCAACACCACACATGTATCTCGAGAACCTCTTGTCCAACTTAATTTATCTCCTTGAGATTTTATATAGAATCATTTATATGAAAAAATAATCAATATAACTAAGACCTTGGTAAAAAAAATTTGGATTTTCTATAGTCATATAAATGGAACTTCATAATCATTTTTTGGTAACATTTTTCCAGAAAAATATTGGAATAGAGGTACAATTTTTGCTCCACAATATCAAGTATTTTCATAATCATATTCATATATAACATGAAACATTTTGTAAAAAAATAAAAAAAAATACTATGTGATCATCCTTCGAAAAATATAGTAATTTTAGAGGTACATTCTTGGTTTCAAAATACAAACCCAGAATGACTTTTCCCTAATTTTGATATCCTAGAATTTAATTTAAGTTATTGTCACATTAAGTGAACCTATAATGATAAATTTTGTTTTCCTTAATATTGGATTCTAATTTATCTATATTTAGAGTGTATTTTAATTTTAAGGATAACTAATCATTTAATTTTTAGATTTTATCCTTATTGTTAATTAATATATTATATTTATTCTTATTCTGTTGTAAAATTTTTATTATGTTCACAATACCCATACAAATGTTGAATTCTAGAAAATATCATATCATCATAACTTAGATAATTTAATAATTATAGAATGTAGAAGAATATACTTTATCATCTACCTCAATTTGGTACATGGGAAATTATTCACAACTATAAATTTATTTGGTTGAGGAGAGGGAGTAATCACCATCACTCGACATAGAAACTTATAATACTTTATTTATTTTATTCTTTTCATTAATCCTTTTTTAATATGGTAAAATCATAGTTGATGTGTCCATTATAATTTCACTCAAATAAGGTCACCAGTGATTCTCCATTTTGATTATACATATTATCACAATGAGAAGATGTCTTCTTCTACATTTATTTTTTTCATCTTATAAGATAATCAGTAATCTAATAATTACTTATATAAGAGTCATCATCAAATGAGATAAAGGAAATATAATTTTCCTTTAACTTCCTTGAATTATTTTTATTTATTTAATTCGTTTTGATATTTTATCTTTATGGTAAACTTATATGTCAGGAGTGACCTAATGAGTTCTTTTTCAAGTTTCTTCTTGATATCATTTTCTTCTTTAGTTTTCAATGTCTTGGGTGACCATGAACATGGAGATAGACAAACTATCTTTATCACAAGTATTTATATAGTAATAAAATCACCATGTTATTTTCTTTCATTTTAAATGTCATCAAATTGGGTGAATATTTTTGTAATAGATTTTATATTTTTCTTGATAAAAATGTTAATGGCATGATGATATATGTTAGGTATAGTTTCTTTGAGATTATTATTACACTCATGTATAAGGTAATGGATTTTAATACTTTCCATAGCTATTTTCCATGTGGAAATATGATTAAATTATTGTAGTCAAAACCACAATATAGTTCATTCATTTATTTTTTATTAAGCTCAAAAACTAAAATATCTTTGAGTGTCTATTATTCCTCTTATTTTTATGTGGGTGTGTAACCATGCATGATTTTTCTAAAATGTTATACCTATTTACTCCAAGAAATGTATTCAAGTATGTTTTCCAATAAATATATTCTAATACATTAAATAATGGGGTTTAACGCATTTAAAGTCCCTTGGGATGACCTTGTTTATAAGAGGATGTTTCCATCCTTTATGATTTTTCCCTGAAACCAATTATGGTTTGGAAACCAAGTATGGATCAGATATAGATACATTTTCCAAAATAGATCGATATAGGGGGTTATTTTCCTTATTAAAATTTGAATAAATAAAATTATAAATTTATGTAATCAGTAAAATTAAAAAGAATGTGTTGTTTAATAATAAAAATTAAAATAAATGGTGATTTAGGAGTATGTATAATACTCAATTTGAGTTCCTACATCTCCTACCCTCAATGATTTTATGGATTAGCTACTTTGTTGTCTTAAATATTTTCCATGATACCAAAAAAATTGTTATCTTAAATTTGTTGTATAAATAATCCAAATACAAAGAACGAGACACATTCTTTTTAATGGTTATAGAATGGATCCATAAAAATGTCTTTAGAGGTAATGATCACCAATGAATAAGAAGAATATAGAGATGGTTTTTAAGTAAAATATCAGTTTTTCACACTCTAGATTCATTTAGTATGATTGAAATTGAAAATAAATGACGTAAATAGAGACATGTAATGAGGGGGAAAATGATTGCATAAAGAAATCATAAAATATCTCTCAATGGAAGGAAAAATAGTAATTATTATGTCCATGTATACTTTATTATGTATTTATATCTTATGGGTTTCATGATGTTTTTGGGGTTATTGGGTGACCAAAAAGGCTATTGGGAGGTGATGGAGGACAGAGGACATAACCTATAATGACTAGTTTGACATTCCAAATAAATGAACTTGGTTAGCAGCTAGACTACATCGTCTGGTTGGTGGGACAACCTTTCTTCATTGGCATACCAATAAGGTTTCCAAGTGTTAATGTTCTACTCCGTTTCTCATCAATAAGCTAACTATTAAGCACTAGGTATCAAGTGTATATGGAAAATGTTTTGGTGAATTTTCAATCACATCGACCGACCGATAGTTACTTCCTTGTGAGGACATTCAAAATGGACTTCCAAACCCCCTTGATCTTCATTATTGATCAACAAACTTTATAAAATTATATTAAATCATAATAAATGAAATGTATTTAGGACAAATTTTTAGAACAATAATTGGTCTTTATGATCATTAAAAAGACTAAAATAGTTGACTGTAAAATATTATCTTATATATATACCATGAAATACACAATCTATATTAACATAGAAACATAGATCAAATACCATTAAGAAATAACTATGACCTGGTCTCTCGAATGAAACGAATTGGGGATTCTATAAGACCTCAGGTTCATATCGTATTCACCAATGGCTAGTATAATCATTAATACATTATGAGAATTATAGTGGGAGGTAGTTTCCCCCATTATAAAAATAAAACAAACCAAACATGCGCCCTCTATAAAATGCATCATGACACTTAGGATAAATGTATATATAGAATATAGAACACTATTACTCAACATTGACATAACTACTAGTCAAATTTACATGAAATACATAATTCAACGATTATATTCAATATTGAATACATATAAATTTGTCCCAACAATCTCATAAAGATTAAAAAGATCAAAACATAAAACAACCTAAGGTATATAAAAACATTGAACCAAAAACAACATTAAGTACCAAAAGTATAGGTTTCTAAAAGAGAACTACTATAATATAAGTCCTAAAGAGCGCCAATGAACTTACTCCATATGACCATCATTGAATAAAAAAGTCTCTATCCTAGATTCATACTCCATAAAAACATCCTCTTTGATAAATAATGTTATAAATTTCTAACTACTATTAATTTATTTGTCTGAATCTAAAAAATAGAATGTGATACTACATTTTCATTAGAGTTTCCATTTTTTGATTGATCATAAACAAACTCAATAGGGACCCACCAATATCTCTTAGCATAATAGTGAATATAAATGTGTATTAATGGATATGTATACTCATTTAGTTAAGAATAAAAAATAACTACCAATATTAAAAAGATTAATATCTATAATACCTACTTCAATTCAACACTAGTGACATGAGATGATGCCTTAAGGTAGAGGGAATATACATTTATACATTGTTGGGGTCCAAATACCCATCATGTGAGATAGGGGAAGAGTCCTATCAAGTTTCTTCCCCAACATATCATGTTGGGTTGGTAAAGGGGTATAAAAAGCTAGGTGGTCATCCTATTTCATGGGATATGTAGATGGGTATACATGTTATATCATTATTATCCAATCATAACACTAATATTTAATAAAATAGAGACTAATTATTGTTTCTATAAAAACATGATATATCAATATCCCTATTATCATGATCATAAACCCTCATGAAAAAAATATTACTCTAAGTGTAAAAGAAACCTAGTAGTCGTTGTTCTTAAAAATAGTAAAAATATATGTGGTTTACTATGTAACACTTGATATCATATAAACTGTGAAAAATGTGTTCATACAAAGATCCCAATATCATGATTTATTTTATATAAATAATCCATACATCATGCATGGTAAATGTCACTTTGAATAAAAAATATATCACAAGAATAAAGTATTATAAAGGAAATAACATATTTTTTATATTTTATCATCTCATTTCAAAATAAATCAATATGTTTTCATATGTTTTAACGAAAATATACTCGAGATAGACATATTAATAGATTATATTTTCCATTATACACAACCCTAGACTACAATGGTTATCCACAATAATGGAATGAAAATTATATTAATGTTTTGTTATAATAATAAATCAAAATTTATGTTTTTTAAATATTGTATTTCTATATTGGAAATCATTTTTTGAAAAAGTTGACAAATTTTGAAGAAAATAATTATTATTAGTTATAGTTTGAAACATAACACATTATTAATTATAAGAGGATAGTTATATAGAGTACATTTTTTTATTGGAATAAATGTACCGTAATTTTTTTTAAAGCTAATGGGATCATACTTTGTTATCTTTGAAATAATGCTCATTTTGGAATTAGAAATTTTTATTTTTTAAGAATTAATATGTGGTATTGTAAATAAAACACACAATTTGTGGAATTTTTAATAAACTGTATCTAATATTAATACATTATATAAAAATATATTTATTAATTCATGAAAATGTTAATATTTTGTTAGGATAGATACATGGTTTAGTAAAATAATTATATATATGAATCAGTCACCTCTTTCCACAAAACTAGCCCAGATGTTACCTGTAACCCATAAAACACTTATGTGGGGTAAAGTTTGGATCATAAACATACAAATCATCAATTCCATGGTATAATTAAATGACCATATTAATAAAAATGGTAGGGAATAATTGTGTATGACTAAAAAATATATGCGGGCATAGAATGGTAAACACCCTTTTATGTGATATTGTCCCTAAAATATCCTATAACATTTCATTGCAATGAATTATATCAAGGAATCATTACACTAATTAACAATGAAATTAATATTCATAATTACATGATAATTTATAAGTATATTAATGATGTATACATAACAAAATTTATAAAAGAATCAACTTATTGCACTTCTCAGGCCCAAATAGGTATTTAGTGAGTGATGACATGGTAGGGTGGTAAAACTATATCGCAAACACATTAAAATTTAAAAACCTATTACTAAAACTATCAACATGTCAATTTATTATGATCATATAGTTAGTAGGGTTATAATTTAGTTCTCTAATTAATGACAATATTATTATTTCATAACTCTTACTTATCCCAAAATTATATTGGATCAATGATTGATTAATACTTACTCAACAATTAGACAATTAATAATATAATTAAATAATTAATACAATACATAGGTATTTTACATGGTTCAACCATGATGGGATAATCCATGGATTGTGTAATAAAAAATATTCAGATGCACCAAAATCCAAAGAATGCACTATTTTACAGTGTGGATAAGTAAGGGAACTCAATGGCTTGTGATGCTCCCCTTACATGTTTTAGGGACAACTCAATACCTCTCAATGGTCACACCCTTCTCTTTTTCTCACTTATCTAGAATAAAATTAAACCTTTTTCATCAAAACAATTGAATAGGAATATCAAAATTATTGTAGATTTAATTGAGTTTTATTGGTGTACTTTGATATCCACACAACCTCATAATACATTACTTATAAATATCACCATAAATAGAGGGATTATTATTCCATGTGTGATGATATAAAATCTACTATCTTATTTTGGAAAGAACATCAAGCAGTTCAAATCTTCCTTATTCTTCTATTCGTATATTATTGAATTCCACACATCTAAAACTATAAAATCAAATATTAATTTTTATTTATTATCCCTCTCATATATAGAGTAAAATACTATATTATTTATTGATATATTTTTCTCTATAATCCACAAATTCCAAAAATACATTCACATTATTCAAAAAGAGATTATACATGTTACCCACATTAAATATATCAAAATCATGATAATTATAATGGAAAAATCTATCCAATAATATATTTTCAATCTGATTTAAAAAGAATACTTCAAATCAAACTATTGTCTTATATTTAATTCAATAAATATCTCAATGTAAATATCCAAGAACTCATGATCCTTTAACAATTAGAATAATGATCTTCTTCTTCATGACATGGATACATTCAAACATGAAAAAGCATTGAAATATAATTAAATATCTTCCTGAGGTGATTTTATTTACTATTAAATTATTTTTTCCAAGAATGGACAAATTAAAAAATTTAATTAATGATTATAGCTTGTTTTATTGTCTTTGATTAATAAGAAACCTCGAGGTTGAAATATAAATTACTCTTATGTATCTTCAAAAATAGTTATTTAATATTATCCTCTATGTTATAGAATTTTCCATTTTATCTTTAGGAATAACATTATATATTATTTTAGAGACACTTATATATCCGAGTGAGTGCCTTACATATTCATTAATTCATCATACTAAAATAATTATTACATATAGTGTTAATGAATCATGCATATAATATTTATTATATAAAACATTAGGTTATTTCATTTTTCTACAAGTACTTACTCATACATATAAAGGGAGATTAAAAACTTTTACAATTACCTAGTTTTCTCCAAACGACCATTATATATCATATTAAGAAAATATTACATATGGGAATTCCAAATTTATAGAATTGGTTATTTGTACATATTGATATTGTAACATTTAAAGACACATGGTGAATTATTTTCACATTCCACATCTCAAAATTCCTCATGAATTACATCTATATATCAATCTAAATATATTTACATTTTCCTATAGATCTATTAGTTTTTCATATTTCCACAGACTTTCCTAGTTACTATTATATGTTAGTCATTGTAAATTTAATGCATACATGGTCCTTCATTATTTTTTATTTTCAATACCAACTCAACTTCTAGACTTATTTTCTTCTAAAATAACTCAACCTCTAGTATAGACTTCTAAATAATTAATTGATAAATTATAAACCATTATAAATCATATATTATGATTTATAATACATTTTTATTCCTCTAATTGTTAGACTATTATCAATCATGTTGTATGATTGATTATCTTTCCAAAATAACATCTAGATTTATATATAATGTTTATAACATCCATAGCTCTTATTTTGGATTAATTTCATAAACTCGTGGTTCCTTATAACTTATATGATATCCCTAGAATACTTTTGAAGGAAATTATTTATATAATGTTCTTCATAAATTATTAACTAAATTTTGGTTGTGAATAACTCCAACACCAGTACCGATAAGATTTGATAATAAAATATACAATATTGTCTAAGATGGATTATTAGATTGGTTGACAATTAATCCATCACTGACACCAATCTTCAATTGGATGGAATTAATATCCTCCTTTGGATTTTTTTGGATACACTATTATGAATGAAAAACTCATTCACATCATAATTCATTATTTTACATAGAGGGATTGAAAGATTCATTGATTCATGATTCTTTCTAATCCACCTTTGATATCTAATTTAAACCAGACAAATCCCATTCCAGGAAAACAAAATAATATTTCAAAATTACATTAAATTATGATATAGAGGAATCACATTATGCTCCATTACCACACTATCTTTTTAATCCTAATTTCAAATAATAGATGATCTCATTCTATGATACAACTTATAAGGATATTAGTGAAAAAACATTAGTTCACTTTATATGATATGGAAAGAACCACATGATACCAATAAATAATTATTATAAGGGAATCCAATGCTAACTTTTTCTAATATTTTAATCGAACCATTATCTAATATTTTGAAAAGTATGGGTCATTATTAATAATCCCCTTCTCCCCTTTCCTATATTTTTCATGTATAATTTTTTGAGATATATGGATGCCCCTTTGAAATACACTTAAAGACTCCAATAATTTCAATGATTTCTTCACATGTTAACAAATTTTAAAACATAATTACCAATCTAACATTTAAGATAATGAAATTATATCAACTATGGATTTAGTCAAAAAAATCATTGATTGATATTTCCACTTAGAAATTTTCCATTAAAAACCTCTAAGAAAACTATGTATATATTGGTGTAGAAAATAAGATATTATGTCAATAAAACTACTACTATAAATTATTATCACTTATATGCATAAGTTGCAATGAGTCCAAAAATTAATCTTTTATCAGGAACCACTGACAGATTGCAAGCATACATTTGCAAAACCATTACTAAATGAACTATGATTTAAAAATATTGTGATTCATACAATATTTATTATTTCAACCAAAATTTGAAAATATTTTTGATACATATTTATTTTTTCAACTATCGGGTGATTTTACTTGGTTGTTAGTTATACCATCATTCAAATCTTCATTTCAAAACCCCATGAATTTGTAAAATTAGATACTGAATTTAGATTTGATATTCAAAGTGAGGCTTATCCATTTTTAGAGTAAAATGATATATTGAAAACATTAAAATTATATCACACGTCAGATCAAAATAAATTTATCATCAAAAATATATTAATTATTTCTTATCGATTAAATTGTCCTCTTATATCTTTATGTTTTTACTCTAATGAATAATATATTCACTTTACCCCAAAGATTCAGTTGGTCCTTGTTATCACTTATGATACCAATTTTTATTTAAATGATGATTCTTGTTACACTAATATCCATCAAATTTTGTATTCATTAATATATCACTTGTACTTCTCCAATCATCAATTAAAAATTCAGATCACATCACAATATCAATTCTAACTACTAATAAATCTTTCCATTGATTGTATGTCCCCTAAAACATGAAACACTTGATAAACATCTTTAAAACATAAATATAAGGGGATATAATAACTTCCAATCACCACTAGTTGGGGAAGATGATTAGTTATGTTGAACTGAACCTATACTTCTAGCATTCTCCCAATCCAACCTAATGCTTCTCATATGAGTAATAACACTTACAGAAACATCATTTCAGGTTCTTGATTTTGACTTCTCCTTCATTGTATTGGACTCTACAAACATTGTGATAACAAAAAACACTTATTTAAATTCGATCCCATCATTCCTCTACAATATATCATTTATCATGGTTTCTCTACCACAAGAGGGATCTTACATTATTAATCATATCTTAGATTATAGTGGTTTTTAGATACAACATAGGTATGAATAATTAATATACTCCATCAAATCCATTGGAACCATCTTGTCATATTCATCTTTGATGAATCATTAATTGATTTCTATTCCATCATTATCACAGAAAGGGGAGGTTCTTTCTTTATCCTCCAAATTTATTCCCTTATTCTCATGAAAGAAGTTATGAGTACCCTAATATTGGTTCTCTGTGTTCCTTTCGTTAATCTCTATAAATGATTTCATATAATGAAAAAAATATATTTTTAGATATAAATAATTTTCTTTCACATATAACGTTTTTGAAATTTATCATAGGAATAAAGAATCTTTTAGTAAAATTTAATTTCTCTTTCTCTGTAATTTCAATCAATTTTACTATGGTTCAAACTAATAGAATATCTCTGAGAAAAATTATGCCTCATATAAATATGCTTTGATTGAGATTTTCTTGAATAATATATTCTTCTACCGATAATAAATTTAGATTCTAAACACACATTTGTTGTGTTCCCCACTCTTCTACAATAATATAACTTTATAGCCACTTTCTATCAAAAATCGTCACATTTATTTTTATAAATAATTTTATTATTACTTAGTGAGTCTATATTTGAGCAATTTTGGAATCCACTTATTAAGTATATCATAGAGGTAATTTTTGGCTTTTCTTTTCAACAATAAGGTTATAATATTTGAATCAATATCCTTGATCTTATCATATTTCATGTTAAAATAGATTGTCTTCTCTTTTATCCTTGAGTCAAAATATTTTGTCAAAATTTATACACTCTCTATGTTGTGTTTTGAGAGGGATAATTCCTTGTTTCAACTCTTCTTATTTTTTCATTAATTTACCAATGTATTCTCAATATTCTTCATGTATATCACTTTTTCATTTACATATTCACCCACTTTCATGATATATTAATTCATGTACACCAACACTCTCATTATTCTTTTATTAAATATTGCAAGATCTTATATGAATGAATCTTTTAATTGATGAAGGATCTCTAATTAATCCAACTATTCGAGTAGAAATTGGATATTATTTGGGTTACTCCATCTATACTATCTGGAATGAAAAATTAATGACATTTTCATATCATCCATTGAATTACCATCCTCTATAAATTTTATTTGGGAGAATGAATTTCTATATTTATATTGATCTTCCAAAATATTTTTAGATTGATATTTTTAAACAGATTCAGAATTGATCACCTTGTTTTGAGAGTCCATTTTATTGATTTATATTGAGATATTCTCTAAAATATTCTTTGCTACCAAAATTTTTTAATATATATTTTTAAACATATCTAAAATAAATAATCACAAGAATAGTGAATGTATTTCATGAATTCTTCATTAGAGGTATCTCTATTCAGAATCTTCTATGTATTTTATCATTAAATTATTCAATTAGATTAATATCTCATTGGACATATTCTTCAATAATTTCATTAAATTCAGGAAAAAACTTTTACATATCAATTTTTGATCCAAAAAAATTAATACCACTAAAAAAAAGGATTCACTAATGAATCCATGTCAAAAAATGCAATATAGGGATTGTAATGACCCAAACATTCATCAATAAAATTATACTATATTTATTTAATTAAATGAATCATGGATATTTAAAACAAATGAAATCTTATTATTATTATAATAATTATGTTTAAATGTAAATTAAGTTTCTTTACCATTTATTATATTATCATTAAACAAAGATCACATGACTGATATAAATTTAATGTTTTTAAAAATAATCTTTTCGACATAGAAAAATGAGAGGATGGCCTCATCCAGTTGAATCAAGTTGTACGATGCTTATTTTTCAGAGTTCATAAAAGAGGTAGAATCAGTTGGATTAACTCTTGACCAAGCCCAAGATGAGCTTCAACAAGTTAAACTTGAACGGAATCACCTATGAGAGAAGTTCACGTTAATAAAGATTACCACTCGGGTGATGTTATCTGAACTGCACCAAGATTCTGTCACCAACACACACCTCACCCTTTGGTATTATTTAGGTGTTATAATAGGTTTGTTAATAAGTCATTAGTTACTTATTGTGTAACCCCTTTTATAAATAAAAGTGTTATTACATCAATTCCTTTATGAGAATATTATTTCTTGAAATTATAATGAATAAGAAAAATTGATTGATCGGGTAAAATTGTACTTTTTAGAAATATATAATATATTACATTAAACTGAGGTTTTATTAATATTTTTATTATAATACTATTGTAATAACATTCTATTTTAATTGTAAATGATTATTATATTTATTTATTCTAGTCTATAATATTTTATTTAATCAGTTTGACCAGAATAATGTTTTTATACGGTAAAATAGAAATTACATTTTGAATTAAATAATTTATTTTTATAAATTAATGAATTATTGAAATAATTAATATTTTAATAAAATATTATTATAAAATTAATTTTTTCAATAATAAATGAGTTTAAAATTTCTATGAAGTGAAATTTATTTTTTATCAATGTTTGGAAACTATTTTTGTCAAAACCTTTCAATTTTTTATAAATGGCTATTTTTTATTATTTATAGGAAAATTCACTTATATATAAAACTTTTAAAATAAAATGAATGTTTTTTCTGAAATTTAGATGTCAAAATTATCCAACTATTAATGTTTCAAATTTTTTTGAGTTAATCGAATCTTGGGGTAAAAATAAAATATCGTATAAAGATATAATGTGTTTTCTGACATTATAATAACCATGTAGTGATGTAATAAAATAAAATTAATGTAATTTCGGCCAATATATTATTTACCTTTAAAATAATGTAATTTTATATTTTTTATTACTTTTATGACGCCTTAGTGGACTCTCCAAGACTTATAAAATATTTTAACATTTTAAAATGATGTTCTTCAGAGTGTGACTCGCCTCCACATTATAAAGACTAATATTGTAATACAATAACTCAATGGCCTTATAGATTAATTAATTTCAATAAAATTTGGAAAATTCCATGGTATGGTTTGTAGTATTGAATACTTAATTATAAACATTCCATAACCTATGTTTGGGAAATATTAAAGAGTTTTCCTCCAATTTCCTATATAAACCCACCCAAGATCCAAATTCTCATCACTAAAAATACATGGATAAGGTCCCTAATATTACCTACCATATCTATAATCCACACAAGGTGCCACTAGATCTCATGAAACCCCCTCATTCTCTAGAAGTCACACTCTCAAGTAAGAGATTTCATTCTTTCTCATCATTGTCCAAGTTTCTTTATATTGATATACTATTTTATTTTCAATTAAAAATGATGGGGTATGATTTGGAACCCCCCCCATAATTCCCTATTTATTTTCTAATTATTAGTGACCTATTTCTTTATCAACCATCCCACCCACGTACATCTGTTACCATGCCCAAATTTCAAAAGAGTTATTATATTTATCTTATTTTTTCATGTTTTTTTATTATGTTACGCCTTCTTTTCCCAAATTCCATTTTTTGAGAAATTTATATATATGCCCCCTTACTTTATATTTCATGTACATATGATGATATATCCATTTTTATATCATCAATAATTTTTATGAATGATATTTCCACACGGTTATGCTTCAAAAATTTCACCATGATTTTCCATGCCAAAATCATTTGTTAGTGAATTCCATGTCCATTTCTCAATCAAGGGAATCCACATTTTTTCACATATGCTTATAGATTATATAGTTTTATTTATGTATTCCACATTCCATTATCAGGTAATAAATGATTATTTTTAATTATTCTATGTTATATGTTCCATGTGGCACACTTATGCATGAAATGAAATGCTTATAAAGGGAATGCCGGGATAGTGTTCCAATGAATTGTCTAATGTTTAGTATCATGATATGGCATGTTCAATGAGGGTTTTCTAATTATAATTAATTTTAAACACATGTTAATTCAAGTTCAGTGAGTTTTTACTCATGCTAATCCATGTGGAATGAGCATTAGCTCTAGAGAATATCTTGTAGTATGTCATTTCCACATTTCCATATTATGATAATAAATTTATATCATGTTTTCATGTTCATGATTATCTTATTCTCCAATGATATACATGTTTCCTATCATGTAACGCATTATTCATGTTATTCCTTGATTACACCCTTACTAGGCTATATAGCTCACCATATTCTTATAGATGTCCTCAGGTTATCACATACATAGCTCTATGCGATGTAATGATGTGGTGATTTAAGAGAAGTTTTCAATAACGATGTCTTATTTTATTTTTCTAGATGTTATGTAACTGTAACACCCCAGGTAAATAAAGAATATGACATTTTTATATTTATCCCTATTTGTGAATAAAATGTTAATATTAATTTAAAGGGAACGGTATGCTCAATGGCTTACCCAATACGCAACAACGAGTTCCTTTGAAATCTTACGTTGCACTCTAATAATAAAATAATTTTATTTTAAATGGTAGTTAACACCTAGCCATTGTAATGATGGGAATGAATAGAACTAACTAAAAAATGATTATATTTTTTTGTCAAATATTTTTAATTTTTACAATATATGTTAGAGGATTAAAAAATGCGAATGAATCCAATTTTAAGCGTAAACATTCTAATATTCTTTAAAAGGTCGATTAACAGACTTTTGATGGAGAACATCTTTTAAATACACTTTTTGAAAATTTTATGTGTTATATTTGACAAAATAAAATTCTTGTTTAGAATCGGGACATCAAAATTTACTTTCTGTAAATTTTTGGTATTTTTCCGATAAAGTTCCCTTTTTAATGAATAGTGAAAAATGTTGTAATTTAATTCAAAACCCCTTTTTAATCTAATTTATTTATATGATTATATTATCTTTTTAGTTGGTTTTAAAGTGAAATTATAATATATTTTTACCATTTAATCCAATAGTGGTCATTGGAATTAATTTCAATTTGAAATTGGACTTAAACTAGTGTCAATCTTTTAATAGATATTGTTTCTTAAAAAGGCGCTATTTGTTTCGACAGCGAGAATTAATTATTAAATTAATTAATTCAACTTATATGTTTGGAATTTTGTAAAATAGAAATAATTTTTGAATTTGGAATATCAAATATAGATTAGGGTGAAGTTTTGTTATTTTTCTGAAAAACATTAATTTTTGATAAATAGTGAAACCACTAAGTGGTAGTTTAAAAACTGATTTTTCGTTTAAATGAAACTTTACCACTTTTGTGATTTGAATTTAAAAAATAAGACATAAATGGCTTTCATTAGGATGTAAAATTTTGTTCAATGTAATTAAAATAATTTTTTTGTGAATAGTAACATTTAAGTTTTTAATCACGATTAGAGGTAATTAGTGTAATTTATGGTAAAAATAATGTTTTAATAATATGAAATGACCTTGACACATGTCCTAATCATTTTTTATGAGTCATGGACGACTAATACAATCCATTTGTTAACATGGGGACCCCATGGGGCCACTTTGGTAGGAAAATTACATTAATACCTTTTTATTTAAAGTTAAAATTAAAATGTCACAAACAGGTATTGTTTTACTAAAACAATTTTTACATGGGGTTATACAAGTCATATTTTTTACTTTAAATATTCATTAGAAATATAAAAATATTTCCTACATCATGATATTTTTTTATAATTTTTAGTCATTAAATAAATTAATTTATTTATGAAACAGTGATGATGTTGTGATTACATCATAAATGAACGATTTAAATAAAATGAGCAAATAGGGTAAAATCTAAGTCTTAAACTTGTAAAAAACCAATTGTATGGGTGTATTTCGAAACCTTATCACATTATCCTCGAAATATTTCTTTTTGGGACCTTTAAAATCCGAAAATAATTTTATAATAAAGTAATATTTTATAACATTCCAAGAGTTCCCATCCTCTTCTCTTATAAAAGGCCCCCACCTCTACCACATTACAAACACCTCTCAAGCCCTTGTCTGGGCCAAACCCTACCCGTTTCATCTCTCCACATCCCTCTATTCATCATTGAAGCCTAACCTTTGGAATAATACTCTTCAAGAAACTCTTTTGGTTCAAACCAAGAGGAGTAACCCGATTTAAAGGTAATGTCTTCACTTGTGTTATTTTATTTTATTTGGCTTCTCCAAACCCCTAAACTCTTTTTATTACATTATTTTGTAAAAAAATAGTATTTAAATATAATAGGATGTTTTTATGTATATTATTAGAGCTAAACTTGCACACACCTCCATCTAATGGTTAAAGACACTACAGTTTCTGTGGATGGAAAATTACTGCCTCACGAAACGATGATTGTTCAATATTCTCTTAACACCTTTCGTGGTTTCCATTATGATTTCATTTTATTTTATATATGATATATATGGTATTTATGTTTTCAATATGCTTCTGTATTTTATATTTAAAACATACCTTTATGCTTTTCATGTTGTGCAAATGTAATAATTTCATACGAGGAAGTGTGGACCATCGCCCCCTCATGTGATGTGACTCGTTCATGAAATACATAGAATGTATAAAGAATGAAATTAATGAACTTATTTGATCTATAAAACATATATATTATAATGTAATTATAATATATATATCTCTCTCAATTATTTTTAATTCCATTAATATGACAAAGAAATGAACGTAGCGTTCATGCGTACGTATGGCCTACCATCTCCATGAATGGTGCATTTCATTTCTTTTTTATCTCCAAATATTATGGAATAGTATAAAATCAATATTTAGTGAATATATATTATATTTAAATCAGTAATACTATTCTGGAGATGATTTACTTATAACTACATGGACAATCATTTTCAGACAAGTTCATTTGTGACTTATGTACCAAACATCGACAAAAACGTTTGATATGAACTCACATTATTAACCAATTATTATTATAACACTATAATATGTGATTTGAAATGAATAATAATCTTTAAATGAGGAACATAAGTAATTATAAATTTACCAAATTGTATTATTCAGGAATATAATGAAATGAACAAGGAAAGTCGTACTTGACGTAAGGGATCCTACCCCTCTCTTTCTTTTTAAGTACACTCTTTTATGTCATTCCTTTTAATATCATCTGTCTTATGATTGGGATGTTATTTTATATTAATCATTCTATAATATTTATTTTCATATTATGAGAGGCCCTATTTTATCTCATCAATCCATTTTGGAAGTTTTGAGTGGCATCATTAGGCTGCGGAATTTTAGTAAGGGATCCTACCTCTCTCTTTATTTTTAAGTACTCTTTTTATGTAACATACTTTAATCTCATCTTTCTTATGTTTTGGGATGTTCTTTTATATTCCTATTTATGTAGATTTTATTTTAATATGATGAGAGACCCTATTTTATCTCATCAATCCATTTTTGGATGTTTTATGTGGCACTGTTAGGCTGCTGAATTTTCATAAGGGGATTTTCATCTCACTTTTTATTCCTGTGATATTCATGCTACCTTGGCCACTATTTCCTTTTGTGTGGTCTTTTTACTGCCCATTATTTTATTATTTGTATAATATAATCTCATTTATGGGTAGTTACATCTTCATTGTATGACCCTTTTTTCATGGGTTTTACGTTTCGAAAGTTTCCCAAATTTGTAAGGGAACCTTTCACACTCCTCTTTTAAAATGACTTATTTTGTTATGTCTTTTAATTTACATATTTTTATGTTGGGATATGTTCTTATATATCCTTATTTATGTAAATTTTATGACCAAGTGATGAGATACCATTTTCTCTCTCATCAACTAATTTTATGAATTTTAAAGTGATGCCGTTAGGCTGTCGAATTTTACCAAGGGAACTTTTTAACCCAATTTCGATTTCATTGGGTTCAACGTGTAGTTATTGAATATGGAATCCTTTGAATATGTGTGAATGACCTTTTATTGTTTTACACTAAACATCTACTTATATTCGGTGTATTTATATTTGTCACACATAATTTTAAGATTGATTTATCCTTACTTTAAGGATACCTTCTTTATAAAGGATTTTATCTCATTTTACATTTCTATTGAGACTTCATTGTTGTTATGCACCAATTCACTATTATATGGTGTATATACTGTCCTTTGGAAAACTATATCAGGAATCCATTTATTCTCATGATATTATAAAGTTCTGATTAAATGTTTTTCCTCAATTATTGTATTCAAGTGTCTCTAATTTTGGTAAAAACCCTTTAACTAAAATATCGCTTTAAATGTTTTACTAATTTGTTATTATTAATATCAATGTTTTCAAAATGGTTTTAAGGATTTATTTATATTGATATTAATGGTTTAAAATGTTAAATGCTTCAAGGTGGTATGGGACACTTTGATTCAAAAATCTTGTTATTGAATGTTTTAAATGGTTTTGAAAATGGTTTTTTTAAATGGATTTATTATTTCAATATCTTAAAATGTTATATTTTTATTTCAATATTGGAATGTTATCTTTAATTTATTATTAAGTTATGTTCTATGATTATGTTTTTTTTCTTGGGCATTGTTTATGAAAATGGGTGGTTTCGTGATAAACTAAGGGCGGGTGAGCCCGATATAGCTCTCCAATGCATTAGGTAATGTGAAGGGGTTAAATGCTAATGTTTCTCCAAAGAGATTTAGGGGATATACTTTGATGGGTATTCCAAATGTAACCATGAGGGTTACTCCCTACATAATAATATTATGAATGCCTCAAGTTACCTTAATGTCTTATGATTTCTATGAGTTATTCATAAATATAATGATTTCACGAGGTATGTTAAATTACTTATGTTTTATGAGTAAAGTATGATTTCATTGATTCTTATATATACATGGACTAATGTTTTCTTTCCGTTTTGTTATAACCCTTACTGAGCTTTTTATGCTCATCCCATGTTTTTTTGAAATGTTTTTCACAGGACATAAAGATGAATAGGGTCAAGGATGTGATCAAGGAAATGGCAGGCTGTCCAAAACAAGGAACTAGGCATGACTCTTGTGTTCAAGATTTTTTATTTTGTGAGAAAAAATTGATGCTGAGTAGATGTTTCTAATTTGTAATCTTTGAGATGTAAAAGTTATGTCATAATTCTCTAAAACTCTAAACCTGAAAAGATCCCCTATGTGAATTTTTAATTTAATTCATGATTAAGTAATGTTTAAGGTCGGGGCCTTATAGTTTGTATCAAAGGTCGGTTTAGATAACATTAGAGGTTAAGGTATTATTTAAGCATAAGTGAAATTACCATACTGGCTAGGATTTCAGAAAGAGTCATAGTTTTTAGATAATGTGAATGAGTAAGTATATCTTAGTGTTTACCTTTCTCATTAGTACATGATGATTTTGTTGATATACTCACACTGAAATTTTTGGTTTTAGTAAATGGATGGATCTAGTAGGTACCAAAGTGACATTGGGTTTGAAGGAAACTGTGGTGGTTCTCTGATTAAGAGACTGGATAAAATGGGGGATTCAATGAGAAATCTCTTGGTTATTCCAAACCAACTATCAGGAGTCATGATCAACCACTTGAACCTTGGTGAGTTATCTAATGCATCATGTACGAGAGAACCAACACGACGTGGAAGTTCAGGTAATAATTATAAAGGAAACCATTAGGTTTTATATGATCATTACTTTTGAGGTAATTATGGGTTACAATATGTTATGATGGAATATGAATGACATGAGATAAACTTGAGGTTAAATTATGTTATGGTTAATTTTGAAGATTTTATCACTTTTGGGGGAATGTTATAAGAATTATGTAGTTTTAAAAAAAAAAGACAACATGTAGACCATGTGACAACCTGTCGCGTCTGATGAAGCTACTAGAATTGAACCCACAATTAAAGTGCGACTGGTATTTATCACCTACCACTGGACTACGTGAATTCCCTGGTTAGTTTGACTAATTCTTTTAGTTATATGATCTTATGAATCTAGAATAAATTGATTTTGGGTTATCTATGGAAATTATTAACCTATCATGGAGGATATGTGATTAGGTTAATTACATTTTAGTATGAGACTTTAAGAGTAACTGATGTTATTTGGAGATAAATGTTAAGGTTTATCTTGGAAGATTATGTGATTAAATCTTACAGAGATTTGGGTTTCAGTATTAGTTTTGATTACTTTGAAAAATTTTATGGATAGATGTTTATTTAATGGTCTTTTTTGATCTTTGGGTATTTTTTTGACAAATTTTGGATATTAAGAATAGATTTTTTTTATAAAGGATTATCCATTTTGGGTATTATCTGATCTCATACTAACCTTTTTGGTTTTAGTTTTGGTTATGGTCTAAATACATGGGAAGTATATAGTTCTCTTTTGTGGATTAGGTGATTCTCTAGAAGTTGATTATAGCTCTATTAATGTGAAAAAGTCATCCTAAATACTCATCTTTTGGAGAAAATATGAGTTCGTGTAAGAAATCAAGTAAGAGATGATGGTCAACATGACAAGTAATTTTGTTTCCTTATGATTTAGTTAATCTCATAAAGAAATTCCTCAATGAAAAGTAACTTAAAAACAAAAATGTTGTCTGTTAACTTTTCCTACTGGGGAATCAAATACCGTTTAACCCATCACCAGTTTGTGATTTTCTGGTGGTTAACTTTCTCCTAAACATGTTTTCTATCACTCTCCCTCAGAACCTGACCCTTAGCTTTTTCATCCATATCCATGTTTTCCTACATGTAATCCTAGTATGGGTTATCTCGGGTGACCTCGGTACTTCTATTTCTTTCTTTTAAAGTGATTGTTTTACCAACTCTTGTTCCGATGTGGGACTTTCAATGATGTTTCTGAGCCCAATTTTAAAATTGAGAGGATGCAATTCCCAAAAGCGGGGAAGGATGTAACACCCCAGGTAAATAAAGAATATGGAATTTTTATATTTATCCCTATTTGTGAATAAAATTTTAATATTAATTTAAAGGTAATGTTATGCTCGATGGCTTACCCAATACGCAACAACGAGTTCCTTTAAAATCTTATGTTGCACTCTAATAATAAAATAATTTTATTTTAAATGGTAGTTAACACCTATCCGTTGTAATGACGGGAATGAACAGAACTAACTACAAAATGATTATATATGTTTGTCAAATATTTTTACTTTTTACAATAAATGTTTGAGGATTAAAAATGTGAATGAATCCAATTTTAAGCGTAAACATTCTAATATTCTTTAAAAGGTCGATTAACCGCCTTTTGATGTAGAACCTCTTTGAAATCCACTTTTTCAAAATTTTATGTGTTATATTTTACAAAATAAAATTCTTCTTTAGAATCGGGACATCAAAATTTAATTTGTGTAAATTTTTGGTATTTTTCCGGTAAAGTTCAATTTTTAATGAATTGTGAAAAATGTTGTATTTTAATTCAAAACCTCTTTTTAATATAATTTATTTATATGATTATATTATATGTTTAATTGGTTTTAAAGTGAAATTAGAATATATTTTTACCATTTAATCCAATAGTGGTCATTGGAATTAATTTCATATTGAAATTGGACTTAAACTAGTGTCAATATTTTAATATATATTGTTTCTTAAAAACACGCTATTTATTTTGACAGCGGGAATTAATTATTAAATTAATTAATGCAACTTATATGTTTTTAATTTTTTAAAATAGACAACATTTTTGAATTTGGAATATCAAATATAGCTTAGGGTGAATTTTTGGTATTTTTCTAAAAAACTTCAATTTTTGATGAATAGTGAAACCACTAAGTGGTAGTTTAAAAACTGATTTTTCGTTTAAATGAAACTTTACCACTTCTGTGATTTGAATTTAAAAAATCTAACATACATGGTTTTTATTAGGATGTAAAATTTGGTTTAATGGGATTAAAATAATTTTTTGTTTAATAGTTACTTTTAAGTTTTTAATCGCGATTAGAGGTAATTGGTGTAATTTAAGGTAAAAATATTGTTTTAATAATATGAAATGACCTTTACACATGTCCTAACCTTATTTGATGAGTCATGGCCGAATAATAAAATACATGGCTCAACTTGGGGACCCCATGGAGCCACTTTGGTAGGAAAATGACCTTAATAACTTTTTATTTAATGTTAAAATTAAAATGTCACAAACATGTATTGTTTTACTAAAACAATTTTTACATGGGGTTATAAAAGTCATATTTTTGACTATAAATATTAATTAAAAATATAAAAATATTTACTAAATAATTATATTTTTTTATAGTTTTTAGACATTAAATAAATTAATTAATCTATGCCACTGTGATGATGCAGTGATTACCTCCTAAATGAACGATTTAAATAAAATGAGAAGATAGGGTAAAATATAAGTCTTAAACTTGTCACAAACCCATTTTATGGGTGGATTGCGAAACCTTATCACATTATCCTAGAAATATATCCTTTTTGGACCTTTAAAATCCGAAAAGAATTTTATAATAAAGTAGTAGTTTATAACTTTCCAAGAGTGCCCCTCCTCTTCTCTTATAAAGGGCCCCCAACTCTAACACCTTAGACACACCTCTCAAGCCTTTTTCTTGGCCAACCCCTACCCATTTCATCTCTCCACATCTATATCTTCAACATTGAAGCCTCACCCTTTCGCATAATTCTCTTCAAGAAACCCTTTTGGTTCAAACCAAGAGGAGTAACCCGATTTAAAGGTAATGTCTTCACTTGTGTTCTTTTGTTTTATTTTGCTTCTCCAAACACCTAAACTCTTTTTATTCCTTTATTTTGTAAAAACACCAGTATATTAAATTTACTAGTATGTTTTTATGTGAAGGATTAGAGCTACACTTACACACACCTCCGTCTAATGGTTATTAAACATAATGTTTCTGTTGATGGCGAATTACTGCCTCACGAAACGATGATTGTTCAATCTTCTCTTAACACCTTTCATGGTGGCAATTATGATGTCACTGTATTTTATATATGATATATATGGTATTTATATTATCAATATGCTTCTGTATTTTATATTTAAAACATAACTTTATGCTTTTCATGTTGCGCAAATGCGATAATTTCATACGAGGAAGTGTGGACTACCGCCCCCTCAAGTGATGTGACTCGTTCATGCAATACATGGAATGTATAAAGAATGAAATTAATGAACTTATTGGACCTATAAAACTTATATATTATACTTTCATTATAATATATATATATATATATCTCAATTATTTTTAATTCCATTAATATGACAAAGAAATGAAAGTAGCGTTCATGCGTACGTACGGCCTACCGTCTCCATGAATGGTGCATTTCATTTCTTTTTATCTCTAAATGTTATGGAATAGTATAAAATGAATATTTACTGGATATATATGATATTTAAATCATTAATACTATTCTGGAGATGATTTAATTATAACTACATGGACAATCATTTTCAAACAAGTTCATTTTTGACTCATGTACCAAACATCGACAAAAATGTCTGATATGAACTCACATTATTAACCAATTATTATTATAACATTATAATATGTGATATGAAATGAATAATAATCTTTAAAGGATAACCGTAAGAAATTATAAATTGACCAAAGTTTATTATTCAGGAATATAAAGAAATGAACAAGACAAGTCGGACTTGTGGTAAGGGATCCTACCCCTCTCTTTCTTTTTAAGTACACTCTTTTATGTCATTCCTTTTAATCTCATATTTCTTATGATTGGGATGTTATTTTATATTAATATTACTGTAATTTTTATGTTCATGTGATTAGAGACACTATTTTATCTCATCAATCCATTTTGGAAGCTCTGAGTGGCGTCGTTAGTCGGCCGAATTGTTGTAAGGAATCCTACCTCTCTCTTTATTTTTAAGTACTCTTTTTATGTAACATACTTTAATCTCCTCTTTCTTATGTTGGGGATGTTCTTTTATATTTATCTTGCTGTAAATTTTATGTTAATATGATGAGTGACCCTATTTTATCTCATCAATCCATTTATAGATGTTTTATGTGGCGCCGTTAGGCTGCTGAATTTTCATAAGGGGATTTTCATCTCACTTTTTATTCCTATGAGATTCATGCTACATTCGCCACTATTTCATTTTGTTTGTTATTTGTACATCCCATTATTTTACTATTTGTATAATATAATCTCATCTATGGGTAGTTACATCTTCATTGTATGACCCTTCTTTCATGGGGTGTACATTTTGAATGTTTCCCAAATCGGTAAGGGAACCTTTCACACTCCTCTTTTAAAAAGACTTATTTTGATATGTCTTTTAATTTACATATTTTTAGGTTGGGATATGTTCTTATATATCCTCATTGATTAAAATTTTATGTCCAAGTGATGATATATCATTTTCTCTCTCATCAACTAATTTTATTAATTTTAATGTGACGTCGTTAGGCTGTCAAATTTTACCAAGGGAACTTTTTAACCCAATTTCGATTTCTTTGGGTTCAACGTGGAGTTATTGAATATGTCATACTTTGAATATGTGTGAATGAAATTTGATTGTTTTACACTTAATATCCACTTATATTGGGTGTATTTATATTTTTCACACATAATTTTGAGATTGATTTATCCTTAATTTAATGATACCTTCTTTATAAAGGATTTCATCTCATTTTACAATTCTATTGAGACTTCATTGTTGTTACGCACCAATTCACTCTTATATGGTGTATATACTATCATTTGGAATATTATATCATGAATCCATTTATTTTCATTATATTATAAAGTTATGATTTAATTTTATTCCTCAATTATTGTATTCAAGTGTCTCTAATTTTGGTAAAAACCCTTTAACTAAAATATCACTTTAAATATTTTAATGATTTGTTCTTATTAATATCCATGTTTTTAAAATGGTTTTAAGGATTTATTTATATGGATATTAATGGTTTAAAATGTTAAAATATTCAAGGTGGTACGGGACACTTTGATTCAAAAATCTTTTTATTGAATGTTTTAAATGGTTTTGAAAATGGTTTTTTTTGAATGGATTTATTATTTCAATATCTTAAGATGTTATATTTTTATTGCAATGTGGGAGTGTTATATTTCCCATATTCTTTTGTTATGTTCTATGATTATGTTTTGTTTCTTGGGCATTGTTTATGAAAATGGGTGGTTCCGTGATAAACTAAGGGTGGGTGAGCCCGATGTAGCTCTCCAATGCATTGGGTAATGCAACGGGGTAAAATTATAAGGTTTCTCTGGAGAGATTTAGAGAATATACATTGATGGGTATTCCAAACGTAACCATGAGGGTTCCTCCCTACATAATAATGTTATGAATGCCTCAAGTTACCTTTATGTCTTATTATTTCTATGAGTTATTTGTAAATATTATGATTTCATGAGGTATGTTAAATTGCTTGTGTTTTATGAGTAAAGTATAATTTCACTGATTCTTATGTATACAAGGACTAATGTTTTCTTTCCGTATTATTATAACCCTTACTGAGCTTTTTATGCTCATCCCAAGTTTTTTGGAAATGTTTTTCACAGGACATAAAGATGAATAGGGTCAAGGATGGGATCAAGGAAATGTCAGGCTACCTTAAACAAGGAACTACACATGACTCTTGTGTTAAAGAGTTTTTATTTTGTGAAAAAAATGGAAGTTGAGTAAATGTGTCTTCTTTGTAATCTTTGATATGTAATAGTTTTTTCATAATCCTCTAAAACTCTAAACCTGAAAAGATCCTCTATGTAAATTATTCATTTAATTCATGATTAAGTAATGTTTAAGGTCGGGGCCTTATAGTAACGTTCCTAGATTTCCACGACAAAAGACCTCTCGATCCTTGGAGATTTATTATGTTAATGTTTATATAATAAATCCTGTTTAAATTTGTAATAAAAAACAAAGTTTGAATATATGTTAGCAGGTGATAGGTTTAGTTACTTTTGATATTAGGATTAGAAAACACTAGTTAATGCCTTATGGATAATACTAAGTATAATAAATACATCCCTACATTTTGTTTAGTATAGAGTAAGTGTTTTATCAAGAAAATACATATCTATCTGGATATGAGAAAATTGAGGTGGCATTCGCATCGATATATCTAGGGGTAAACACTAAAAATAACAATTTGATCTAAACATTGATGTGAATTGGTTTACAACAACAAGCCTTGTGTCACTCCTGGTTCGGCACTCCCAAGGGATATGTTTTCATAATTTCATAATCTTAGTATGAAACATTATTAAGGGAAGAACTGCTCCTAATAATATTAATTGGGAAGTAGATCTGGGATAACATATATTGACCACTATAAATACATATATTAATGAAATAAATTTAATTTATATTTTTTCCATTTTTATCCTTAGATTACCTTTTATGTGTTACCCATAACCTTCATTTTATTCCAGCTAATGACCACGAATAAGAGTACCTGAGCTAACAACTGATATGATGATCAATGTGATGACTGTTATAACGAGATTCCCAATATGATGGGAGTGGGAGTCATTAAACTTATCACAATGCACTCTTCATTAAATATTGTTTTGAATAGAAACATGGTTCAATAAGAACTTCCACCCCCCCCCCCCCAATGAAACAACAATCTGCAATCGAGAGCTTCATCAGACAAACACCCTGTATTTTTAATGGATCATTTGATCCATCAATCATAGAAAAATGGATCAACTCCATTGAAAAGATCTTTTAAATCCTTTAATGTTATGAACAAGAGAATATTATTTTGGATAATTATCGTATGAAGGGTGAAGCAGATAAATTATGGACATTGATAAAAAATACAAAGATTGATGAATACATTAAGGCGTTGGAATGTAAGGATTTCTGGAAAATGTTTTTTGATAAATATTTTCCTTGAACCCTCTGACTTAATATGGAAAGGGACTTCCTTGACCTCAAGAAAAAATACGACAAATCCATCAGAGCATACGAGTATATCATCACAAATCATTCCTGATACACCTCTGGATCTTTTTTTACCCCAGAATGCAAGGTTGACCACTTATTTTTTTGGGATAAAACCTACCCTATAGAAATCCCTAGAGATCCATAACTTTGATAGATATGATAAAATTTTCATATGTCCCTCAAAGACAAAATTGAGATTGGTTAATCTCATGGGAATTATGGGGATAAGAAGTGGAAAGTGGACTTTAATTTTGGTGGCCCGATGGATAACTATAATGGTGTTAAGAAATTACACCACCCCACTTTCAAATATCATGGAATGAAGCACCCTGTAAACTGCCTGAAGGTGATGAGGTAATTCTTTAGGTGTCGAAGTGAAGGGCACCTGGCCATTAATTGCTGACAGGAAGAATCTGTGGCTACGAAAGAGGATAGGAGCACTCTGTTCGACCCTGAAATCATTTTTCACTGCTTTAACTAAAATGACCCATGGAATGTTTTCATTGAGTTCCCTAATGAAATTTTTTTGGAGGCAACCAACAACACCCCTGGCAGAAAGGGTGAGATTTTTTCATCACTACTACTAAATCCAATCCTGATAACGAAGCGCTGACCAATATGATAGTTATTCATTCAAGAATAGAGAAGATATTTCTTGATTCTTGTTCAACACAATATTTTATATCCCAAATGATTAGCAGAACAATACAATCACCATGACAAATCATGGAAGTTTAAATGTTAATTAGAATGGAAAATGGTTCAATTATTTCATCTCATGAATATAACTCCTCCCCAGTCACAATTTTTGAATTGAACATCCTAACAAACATCTTTATACTCCCTCTGTTGGAATTTGATGCAATTCATGGATTAGATTTTATTTCCCACTATAGAGGAAACATAAATTTAACTGAGCGGAAATTCACTCTCCATATAGTCAATCTACCACCGATTCTATATAATTTCAAGGAGGAGGATGAATTTTATTTATCACCATCATCTCTTGTGTGGATATTAATCTCTTATTTTCATGAGTATCATACTCAAATAATTGACTCTAATGAATAAACCAACCTCGAAGACATGCCTATTTTTAGAGAATTCACTGAAGTGTTTCTTGAGGAATTCACTTGTCTTCCTCCTTGATGAGATGTTGAATTCTCGACTGATTTTATACCTGGGGATTTTCCAATATTCAGGAAACCATATAGGATTGTTGTTATTGAGCATGAGGGTAAAAATAATCAATTACATGATAATCTGAAAAATGTGTTTGTATGCCCATGTTCTTCACCATGAGGTACACCAATCATCTTCCTCGTGATGAAGGATGGGACAATGTGCCTTTTCATTTATTATCATGACCTCAAAAAATTATAATAAAGAACAAGTATCATCTTCCACGAATTGATGACTTATTCGATCAGCTACATGGAGAACAATACTTCCCTCAGGTGGATATTTGTTCGCGATATTACCATATAAGGTTGAAGAAGGAGAATATACCCAAACTGAATTTCAAACAAGCTACGGGCATTATAAATTCATTATAATTCCTTTATGACTCACTAATTCTCCAGAAATCTTCATGGACAAGATTAATAGAGTATTTAAAGATTACATTGATTAATTTTTTTTAGTCTTTAAAAAAGTTATTCTATTATTCTTCAAAACCATGTAGGGTCATGAGGAAAATCTAATTACTTTACTATAGACCTTGAAAAATGAGAATATATATGTAAAGTACATAAAGTTTGAGTTTTTTTAGAAGGAAGCCTAATTATTGGGCCATATCATCACAATAAATAGGATATCTGTGGATCCCTTGAAGAAAAAATCAATTGTGGGATAGATGAAGCTAACATATATGATGGGTATCCATAGAATTCTTGGGTTAGCTGTATATTACCATCGATTTTTGAGAAATTTCCCATTATTTTCAAACCCTCTTACCATGCCAATTCACATGGGTGTCAAGTTTTCTTGGTGTTATGAATGTGAAGAATGTTTTAAGGAGTTAAACATGAGGATTATTACTGTACTCGTTCTCACACTACACACAAGTGGAGAACATTTTGTGGTAATAAGTGATGCTTTGAAGAAGGGTATGGGTTGTGTGTTGATGAAAAATGACAAGAAAACTGCATATACTTTAAGGAAATTGAATGATCATGATAAAAACTATCCAACACATGATTAGCAGTGGGTTGTAGTAATCATCTCTATAAAAAATTGGTGACTTTACCTCTTTGGGGAGAAGTATTAATTATATAAAGATCATTAAATACTCAAATATATATTCACCAAGAAATAGTTGAACACGTGCCAATGAAGATAGTTAGAGCTGATTGAAGACTACGACTGCTCAATCCTTTACCACCATGAGAAAACAAAGAACGTTGCAGAAGCGCCAATTAGAAACGACCCATCGATTATATCATTTATGTAAATTGAAATGGATCAAATTTTCCTATATTAAATGATGATGGACATGGTAATAATAAACAATGGAACATAATAAATCCTTTTACAATTGATAGCTCAACAGTCTCTTTTGTAAAGGATAAAGTATGGCCAAAATGATGATGTGGGAATTTAGAAGAATGTTGAAGCTATCAAAAAAGAGAAATCCTCAATGTTCAATGTCAATGAAAATGAAATTTTGATATTTGGTACATGAAAATGAGTTCCTTTAAATCCAGAGTTAATGAAATAACTTTTTAAATATTTACATTGTTCTAATTTCTCCATTAACCTCGGATACAAAAATAAGTATCAAGATCTCCAATAGCATTATTATTGGGATAAAATTAATAAGGAGATCATTGAGTGTACATCAAAGTGGATGGTGTGTCAACAAGTTAATGGTGGTAGACATAATTTTATGGGGATGATGCAACCATTACTCATATCAACATGGAAATTGAAAAACATCACTATAGATGTTGTCACTAGACTTTCAATAAAATCCATAGGAAACAATGTTATCTGGGTTGTTACGGATTGTCTTAGAAAGACTACACACTTTATTATAATTTGGGATGATTCTTCTGTGGATCAATTTTCATGGATATACATTAGATAATTTTTAAGGCAGCATGGAGTACCACTATTGATTGTATATGACCTATAACAAAGATTCACCTCTATGTTCTGGAAGAGTCTCCAACATGCTCTAAATAATGAGATGGACTTCAGTATGACATATCATCTTCAAACTAATTCCCATTATGAGTGCAATACCCAAACACTTGAGGAAATGTTGAGAGTATTATCAATGGACTTCAAAGGGGGTGGGATCAACATTTTCCTCAGGTTTCATTCTCCTAAAATAGCAGTTTCCCCTTAATCATCCAAATGGATCCTTATGAAGAACATTATGGTAAGAGGGGTAGAGCACTGACATGTTGGGATGATGTTGGGGCATGAAAACTTCTAGGTTCAAAAATTGATATTGAAATTGTGTAGAATTACTAGAACATCTAATATCACATTAAAGATACTCAAAGTCTACCAAAGAGAAATTTTGACAACCAATGACGAGACCGTGAGTTTGATGTTGGTGACATGTTATTCCTTCACATATCACCGTGGAAGAGAGTTATGATATTTGGGATGAAATGACAGCATTGTCCAAGGTACATCAGCCCTTATGAGATCCTTGATTGAATTGGAACATTGGCCTATCAACTAGAAATCAAACTTAACATGTCTCAAATACATGATGTATTCTATGTATCACTCTTCGGGATGTACATACCTGACCCATCACATGCGCTCAATCCAGAGGTGGTACCATATGATAATGACCTCTCCTATAAAGAAAATTTGATGAATATCTTAGATCATAGAGAAAAAGTTCTACAAAATATGACAATTTCACTAGTCAAGGTTTTGTGGAGAAACCACAAGATTAAGGGAAAATGTGGGATCCAGAGAATGTGATGAGGCATAGTTACCCAAATTTGTTTTAGTGTGGAAATGGAAATTTCTGGGAAATTTTTTTGAAGGGGGAAATGATGTAATGACCTGATCATTCTTGAATAAAATTCCATTCATTTTATTTAATTAAATGTATTATAGATATAGAAGACACATGTAGTAATAATATTATTATTATTGGGTTTAAATGGTTTTTATGTGTCATTACTATCGAAAATATTTTCTTTGAACAGGAATCACATGATTGACATAAACTTAATGTCTTTAAAAATAATCATTTTGATATAGACAAAGGATAGGATGGAATATAAAGCTCATTTTCAGGAGCTTAGAAAGGAGGTAGCATCATTATGCTTCACTCATGACCATGTCCATTATGTGCTTCACCAGGTTATTCATGAAATGAAACTCCTATAAGAGAAATTCATTTTAGTAGAGGTTACCACTCGAGCGATGTTATCCAAGCCACCCCAAGAGTCTTTCACCAATGCTCACCTTACCCTTAGGTCTTATTCTAGAGTTATAAGGGGTTATATAATAAGGAATTAGTTCCTTATTGTGTAATCCATTTTAATAATTAAATGTTTTATTCCATCAATTAATTTATGAGGACAGTTCTTCTTAAAATTATAGTGAATTAAATAAATTGAATTTTTGGGTAAATTGTATTTTTTAGAAATATAAAAATTATTATATTGAAATGAGGTATTATAAATATTTTTATTATAATAATGTTATAATAACTCTACTTTTAATTATAAATTATTATTATATTTATTGTTTTTACTCTATAAAATAATAATTAATCATTTTGATAAGAATTATATTTTTATAAGATAAAACAGAAATATTATTTTTAATTAAAGAAATTATTTTGATGAATTAATGAATTTTTGAAATGATTAATATTTTAACAAAATATTATCTTAATATTACTTTAATAAATACTAAATATGTACATAATTCTTATGAAATAAAATGTAATTTTTATTATGATTTGGAAACTCTTTCTGTCAAACCCCATCAATTTTCAATAAATGATGGTTTTTATTTTAAAAGAGAAAATTCATATATTTATAAAATTATTTCTATAAAATTAATATTATTTTTTAATTAATGATATATAATTTCTCCAGTGGGGAATATTTCATAATTTTATTAGATAATCGATTTTTTGGGTAAAAATTAAATACCGTAAAAATATATAATCTGTTTTATGACATCATAATGACCCAATAGTGTGGTAATAAAATACTATAAATGTTTAATTCATCAAATATATGTTATAAATTTAAAATAATGTCATTTTATATTTTTTTAGTAATCTTTTTATTCCTTAATCTACCCTCAAATACATATAAAATATTTTAACATTTTAAAATAATTTACATGACAGTGTGACTCACCTCCACATAAAAAGGCCTATTATTTTAATACGTTTGTTCATTGGCCTTATAAAATAATGATTTCCAATACCGTTTTTCAAAATCCATGGGAAAAAACCATGGTATGGTTTGTGGTTTTGAATAATTAATGTTATATATTCCAAAACCTATGTTTGTGAAATATTAAAGAATTATTCTATCATTTATTATATAAACCCACCAAAGATCCCACTTATATTCTATAAAAATACATAAATCACATCCTTACTATTCCCTATTATCTATATAATCCCCCCAAGGTAACACATGATTTCCCTAATCCCCTCCTCATGCTCTTGAAGACACACACTAATGTAATGGACTTCTTCTTTTTTCATTTTTTCTAATTTCCTTTATATTGATATATCTTTATATTTTCAATTAAAAATGCAGGGGTGTGATTTCAACCCTCCCCCATATTTCCCTCCTTAATTTTTAATGATGATCATACTCTTTATCCCTCATTAATCCCTCCCATGTACACCCTTTACCATTCCAAATTTCATAAGAGTTATTTCATTTCTCCTCATTCTTGATGTTTCTTTATTATATTAAACCTTCTATTTCCAAATTACATGTGTTGGAAAATGTATCTATATGACCCCCATACATTACATTTCATGTATATGTGATGAGATATCCATTTCTATCTCATCAACCAGTTTTATGAATGATAATGACACGCTGTTATGCTGCAGAAATTGCACCATGATTTTCCATGGCAAAATCATCGTGTGGTGAATACCATGGCCAATTTTCTATCAAGGTTATTTACCATTATTGACATAAACAAATTGATTATAGAGTTTTATATATGTATTTTTCATTCCTTTATCGTGGAATAAATTATGATGTTGAATGATTCCATGTTATATGATCCATTTGAAACACTTATGCATGAAATGAAATGTTTATACAGGGTGCACCATGATAGAGCTCCAATGCATATGGTAATTCTTATTATTATGATACACCATGATAAATAAGGGTTTAATCATTCTAATTGAAGTGAAATGAGGTTTTACTCATTCTAATTATTGTTTAATGAGGGTTTTTTCAGGCTAATCTGTGTGCAATGAGCCTTGGATAATGCTAATATCATGTTGTATGTAGTTTTCACATTTTTATTTAATGATAATAATTATATATCATGAATTTATTTTCATGTTTCACTTATGATGCATTGATATGACTATTTCCTAACATGTGTTGTATTATTCCTATTATGACTTGATTACTCCCTTTCAGGGATTTATAGAACACCTGTTTCTTATGTATGTACTAAGGTTATCCCATGCATTGCTAAGTACGATGCAATGTTGTGTTCATGTAAAATATTTTTTCAATAAAGAGGTCATATTTTATGTCTTAAGTTGTTCTGTAATATTCCTAATTTCTCAAGACACTAGACTTATAAATCCTTATAGTTATCTTATGAGAATGTTTATGTAATAAATAAGGTTTAAATATGTATTAATTAACAGTGTTGTTATAGGTAGTATTAGAGGATTGGAATAATTATTTTTGGGATGAGGATTAAAAAAACCCCATGAAAGACTTAGGTATAAGACTAAGTATAATAAAAACATGCCTAAATTTTTGTGATTATAGAGTAAGGGTTTTATGAAGAAAATACATCTCTCTCTATATATAAACATGTGAAGGTGGATTTTTCACAGATGTATCTAGGGGTAAAACCCAGAAACAATGCTTTCATCTAGACTCATATGGGAACTTTTGCACAAAAAACAGGCCTTGTTTCACTCATGGATCGATTTTCCGGGGGGATATGATTTGATAAATTCATAATCAAAGTATAAAAAATTATGAAGGGAATGGTCCCCAAAGAATATATGTTGGGAATTAGATCATGGATAACATTGATTGAATAATATAAGTTAGTAAGTTAATGAAGTAAATGTAATTTATATGTCATAACTTTTTTCATTGGATTCTGCTTCATGTCTTATGTCTATAATTCATTTAATTCCATCCAATGGCTAGTAATAGGAGGACTCATGCAAATATCAATGTCATGACTGTTATAATGAAATTTCCAATCCAATGGGAGTGGGAATTTCAAACATTGTCACAATACTCTCTTTGTTAACTCATGTTTTGAATTGAAACATGGGTCTGGAGGAAAGTCAAACTCCCCCTCCCACCCTAACAAAGAACAAGACACATTCAAGAGATTCATGAGAAAATGTCATACAACTTTTAATAGATCATCATATCCCTCAATCTCCAAAAAATGGATCAACTCTATTAAGAAGATTTTTTCTATCCTACAATGTTCCAAAAAAGATAAGATTATTATTACTGCTTGTTATATGGAGGTTAAGCTGATCAATGGGGGAAATTGATAAAAAATATGAATCCTTAATAAGAGACCAATGTGTTGTAATGAAATAATTAATGGAAAAATAATTGATAAATATTTTCCTCTCAGCCTATGACTTAAGATTGAAAGGGGCTTCCTTTAGCGCATTAAAAAAGATGAAGAATCCATCAGAGAATATGAAGATATATTCACAAGGATTGCACGATACACCACTAGATTTGAAATTACCCCCAAATTTGTGGTTTACCACTTCTTCGGTGGTCTAATCCCTATCCTATGGAAGGCCCTAGCGATCGGTGAATTTGATAGAACTGAATAAATTTTCCTATGTTCTCTTAAAGTTGAAATGGATATCAGAAAATCTAATGGGAATCATAGGGATTAGAAGAAAAAAAATATTACATTAATTCTGGTTGTCCAATGGATAAATCCAATGGTTCTAAAATTTCCAGAACCCCACTTTCCAATAGTGTGAAAATAATCACCTCAGAAACTAATTGAAGGTGACAAGGAAATTATTTAGGTGTAGAAGAGAAGGGAACCGGGCCATTAATTGCTGACAATAAAATCCTGGTGCTGAGATAGACGAGAGTAATGCTCTATTTGACCCTCAAAACATTGGTTATTGTTTCCAATACGAAGAATTATTTCACTTTTTGAACCAATTCCATAATCCATGATTTTTAGGAGGCAACCAACAACCTCCAAGGTAGAAAGGCAATGCTTGTTCTATTTTTAACGCTTCAAAAAATCCCAAAAATAATGTGGTTATAGGTACCCTAGTGATTTATTTAAAATATCGAACGTAATTATTTATTGTATTTCTATTCTTTCATCTATATACTTAGTGTTTTTTAGGACAATCAAAACACCACCATAAATAATAGATATAGAGATATCAATTAGAATCGAAAATGGGAAAAATATTAAATCCCATGAATATAACTCATCCCCAATCACAATTTGTGGATTGAACTTCTTGGTGAACATTTTCGTACTCCCTCTGGTGGGATTCAATGAAATTATTAGCCTGGAATGGAATTCCCTATATAGAGCCAAAATAAATTGTCGTGAGAGAGAAATCACTCTCCATATAGAGAATCGACCCTCGATTCTATACAAGTTCAAGAAGGAGGATGAATCTTATTTAGAACCATCATCTCAAGAGTGGATATTAATGACCATGAGAACACATATATTTCCTAGCTTATTGAGTTTAAGGAAGGAACCATCCTTGAATACATGCCTATTGTGAGGGAATTTGCTAATGAGTTTCCTGAGTAATTTTCTGGTCTTCCTCCTAGAAAAGATGTCGAATTCTTAATTGATCTTATACCTGGGGATTTTCCAATATCAAAGACTCAATATAGAATGGATTTTGTGGAGCTTGAGGAGATAATGAAACAACTACAAGGGAATCTGGATTCGGGTTTTATACCCCCAAATGCTTCACCATGGGGTGAACTAGTCCACTTCACCAAGAAGAATGATGGGTAAATGTGCTTTGGCATTGATTATATTGAACTCAACAAAATCACGATAAAGAACAAGTATCCCATTCCACAAATTGAAGAATTTTTAATTCAGCTACATGGAGACAATACATATCCATGGTGGATCTATGATTGAGATATTACTATGTAAGGGTGAAGAAGGAGGATATCACGAATACTGTTTTCCGTATAACATACGTGGAGTATGAATTCTTAGTAACGACATTCAAACTCACTAATTCTCCAAATAATATTAATGGTCAAGATGAATATAGTCTATAGTTATTACTTTATCATATTTTTGATAGTATTTAAAGTATATATTATAATAAACTCCTAAACCAAAGAGGATAATTATGACCATCTATGGATTTTACAAGAGAGATTATGAAAGGGTAAGATCTATGAAAAGTACATCAAGTGTGAATTATGGTTTAAAGAAGTCTAATTCATAGGTAATATTGTCAAAATAGATGGGATATTTGTGGATACATCCAAGAAAAATTAAACTGAGGGATGGTTGATGCCAACATCTATGATGGATATTCATAGCTTCCATGGGTTAGTTGGATATTGTATCTAATTTTTGAGAAATTTATAATGATTTTCAAACCCTTTTACCATGCTAAAATGGAAAGGAGTCATGTTTTCATATACTGATAAATGTGAATTTAGATTCACATAGTTGAAAAGGAGGATTATCACTGCGCATGTGCTCAAACTACCAACAAGTGGAGAACTTGTTGTGGTCTTCAGTGAATATTTGAAGATGGGAATAGGATTTTTGTTGATGAAAAATGACAAAGTAATTGCCTATACATCATGGAAATTTAAATTTCATGAGAAAAACTATCAAACACATGATCTATGGTTGGCTCAGTAATCTTCGATATAAAAATATGGTGAAATTACATCTTTGGGGAGAAGATTGAAATATATGCGGATCAAAAAATCCTCATGTATATATTCAAATAGAAAGAGTTGAAAATTTTCCCACAAAGATAGTTATAGAAGAACAATGAATATGACTACTAAATCCTTTACCACCCTACGAAAGCGAACAAGGTGGCTGATGCACTATGTAGAAAGGGCCCATAGATTCTATCATTTATGAGTATTAAAAAGTATCCAATTTTTATATAGTGGATAAAGATTCTCATGGGAATCATAACCAACATAACATCATCAATCATTTCACATATGATTTCTGAACCATCTCTTTTGAGAAGGATAAAGGATACTCAACATGATGGTATGGGAATTCAGAAGAAAGTTGAAGCTAACAGAAAAGGGAAATCCTTGGAGTTCAATGATAATGATTAAGGAATTGAGAGATTTGGGTCAATACTATTTGTTCCATCAAATCCAGAGTTAAAGAAATAGCTTTTGGATTATCCACATAGTTCTAATTTCTCCATTCACCCCGGAAAAAAAAGAGGTACTGAGATCTCCAAGAGCATTATTAGTTGGATAACATGAAGAGGGAGATCAATAAGTATGAATAAATGTTATTAGTGTGTTAGAAAGTGAAGGATGAGAGGCAGACGACTTAGGGGATGATGAAACCATTATCCATACTAACATGGAAATGGGAAGACATCACCATGGAATTTGTTACTAGGCATCTGAATACATCAAAAAGAAAACAATGTTATATCTGTTTTTTGGATCATCTTACAAAGACATAACACATCATTTCAATTCAAGAGGATTTTTCATTTGATCAACTGGCGCGAATATATATCAGAGAATTGGTAAGTCTGCATGGATTACCAAAATCGATTTTATTTTACTGAGATCCAAGATTCACTTATATGTTCTGTAAGAGTGTCCAATATGCTCTGAATACTGGGCTAAACATCAGTATGGATTATCATCCTCAAAATAATGTCCAATCTGAGCAGACTATCCAAACACTTGAGGACATGTTGAGAGCATGCTCGATGAAATTCAAAGGAGGATGGGATCAACATCTTCCTCTGGTTGAGTTCTCTTACAATAACTATCTTTACTCAAGAAAAAAAATATATCCTTTAGAATCCCATTATGGTAAGAGGTGGAGAACACCTGAATGTTGGGACAAAGTTGGGGAGTGAAAACTTCTAGGTCCATAAATGGTCGAAGAAATTATACAGATAGTTAAGACCATCCAGCAGCATATTAAAGCTTCTCAGAGTCGAAAAAAGATATATGTTGACAACCATCGATGAGAACTAGAGTTTGATGTTGGAGACATGGTATTTATACTCATATAACTATGGAATAGTGTTATGATATTTGGGAAGAAGGTAATTCTTAGTCCAATGTAGATAAACCCTTTTGAGATCCTTGATCACTATGGAGCAGTGGCCTATTGACTAGCACTCCCACCAAACCTGTCACAAGTACATGACATATTCCATGTATCACTCTTGAGGAAGTATATACATGAACCATCGCATGTACTCAATATATTGGTGGAACTATTGGAGAATGACCTCTCATATGAAGAGAAGATAGTGATGATTTTTGATCATAGGGATAATGTTCTATGCAATAGGACAATTCCCCTCATCAAAGTGTTGTGGAGAAACAATATGTTTGAAGAAGTAGTGTGGGAACCAAAGAAGTGATTAGATAGAGTTACCCACATCTATTTTAGTGTAGAAAAGTAAATTCCGATGGTGAAATTTTTGAAGGGTGGAATGTTGTAACGACCCAAACATTCATTAATAAAACTCCCTTTCTTTTAAAAAAATTAAATTTCTTATGGATACAGAAAATGGATGCAAACATTTTATTATTATTATTGGTTTTAAATTACTTTTATGTATCATTAACATTGATAATATAGTCATGGAAAAGTGATCCCGTGACAGATATAACTTTAAGGTTTTTAAAGAAAATCCTTTCGGCATAGACAATGGAGATGATGGCCTCATCCAGTAGAGTCGGGTCATACGCAGATCATTTTTTCGGAGCTCAAAAAGGAGGAAGCATCAATGTGATTCACTCAGTACCAATCCCAATATGAGATTCAACATGTTAATCTTGAACAGAATCACCTACGAGAGATGTTTGTATTAATAGAGATTACCACCCAGGTGAGGTTATCCAAGCCACCCCAAAAGTCTATCCACAACCCACACCTTACCCATAGGTCTTATGTGAGTGTTATAAGGAGTTATGTAATAAGGAATTAGTTACTTATAATTCAATCCTTTTATATAAATGAAATTATTATTCTATCAATTCCATTATGTGAATAGTTTTTCCTAAAATTGTAATGAATTAAATAAATTGATTTTTATGGTAAAATGGTACTTTTTAGAAATATATAAATTATCATATTATACTAAGGTATTATCAATATTGTTCTTATAATAGTGTTATAATAAAACTCCATTTAATTAAAAATTACTATTATATTTTTTTAATCTATAAAAGATTAATTATTTGGTTTGATAAGAAATATTCTTTTATATAATAAAAAATATCATTTTTATAAAAAAACTTATTTTAATGAATTAGTGGTTTTTTGGAATAAAATATATTTTTAAAAAATATTATTGTAACTAACTTTTCGGAATAATAAATGAGTATATATTTTTTATTTTGTCAAATTTAATTTGTATTATGGTTTGGAAATTATTTTTGTCAAAACCTGTAAAATTTCACAAAATGACAGTTTTTATTTTAAAACTAAAAAATCATATATCTAGATAATTATTTATTTAAAATGAATAATACTTTTGGAAGCTGGATGTTGTAATTTTCCAATGGTGAATTATTCATAATTTTTTTGAGACAATCAAATTTTTGGTTAAAAGTTAAATACGGTATAAATAAATAATTTATTTAATGACATCATAATAACCAAATAGTGATGTTATAAAATACAATAAAAGGTATATTAGGAATATATATGTTTTTCCTTTAAAATAATGTGATTTTATATTTTTTCATTAATTTTATGATGCCTTAGTGGATCCTCCAAGACTTATAAAAAAATTTAATATTTTAAATTGATTTCTTTGAGAGTATGACCCACCTCTACCTAAGAAAGCCTAATATTTTAATAATTTCTTCCATTTTCCATATATATAAAAATTTTCCACTCCTGTTTTACAAAAACCATGGGAAAAAACAATGGTCTGGTTTGCGGTTTTGGATATTTAATTATATAGATTCCAAAACATTATTTAGTGAAATATTAAAAAAAAATTACTCTCTCATTTCCTATATAAACCCACATAATCTCCCACTTCTCATACATAAAAATACATGGAGAAAATACCTAATATTCCCTACTCTCCCTTTAATCTGGATAAGGTGCCCCAGTCTTTCATGAATCACCTCCTCAAGCTCTTTAATTTACACACTCAAGTAAAGAATTTCTTCTATTATTAGTTTTGTCCAAGTTTATTTATGTTGATTTACCACTTTATTTTCAATTAAAAATGTTAGGGTGTGATTTTCCACCTCTCCATACATTCCTCCTTATGTTATAATTATTAGACACCTCTTTTTCTCTCATTAATCCTTCCCATGTACACCTGTTACCATGCTAAAATTTCATTTGAGATATTCCATTTCTCCTCTTTCTTCAAGTTTCTTTATTATTTTACACCTTATATTAACAAATTCCATGAGTTGAGACATGTATATATGTGACCCCATTAATTTCCATTACATATAAACATGATTAGATATCCCTTTATCTCTTATCATCAATTTTTATGAATGATTATGTCACTCCATTATGCTGTAGAATTTGCACCGTGATTTTCCATGCCAAAATTATTGTGTAGTGAATACCATGCCCATTTCACGATCAAGGGTATTCACATTTATGCATATATAATTATTTATTATATTGTTTCATTTTTATATTTATCATTCCTTTATCATGTAAAAAATGATAATTTTTAATGATTCCATGGTATATAATCCATGTGGCACCCTTATATTTGAAATGAAATGTTTATAAAGGGTGCACCTTGAGAGCGCTCCAATTCATTGGGAAATGTTCAACATCATAATACACCATGTGAAATGAGGGTTTACTCATGCTAATTAATGTTCAATTAGGGTTCACTCATGATAATTCAAGTGAAATGAGCATTTAATCATGACAGTCCATGTGCAATGATCCATTGATCATTCTAATTTCATGTTGTATTTCGTTTTCACATTTCCATGTTATGCCTTTATTACTCCCTTAAAGGGCTTCATATCCCACCCTTTTTCTAATGTATGTCCTCTAGTTATCCCATTCAATGATAAGTACGAATGAATGTTATGGTCATGTAAAATAATTTCTCAACAATGATGTCATATTTTATGTTTTATATTTTTATGTAATTTTCTAATTTCCCATGTCAGTAGACCTCTCGATCATCAGAGTTGTCTTATGTGCAATTTTATGTAATAAATCATGTTTAAATATGTAATAAAGATTAGGGTTGTTATATTTGGTATGAAATGATTGGTTTATTTATATTTGATATTAGAGTTATAAAACCATAATGAAATCATTAGGTATTACACAAATTATAATAAAAGCATCCCTAAATTTTGGTGAGTATAGAGTGTGTGTTTAATCAAGAAAATAAATCCATTTCTGGATACGAACAAGTAGATATCAATCTATCATAGATGTATGTAGGGGTAAAACCTGAAAACACCGCATTAAGCTAGACTCGAATAAGAACGAGTGAAAAACAATGGGCCTTCCTACACTCCTGGTTTGACACTATTGAGGTATATGCTTTGGTGATTTCATATGATTAGTATAAACCATTATTAAGGGACAAAATTACACTAAAAATATATGTTTGGTTGTATATCATGGATAACATAGATTGAGGCATATAAATTCAAAATTTAAGGAAATAAATGTAATTTAGATGTTATCCCTTTTTACATATTCATTCCCTCTATTTGTTACCCCTAACATAGCTTTTGTTCTAGACAATGGTCGATAATTTGAGGACATGGGCTAACAATTGATATGAAGACCAATGTGAGGATTCTTCCAATGAGATTCCCAATCCAATGAGAGAAATAATGAAAACTTTTCCATGATACTCACTTAGTTAACTCATGTTTTGAATAGAATCATTGGTCAAAAGGAACACCCCCCCCCCCCAAGAAATAAAATTTCATAATCGAGAGCTTCATGAGATAAAGGACTCCGACTATTAATGGATAGTCTGATCCCTCAATCGTCGAAAAATGGATCAAATACTTCGAGAAGATCTTTTCATCGTTCAATTTTCTGAAATTTAGAAGGTTCTTATGGCTGGTTATCATTTGGAAGATGAATCTGATCAAAGGTGGACATTGATAAGAAATATTAACCCTAAGTAAGGGATCGAGGTGTTAGAATGGAAGGATTTCTGAAAAAAAAATGATAAATATTTTCCTTTTACCCTTCTACTTAAGATGGAATGATAATTCCTTCCCCTTATGAATAAATATGAAAAACCCATCAGATCATACAATGAAAACGTCACAACTATTGAATGATGCACTTATGGATTTTTCCTTACCCAAAATGAAACGTTCACCGCTTCATTGGTTGTCTAAAATATAGCATACAGAAAGCCCTAGTGGTTTATGACTTTGACATCTGTGATGAAATTGTCTGATGTTCCCTCAATGTCAAAATGGAGATTAGAGAATCTCAGGGGAATTATACATATAAGAAGTGGAAAGTGGACTTTAATTATAGTGGTCTGATGGATAAATTCAATGGTTCAAGTAAATTCCATCACCCCAATTGCCAATTATGTAGAAAGAAGCACCCCAAAAACTACTTGAAGGGGTTGAAGAAGTGCTTTATGTGAGGAAGAGAAAGGAACCTCACCATAAATTTCTGACAAGAAAAACCCTCTATTGCAATAGAGGATAGGAATTCTCTATTCGACCCTAAACACATTGTTTATTTCTTCAACTACAAATAATTTCAGCAAATTTAAAACTAGTTCCCCAATCCAAGGGTTTACAGAGGCAACCAACAAACTCCAAGGAAAAAATAGAATGGTTTTTCCATCACTACCCCTAATGTAAATTCCGAACACAAAGTGGTGACATGTACGCTAGTTATTAATTCAAGAATAGTGAACATACTTTTTGATTATCCTTTTACAATATCTTTTTTACCAGGAATTTTTACTAGAACAATACAAAAACCACCACAAATCATGGAAGTGGATATGTTAGTTATAATGGAAAATGGGGAAATTATTACATCCCATGAATAAAAATCCTCCCCTATCACAATTTGGGGATTGAAATTCTTGGGAAAATTGACATACCACTTTAGGTGTAATTTTATGCAATTATTGTCATGGATTTTCTTTCCCTCTATACAACCAATATAAATTTACTTTATTGAGAAATCACTCTTCAAATAGTGAATTGAACCTCGAATCTGTACAAGTACAAGGAAGAGAATGAATCCTCTTTAGTACCATCATGTCAAGAGTGGATATTACTTCCCTATGGGAATGTGTATCTTACTCAGATGATTGAGTCTAAGGAAGGAACCATCCTCGAAGACAAGCTTATTTTGACAGAATACACTCAAGTGTTTCCTGGTGATTTTTATGGTATTCCTCCTTGAAGGGATGGTGAATTCTCCATTGGTCTTATACATGTGGCATTGAGAATATCCAAGACATCATATAGAATGGATGTTATAGAGTTTGAGGATATAAAAAAACAACTATAACAAAATCTAGATAAAGGGTTAATATTCACATGTGCTTCACCATGGGGTGCACCATTATTCTTTGTCAAGAAGACGTATTGGTTAATATTCCTTTACATTGATTATTTAGTGATAAAAAAATAACAATATATAACTAATATCTTCTTCCATGAATGGATGACTTATTCGGTCAGATATGTGGAGCACAATACTTCTCTAGGTGGATCAGCAGTCGAGATATTACCAAGTAATGGTCAAGATGGAGGATATCCCCAAGGCTACGTTTCGTACAAGGAACGAGTACTACAAATTCCTATTAATGCATTTTAGCCCCACTATTGATCTAGTAATCTTCCTGAATTTGATTAATAGAGTCTTTAGAGATTAACTTGACGTATTTTTGGTAGTATTTAGAGATGATATTCTATTATATTCTGAAACCAAGGAGGATCTTGGGGACCGTCTATTCACTATTCTAGAGACATTTCTAATGGAGAAGCTATATGGAAATAACAACATGTGTGAGTTCTGGTTTATATAAGTCTCATTTTTTGGGTTATATCATCACAACTGGTGGGATATCTATGGATTCCTCCAAGACAAATGGAATTGATGGATGGTCGAGGAATACATCTATGATGGATATCCGTATCTTTCATGGGTTTGATGGATATTATCGCTGATTTGTGAGAAATTTCTCACTAATTTCAACCCTATAACCAAGCTAACTCGGTAGAGAGTCATGTTTTCTTACAGTGATAAATGTGAAGATAGCTTCAAGGAGCTGAAAAAGAGGATTATAACTATGATAGTGCTTGTACTAGCAACAATTGGAGAATTGTTTTTGATATTCAGTGAGTCTTTGAAGAAGGTTATGGGTTATGTGTTGATGAAAAATAATAAATTCAATACTTGTGCATGAAGGTAATCGAATGTTCATGAGAAAAACAACCAAACACCTAATCTAGATTTGACTACAGTAATCTTCTCTTAAAAATATTGGTGACATTCCCTCTTTGTGGGAAGGTGTGAAATATATATTGAAAAAAAGCCTCAAGTATATATTCATATATAAAGAGTTGAACATGAACCAACAAAGATAGTTAGATCTGATCAACGACTATGACTACTCAATCCATTACCACCCTAGGAAAGTGTAAAAGGTGGTAGATGCTCTAATTAGATTGGACCCAATGATTCTATCATTGATGATATTTGATAAGGATCCAATTTTCTTAGATTTCATGATGATGGAAATGATAATCATAATTAAGGGAACATCATCACTCCTTTCACAAATTATTTATCAACCATATCTTTTGGAATGTTTGAATTATTCTCAAAAGGATGATATGGGAGTTCAGATGAAAGTTGATGCTATCAAAAATGAGAAATCCTTGTATTTCAATGGTAATGAAGAAGAAATTGTGAGATTTTGGTCAATATTATGTGTTCCATCAGATATTGAGTGAAATAATGAAATTTTACTTGGTGTACATAGTTCAAATTTCTCCATTCACCCTGGATACACAATGATATTTCAAATATCTGATATCATTGTTGGTGGGATAACAAGATGAAGAAGATTGCTGAGTATATATCAATGTTCTTGGTGTGTTAGTATGTAAAGGACGAGAGGTATAAGTCTAAGGGGATAATGAAACTATTACCCATAATAACATGGAAATGGGAAAACATCACCATGGACATTGTCAGTGGACATCAAAATACATTCAAAGGAAACTATTCTATCTAGGATTTTATTGATGGTATTGCAAAGACTGCATACTTCATTATAATTTTGGAGGATTTATCATTGGATAAACTGGCATGGATATACAACAAAGAAGTAGTAAGGCTACGTGGAGTACAAATATTGATTGTACCCGATCGAGATCCATGATTCACCTCTATGTTTTGGAAGACTCTCTAATATTATTTTAATACAAAGATGAACATCATTGTGGCTTATCATCCTCTAACAAATTAAAAATCAATGTAGACAATACAAACACTTGAGGATATTTTGATAGTCTGCTTAATGGACTTTAAATTAGGGTAGGTTCGACATCTTTCTATGGTTGAGTTCTCTTACAATAAAAATTTATACTAATGCCTCCAAATGTCACCTTATGAATCCCTTTAAGGTAAGAGGTTCAGAACACCGGCATATTGGGATGAATTTGGGGTGTGAAAATTTCTAGGTCTAGAAATGGACTAAGAAATTGTGGAGAATGTTTAGACTGTATAGCAGCACATTAAAGATACTCAGAGTCGATAAAAGATCTATATTGAGAACTATCGGTGAGACCCGGAGTCTGATGTTGTCGACATGGTATCCCTTAGCATATCACCATGGAATAGAATTATGGGAATGGATAATAATGTAAAGATTAGTCTAAGGTATATTGGTCATTTTTTATGTCCTTGATCATATTGAATCAATGGACTATCAACTTTCACTCCCACTGAACATGTCTTAAGTACATTACATATTCCATATATAACTCTTGAGGAAGTACATACCTGACCCATCGCATATACACAATCCAAAGGTAGTACCATTGGATAATGAAATATCCTATTAGTAGAATCTGATAAATATCATAGATCGTAAGGAATAAGTTCTATGAAATATGTCAATTCCCATCTTCAAACTGTTGTGGAGAGACCTCAAAATTGAAGAGGAAATGTGCGAACCAGATCAAGTAATGAGGTAGAATTTCGCATATCTATTTTAATGTGGAAAAATAAATTTAAACGGTGAAATTTCTGAAGGGGGTAATGTTGTAAGGACCTAAACATTCATGAATAAAATTACCTTTCTATTATTTAATTAAATGTATTATGGATGTAGAAAACACATGAAATATTTTATTATAATTATTGTGTTTAAATTATGAGTTAGTATTTTTACCATTTATTATTTTGTCATTGAATAGTGATCATATGACTAATATATATTTTAGGTTTTTTTAAATACAGGTTTTTTACATTGAAAAAAGAGAGAATGGACTCATCCAATAGACTTGGGATGTACAAAGCTCATTTGTTAGATCTCGTAAAGGAAGGTAGAAACACTAGGCTTTTCCCTTGACCAAACCAAAGCTGGGCTTCAACATGTTAAGATTAAATGTAAATCATCTACAAAAAAAGTTCATGTTAATAGAGATCACCACCCATGCGATGTTATCCAAGCTGCCCCAAGAGTCGGTCCCCAATGCACACCTTACCCTTATGTCTTATGTGTGTGTTATAAGGGGTTATGTAATAAGGGATTATTTACTTATTATATAATCATTTTTTATAAATTAAAGGCTTCTTCCATCAATTACATTATGAAAATAGTTTTTGATAAAATTATAATGAATTAGATAAATTGATTTTTTGGGTACAATTGCAGTTTTTAAAAATATATAGATTATTATATTAAAATAATGTTTTAATAATACTGTTATAATAATAGTGTTATAAGAACACTAATTTTAATTATAAATGATGATTATATTTATTTTTTTACACTATATAAAATTACGAATTCAGTTTGAAAAGAATTATATTTTTATAAAATATAACAGAAATTGTATTTTTAATTAAAGAATTTATTTGGATGAAATAAATAATTTTTTAATGTATTAATATTTTAATAAAATATTATTATAAAATTACTTTTATGAATAATAAATGGGTATATAATTTTTTGGAAGTAAAATGTAATTTTTATTAATGTTTAAAAACTATTTTTGTCAAACCCCGTCAATTTTCAATAAATGACCGTTTTTATTTTAGTGAAATTTCACATATGTAGAAATTTATTTAGATAAATTGAATATTATTTTTTGAATCACGAAATATAAGCTATCCAATGGTTAATTTTTCATAATTTTTTGAGATAATCGAATTTTTGGGTAATAATTAAATACTGTATAGATATATAATGTGTTTTATGACATCATAATGACCCAATAGTGATGTAATAAAACACTATAAAAGTAATATTCACCCAATATACGTTTTTACATTAAAAAAATGTGATTTTACATTTTTATTATTATTTTTATGATTACATAGTGGACCCTCCCATACATATAAAATATTGTAAAATTTCAAAATGATTTCCTTGCGAGTGGGACTCACCTCCACAAAATTAAGTCTAATATTTTAAAATGTTCTTCCATTGGCCATATATAAAAATGATGTCCACTCCCCTTTGGAATGAAATCATCTGAATAAACCATGTGATGGTTTGTGGTTTTGAATATTTAATTATATAGATTTTCAAAACCTATGTTTCTGAAATATTAAAATAGTTTCCTCTCGTTTCCTAAATAAACCAACACAATATCCCACTTATATTCACTCAAAATCCTTGTATCACGACCCTAAGCTTCCCTAAACTCTATAGAATCCTCCCAAGGCACCCCAATCTCTCAGTAATCCCTTCCTTAAGCTCTCGAAGAAACACACTCAAGTAATGGATTTCTTCCTTTCTCATTTTTATCCAAGTTTCTTTATATTGGTATGCCCTTTTATATTCAATTTAAAATGTTGGGGTATGATTTATCCCCTCACCATACTTCCATACTTATTTTTTAATGATTATAGACCTATTTATCTCTAATTAATACCTCCCATGAAAACCTATTACCATGTCAAAATTTCATAAGAGTTATTTCATTTCTCCTCTTTCTTCATGTTTCTTTATTATGTTATGCCTTCTAATTCCAAATACCATGTATTGGTAAATTCATCTATATGAACCCCTTAATATAAATTTCATGTAAAAATTATAATATATACATTTATATCCCATCAACCATTTTTATGAATGATTATTTCAAGATATTTTGCTGCTGAAATTGCGCTACAATTTTCCATGCCAAAATCATCGTGTAGTGAATACCATGCCAGTTTTCTATTAATGGTATTCACCTTCATGAACATATCATTATTGATTATAGAGTTTCATTTATATATTCCTCATTTTTTTATCATGTAATAAATGATTATGTTGAATTATTAAATATTATATGATCCATTTGACACACTGATGCATGAAATTAAATGTTTATAATGGGTGCACTCTAATAGCACTCTAATGCATTGGATAATGTTTAGTATCATGATACACAATGTGAAATGATGGTTTACTCTTGATAATTCAGGTTTAATAAGTGTTTAATCATGCTAATTCAAGTGTAATGAGGGTTTACTTAGGATAATCCATGTGCAACGAGCCTTGACTCATGCTAATATCTTGTTGTATGTCGTTTCCTCATTTCCATGTTATGATAATCATACTATATCATTCCGTTCATTTCTGGTTTCTCTTGTGATCCATTGATATTCCTATTGAATAAAATATATGGTATTCCTCATGTTATTCCATGATTACTCCCTTACTAGGCTTTATATCTCACCCTTTTCTTATGTATGTCCACCGATTATCCAATGCGATGCTAAATACGAAGGAATATTGTGGTAATGTAAAATAATTTTTCAATAAATATGTCATTTTTTATGTTTTAAGTGGTTGTGTAATGTTTCTAATTTCCATATAAACAATACCTCTTGATCCTCAGAGTTGTCTTATGTGCATGTATATGTTAAAAATCATTATTAAATATGTAATAAAGATAAGGATTGTTTTAGAGATAAAGGAAGATAAATCTAATTAATAAATATATAAATTCTAATAAACATTATTAATCATAATGAACCATTACTTTGATACCTTATGTTAGTCGCATTTGGAATTTTTGTGAGAGACACCCAAATATATGTTGGTGAATCATGTGATAAAACCATTTTTAATTTAAACACTAATTACATAAACTCTAACAACCATATCTAATAATGAAATCATAGTTAATAATTTTACATTTTAATTCATAATTTAATTATGTTGTTGTTGATACATATATCAAATTACCATGAGATAAAATTGTACTAATGATTTATTAACCACGATTCACTAGATAAGTCTTATGGAGTTTAAGATAATTGTTCATTTAAGACATAGATATTTTACTTAGTTCACCAAGACTGGTGTAATACATGTCTCTTTCAATTTCCAATGATCTCATACACAAGAATCCACAAAATAAACATATATGTGGTGGTTTATTCTAAATAAATCCTAGGTCTAGGGTCTCTCCACTTTCATGACATATGGATTTAGTAGTTCCTCTCAAAGGACACTCTCCTTATTCATCTATTTTTCTCACTATTCTAGAATTTGAAAAAAAAAATTGTCATAAAATAAAAATAAAAGAAATATCATTGTTATTTTTGATTTATCAAGCATAATTTGTGTTCCTTGATCTCTATATTTATCCTTTTTAGGATAAGTATAAATATCATCATCATGTTTTCAAGAATCATCCATGAAATTCCACCTTATTCTTTATAAAATATCTTCAAGGTGTTTTAATCATATTTATTTTTTTATTCTACTTTTCCAAAATTCCACTATCATAAAATAAATATATCAATATTCCTCCCAGTGTATTTCCTCTCTCGTTTTCATATAAATGACAAAATTACTTTTAGAGATAGATATCTTCAAAATTCCCATCCTCCAGAAATCATGTATATCTATTCAAAGGGAGTTACATTATACTTTCCTCATAAGTTATCACAAAATAATGATTTGTATAACAGGAAAATTATTTCAACAAAATTTACTAAATTATTGTCAAAACCTTATCAAAAAAATTGTTAATATTGATTATTTAACTCATTAAAGATTACACTATAATTCTTTAAGGATTTTTTTAATTTTAAATATATCATTGTGTGGTCATATTTATCATAATTTGGATACCTCCAAATAGCTAAAACCATCAAAATCTACATTATACTCATCATTTTTATGATAAATTTCTCCAAATTTTTAATTTTTTCATTACTATCAAAATTTATTACGTATAATTTAAAATTAATGATGTATAACATAGTCAACGGTTTTTCATAAACCACATAGTTTAAAAGTAGATGAATCCTACATATCACATGAAATGAATCTTATGTATACTCTATGTGTAAAATATTTTTCCATTTTTTATTCTATAGTACCCTTAACTATCAGTTTAATGACACTTTCATATCCTAATGAGTCATCTTCCTTTTATACATTATAACTGTGTAATGTTACTAATACTTATCATGTTAATTACCATTACATATCATAGTGCTGGTTGGACACATTTATATATTTATATATTATTATAGAGTTTACTTTTATGTGTATAAGTCACTTCATCACCTTTCCATTTGATAAATTTTCTATGAATGGGCCTTTCTTATAAGCGTATGTGGCTATTTTATATGAGGTGGAAAAATATCTGAAACAAGATAACCTTATACATTGAGTTTATTGCCTTTACATATATGATGTGAATTATTTACAATTTATTTTTCTCAACGTGTATCCAAGATTAATTTTATGTATTATCATAACTACATGTCTATATATAGAGAGTTGTATGGATTTGATGCATTCTTACACACTGTCTTGGTTTCTATTATATAATAGTCCTTATAAAATTCTAATATACTTGGACCTTATTGCCTTATACATAATCAGTATCAACTAAAATTTTGAAATTATTTACTTATATAACAAATCAACCAAAAGTAATGTATTTGGAACAACTGACTACTAACTTCTAAATAATTATCATTCATATATTATTAATGATAAACACATGTTTCCCTAATAACTACCAACCCATTATTAATAATATTTTATGATTCAAAATCATTCCAATATAACTTTTTGATATATATGTTACATCTAAATCAACCATGGAACCATATCCTGACTAACTTCTAGAATTGAAAATTCATTATAACTTATAGATCTTCTAGAAAAACCATAAGAAAGAGAGGATTCATCAATAATTCCTCCTCAATATTATTTTTAATTTTTAACTAATCAACGCCACCATTAATACCAATATGTTTTGAGAAAAATACAATATTTTCAAATAAAAAATATTACATTAGATTTTAATTAATCCAAACCTATCAATAATCCTCAATTTCCTACTAAAAAAACTAAAAGTAATCAATCAAAGGAATTTCTAATTTACCCAAATCTATCACTCTCTTAGGTGGCCAAAACAAGTTTGGTTATGGGACCTCAAGACCGCCTCCCAATATGGTAGAGGATTCCAAATAGTGGTGGGGTGTTATGAAAATATTGGGGATTCTATACCCTCTGGTAAAGTGTTACAATATAACATAATATTAAAATAATGATAATATCGAAGTATAGAAGAATAGTGGAAACCATATATCAGAAATCAGGAATGTAAAGGGGAAACTAATAATGAATAATTATATATTTAAAATATTAAATATATCTAAATGTTAAACAGAAAACCCTACAAATAAAATAATCATCTGACACAAAGTATACTCAAAATACCCTGATATTGAACACAATGTCAGACCCATCTCCAAACTCCATCCCATCCATCAAGAAATAAATTAGTATCAAGTTCCCTTTCCTTTGTCAGAACCCACACCCATGTAATATGATCAGGTACCAAAAGGTATCCCAAATAGAGTGTGAGTATAACTCACGAGGCTTACACCTTATATCTAATTAAAATCAGTCTGATAAAAAGTTCCTGAAATAATTATATAAATGGTGATTAAATTAATCAATTAATATAATATATAAATTGACCTACTTCAGCACCATGCCAGAATGTCTACATTTATATGTCAGAGGAATGTTATCCATAAACCAAATCCATGTTATATTCAACCAACATGGTAAAGAACTCTGTATAAACATTTTAGTATCTTTGAATAGAAATATATATAAAAATTTCAATATCAACTAGCTCAAGACCTCTATATAATAATTTTAACATTTATTAATGGGAATAGTCCACTATATAAGAATTTCAGAATGTATCACTGGGAATAACTCGCTATATAAGCATTTCATCCTCTTGGCATAGGCCTGTATATAATAATTTCATAATTTATTATTTGGAATATCCCATTATATAATCATTACTAAATAAACTCATAATTCATAATAGTATAGAAATCACAGTACCATAACATAAACCTCGATGGTTAATTATGAAAACTACAATTTTTCTTTTTATTACACATTGATTAATATATCAATTGATCAACATCAATATAAATACCCCATAAGTAGTTATCAATTTGATTTTGTACCATTAAATCACTTTAAATTTCATTTCATGCTAAACACATAATTATAAACTAGCCAATTAATATTAATTAATAGTTAGTTGACCTAAATGGTTTCTGTAAGCCATAACTCATCAAAATTTGACTCCATTTGAATATAACCAATGTTATAATTCATTATTTAGCATTTATAAATAAATAAATTAATAATAGAACTCATTAGGTCACATAAAATCATAATATTGCATATAAATCATAATTAACATACCATAGGGATAGATTTTAGACCCATACCTTTATCTGATGATTGACACTGAACATCCAATGTGTAACACCAAAAAGGAAGAAGGTAAAGATGACTGAAATGGGAAACCCAGACCATTCTAATCAATATCAATATCGGCAAAAATGTATTCAAGATATTTACACTACAATGACATGGACTTTTGGAAGAAAATGGAAAACCTATTTAAAAAAACTCATCATGTATCATATATGATATCGGTACAACCATAACGGAAGTGGAGACTCCAAAATTGCCTGAAAATTATCGTAGGGTTCAGAGGAGTATGGTATGAACCAAAAAAATGAATTAATCTGACGGACACCTATCACAGGGAGAGGAAAAAGTGTATTTTTTATGTTTCCTAGTGCATCCTAGAGGATGACTAGGGTCACCTCACTTGATGATCTTTCTCAATTCATTCAACTACATTATATATTTCACCTAAGAAGTAAGTATTTGTTTTGTTTTATTTATTAAATAATTGGAATAAAATAAATAAAATGAAACATAATATAAGGAAAAAAATTTATTTCTAAATTACAATGAAATGGTAAACATAATGTAATTATGGATGAACAAATGTTCTCCCAATATAATTTTCCGGGAGCACCTTCACTAACCAGATTCTAATATTTTTAGTGAACTCAGACCATCATATGTGTGAACACCTTAGTCTAAACCATTTTTGAATTAAAATTCCGCTACGTGATCTCTAATCATGCCCTCCACCCACCTCCTCAACCAAGGGAAAATTGATGTAGATTAAGAATTTAAACCTTAGACAACCACATTGAGGATTACACCCACTATAATTTATCCTTAGAATTAACACAATGAATATTAAAAACTATGTCTTGGGTTCAAGAACGTGATTACTCCCTTGAGAAATTCCTCATTTAAGTTACACATGATCATGAGTATTATAGTTCATGATGTTAATATGAAAAGAATAATAGAAAAGAATAAGAAAAATGTAAGTAGAAGATAAGAGGGCAGATGGGTAGACAAAAAAATAAAAATATTGCGTGAATTTATTATAAATCTAAATTACAATTAAGAACTAAAAAAATTATAAAAATTAAATATAATGGGTGAATATTTTCGGTCAGCCTCCATAAGTGGTGATCTCATCCTTGGTTCCTTGAAACAATGGTATGGAAAATGATAGGATTTTATAGGGAGGATCTCCTCTCATTTTATATGAACATTTCATTCCTCCAAATTTTGAAAGGTTGTTGACCCAATAAATGGATGATTCATGTGTGGTACCCTTCATTAAATTTATTCTTATTTATCTTCAATTTTTTCTCGCTAAATCTCAGCTCAATTGGCCTTTGAATATTTCAGTTATGAATTTTTCAGTGGAGGTTTTGTTTTCTAGATGCAAGTTCTAGAAGCTTCATTAAAAAAATAAGGCATTCAATGAAAACCTTAAGGTATTCATAACTACATAAAATTAATTCTTTAGTCTATATTATGTGTAATATATCATTTAAAATTATAATAACCTCAATTTAAGGTGTGTATCCTAAGATATACTTCTGTTACGATGTTGGGTTCCAAACTATCCTCCCAGAAAAGTATTCAACTTCATTGATTTTTTAAAGACTCTCGATGCTCGAATCATCCACTCGTCCAGCGAGAAAAGTTGATGTAAATAAAATAAGGATTATAACAAGAAAGGAGTCACTCAATTTGGAATTATGTTATTCATGAAATGAATAAAATAGCAATGATTTAAAATTCTATCAAAAATCCATAATTAAGGATTTTTCACTATTTTTCTCAAAACACATCATAAATCAAAAATTGATCCATATATTCTCAAATTGATAATTTTAGTATGTTAAATAATTAAAATTATTACAAAATATGTGGAAAATATTATCTCTAATATATTCGTACGCACGACAGCCTTAAAACCACTAGGCCAAATAAATAAATGTGTGTAATACAATTTATCATTCTATATTTCCAATTTACATGGGATGAAAAAAAATTAATCTAATAAGCTTAAAATTATTCCCCATTAACTATTAAACATAATGTAATTAGATATCACAATGTGTGTTCATTTAATGTCATGAACCATATTACGGCCTCCAACCATTCACATCATGTGTCTTGCGACATTTACATGGCATGTAAATGCACTACAAATAGATTTCATCCCAATTTATATATAAATACCTAAACCACCTCCAATGCCTAAAAACTATACAAACCCACAGAAACCCCTTTTAACACATTTATACCATGACTCTATTAGTTAAAAAAACATACATCTCTAATCATTATGCCCTTTTCCCTAATAAGGCACACAGTCTCTTAAAAAGAATCTTTCCTCAATGTTTAAATACAATATAAAACCCAATGAAATATGTGCAATAAAAAATTCAAATATGGATATACCATTGAAATGATGGAATCTTACAGCCTCCCCACCATATAAAAGCACATCAACAAGTTTCTACAAGCATAATTTTGGGGTCGCGGCAAGCAATTCTGACCACTATTAACACACCCATTCCTCCACTACACTTATATAAAAGGTATAGTATTGGCCTTGAGATACTTCTCACTATGGTATAGAAATCTATATAGGATGACATGAAAAAGGTTTAATCATTACAAGGCTCAATTCCTCAACTTATTACAAATGACAAGGGTAACAATAATATATTTGAAGATATGAAACATGAAAAACTTTTTGAATGGAACTGTATTACTATATATGGACTAATTGGTATTTCACTAGACCAACGATCTCAACATTCTCAAATGGCTCAACAATCCTTGGCACTAACATTCCTTGTTTCATGACATATAATTCCAAAAATTATGTGATACTTGAATAAAAACATAATGAGAAACCTTGAACACAAGTGGTCATCTTATATTATCTTTATAATTTTTTTCTCTCTACAGTCACCAACCACCTCTTAATTAGTTGGACTTTATTAGACTTCTCGTGTACAAGAGAGGGCCCAAAAAGTGTTGGCTCGCCTACCTCTAACAAATAAAGAGTCTAATGGCATATCATATTAAACAAAGCCTCCAAATATTCCATTTAGTCTAATTTTTGGAATCTGATATTATATTAAGGCTCCATGAGTTTCATATGTTTCTCCCATTAATCATTAAAATTGAAAACACATGCTCATAACATATCCTCCAGAACCTAAATTATAGGCTTAGATTGACCATGAATATGAGGAAAATGGGATGTCATAAAATGAACCCATGATCTCAGAACTTTTTAAAGACCCTAACAGAACCGCAATATAAAAATAAATCTATTTCTGAATTTATACTCCTTATAACACCATGCAACTGAATTATCCCATGTATAAAAAACTACCCATATAATTAACAGGGGAGGCCTCTTTGATATGTAATTAGTGGGATACCTTTTTTATTTGATTCATGATCAGCCATACTATATCATTCTTATGGGTTGTATTAGGTAATTCTATTACAAAACCCATAGGGTCATAATCCCATTTTAACAAAAAAAGGGGTAGATACTGAAATACTCTAGTTGACCTTTGATACTCAGATTTCACCAGTTTATTACTGAATCATCTCACCATGAATCATGCTACATCCATATTCATTCCTAAAAACAAGTATAATATATGTATATCTTGATACATATTTTTTGAAACATGATGTATTGGCCATTTATATTCATGAAACACTCTCATCTACTCCCCAAAAAAGCCAATATCGATCCATACTCTATAATGAAATCGAATTGAATTTATAATTACAAGATTCCATTTTGATGGTGTATTCAAACCATATAGTCTATCTCTCATAACAAACCCATCAAAGCAAATAAATTATTCATCTTCATTATGTCCAAACTAATAGGTTTAACATATGTCGAATCAAAGATACTCTCCCCTAGGGCACCAAAACAACTAGATGATTTTTTGAAAAGAGTGTCATCATCTTCCACTCATTAAATACTATTTCACTAACTATGTTAAAATATTAATATTCAATTATTTGGAAAAAAAATTCTCTTTAACGGTGTATAAACTAAATTGATGTTAGAATATAACAGACACTCAAGCCACCTTCTCTACTAACGGTTCAAGTCCAGCAATGAGAATATATATCTTTGGATCTTTTGGTTTTTGTACACCCTAAACCTATCACCCATAAAATAGTGTCTCCATCACCTTAAGGAATATACCACCTTATCTAACTTCATATTGTTAGTAGGGTAATTCTTCTCTAATCGCCTCTGATGTCCGAAGCCATAAGAAACCACTCTATCATCCTACATCTGAAATGCTCTGAGTCTATCATCGAATGTGTCACAATATGTGGAATAGGATTTATATAGATCATGTAATGTGGGGATGGGTGTCGAGTCTATCATACAATTCATCTCCTAAAAATCATGGTCACATGCATTAGAACGAACAAAATTCACCCCAATTTTGGTCATCCTAGAAATTATTGCTTCTAAATTGGAGATGTCCTAGATAAAGAATCGATAATAACCTTATAAATCAAAAAAAACACTAAATAATGAATTCATTATAGGTATGATATAGAGATACAGTGGTGGAAAATTTTTATATGTCCCCTATCACTCATTTCTCTAAGATTACATGGACCATGAAGTTAACTTTATCAATACATAATTGTCATTTGGTTATCTTGGAATAATTCCGATTCTCTCTCAACATACTCCATATATTTTCATGATATTTTCAATTATTATCTATATAATAGAAGTACAGTAGGATTTCATTGACCAAAACAACTAAAAATAGATCCCAAATAAGATGAGCGATCTGATTCATCAAGGCCATTAATATTTTCGGTGCATTCATCAAACCAAATGGAATCACTTTGAAATCCTGAAATCCATACAGGATCCTAAAATTAGTCTAAGGTATGACTCATCATATCACCCTCAATTTTTTATATATCGATCTCAAATGGATCGTGGATAAGATCTTATCACCTCTCATCTGATCAAAGAGATCATCGATTCATGAAAGTTGATATCAGTTTGTAACCATCTTTTGGTTCAATATCTAAAAATATTCACATTATCACAGGGTAACATTATCCTTCTTAGAGAAAATAATTAGAGAAACCTATAGAGATATACTAGTTCACATCAAACATTTAGCCTCTAAATATTCCAACTGAACATTAAACTTCTATTACTCTATTGGTTACATCCAAAATGTTAAGATAGAAAATCAAACTACTCCCAACATCACCTTGATAATGAGATATATTTCCCATATAGAAGGTAAGATGAGGAAATTATCTAAAAAAACATCATAAAAATGGTTTATATATGGAGTCAAATAATCATACTAAATTTTACCCGTAACTAAAACCAAAAAAAAATATCTAAGCCATGCAGCAATTCTATGCTCATTGAATTTATCATCCATGACCATCCTAAAGACCCCAATCACGCTGGTGAGAATAACTACCCCAATTTGAGATAGAAAGGTAAAAATCCTTCAGTAAGTATCAATATGATCTTATTATAGTACAAACCAACACATTAAAATAATAAATTAGAAAACTATATTTTCTATAATGAATGGATCCCAAAAGAAACTGTAACCACAAATATCTAGATAACATGCCTTGAAATGTTTTATCTTCTATAACTACACTCCCAATGGTCTATTTATGGTCAAAACACATGCATGATTTCCACATTTATACTTAAACTTGATTGAGAAAATATTAGATAAAATTTATTGTGATGATCCTATATCAAAAAATATTCATCGGTAGATAATAAAAGAATCAAACCTCTGACATTAGATGGTAAGATATCTATAATATCTGTTGTAGTCTACATAACGTGCATCTGAATACGCTATACATCATGGGATCCATCATGACACCCTTGAGATATCCCCACTATCTGTTACTGTCATTCCAACATTGGGGTACCATGTCCCAATCCTTGACGAGAAATTAATACTGAAATCTACGTTCCTGACTAATGGGGAATAGGAAAGTCCCTCCAAAACTCTAGTACATGTCATGCTCTCCCACCATAGCTCTGCATTTAGATGTTCCCAAAGAAGTTTAAATATGACCCATTCTTCTGCATGAATGTAACAACAATGTTGTTTAAGAATACTGAGGATTCTTGTGACCATAAAATACATAGTGATAAAACTATAATTAAACATGGCCCTAAGATGAAATCCTACTTCCCTAACAGATCTACCCAATGATTCCTTGGTCTAAACTATCAAAGAGGTGGTTCTTAACACAACAATAAGAGCTCCTAGTTCACCCATCTAGAACAAACTAGTCCCTACTCTAGTCCTCTCTCGGTTTTGCTACCATTTAGAGTGCATAATTCATCATGTATGAGAAGAAACTCAAACAAAAAACATCCACGTAAGACCTTATCTAATGGTGAAGTCCTTCTCAAAAATGCATTCCCCTAGAGATATCATCATCATATAAGGATTGTGGAATGAACATTAGTTAAGTGAATGATTCATCAAAGTAAATAATTGATAGGTTCTCTTGAGTCAGATGCATGAAATCATAAGCCTTTTCATCCCTCTATATATGTAATTTGATGTGTCTTAATTACATTCCCTCAATGTACATCTAATATAACTCCTCCTTCTACCCATTCTTCAATAGAATATTATAGATATTCAAGTTAGGCCCCTGGAACATATACATAGAAATATTCACCCTCCTATAATTGGGTGTATGAAGGTTCTAGAAGTCATTTTGAAGTAACTCAATCCATAACTCTGCTACATGGGGGTCCCCCTCCATAGTGAATATTGGCAGATTCAACAGCTGAAACTCCCTCCTCAATTAAGATATTGAAGGCATGGTGTGAACGGTCTTTTATTCCCTAGATCACTTGACCCAAAAAAAATATCCATGAAATTGAACATCCATATGATCATCAGAAGCTACAGGAAGCTCCAAATGATCTATTTTAGGTGCGCACTAATTTCTAATCTCCAAATGATCAACTTGAATATGACGAGGAAAAATTTCCATTACATCATAAACACAATCCTTAGACCACTAGATAACAAACATTGTCAACCTCAACAGGTGACATAAATATATAACTACTACCCCAGTCTCGTTAAACATTACTAAAAATGTTTTATCGTGAAATAATATTTCATTTAATTTCATTTATCCAAATTATCCGATATATCATCTCACTTTTCATATTGGAAAGTATATAATACATTAAATAAATATGTCCCTATTATGAACCATTAATGTGAATATATATATATATATCCCTACATTCTTATCATGATGCATGCATACTAATATCGCACCATATCAGGCTATGAGTGTAAATAAAAAGATAAAATAACATCACACAACATGTGAATCCCTCTATTTGAAATAACATCAACTATAATTGGAAATCATCAAGCATAATAATCTCATACCTAGACACACAAATTCCACCCTATACATGGGTGAGCTACTTCCATGCACAATCTCGTCACCAAGTCCCCACACATCCTATTAATATTTAACGGTAACCAAATAGAAAATCCAGAGAAAATAAAAACCATATCCTCTAATTCCACATTGTAACTTCCTGATTCTATTTATAGAACCTCTATTTCATAGATAGAAATTAAATAATTTTTTTTGGAATATTTAAAACATTATTCAAACAAGAAAAGTATGTACTAGTCAAGTAACATTCAAAAAATGGAATCGTAAACATGGGTACATAAATGAGCCACATCATATCCCACTAGGTTCTTCTTGACTAGAACCTTCATAAACACATAAAATATAGTACCTATTTTCATAACCTAGGGTGGAAAACATAAAAATGGGTGAGATCAGATGGCCATTAAGTGTAAACATGGGATATACATATGTATTATCATGAGAATAAGGGGTATGAGAACAGGATCATGAATATTGAAGATCATACACATAATATAAAAGAACATATAAATAAATCATTGCATGAATCTTTGAAGTTCATAAGACATCAATCATAAGGAAATAATGAGTATAATATATTAATTAATAACATAGGAATTAAAAAAGGAATTTTTTTAGATACATAACCATATAAAATTATTTTCATAATAGTCATCAAATTACTTCAAATGCCAAATTAGTAGACAAAGCCCTTTATCGAATCGATTTCACTCCTTACTCCAACCCTATATTTCTTAGATAATTTAAATCCTTATTCCATCCCTGTAATAATGAACCATGTTCATTTTTTGTTCTATCAATGTCTATCTCATGAAATATAAATCATTACCCATTAATTTGCCGGTAGATATAGGTCCCATCCATTTAATAATGAAATCATACACACAAGTACCATAAGATCATAAATACTAATATCATAACCTATGAAATAAAATTGGTATTATAAACATGTATTCATATCATAACCTTCATAAAAAATACATCTTCTATAGTCATTTCATCATAAACATAACTTGTTAAAATAATTGTGTTTCCAAATTATATAACCCGAGAAAGATAAATGGGTTTTATAATAATAATTCCATTAAAAAAGTAATCCATTAAAAGAATTAATATTAATGGAAACACTAAATAATTTTGAAATAGTTTCATGACAAATAAAAATGGTTTTTATGATTTATGGTAAATAATTTTTAATTATCCTTTAAAAACAATTCTTGAGGAAACATTCCTTTATACATTGAAAAACATTTTATTAATTTTATTTCTTTATAAATAACCTTAAAAACATATATAGGATGCATTTAAAACAATAAATAAATTTTACAATACTTTATTCCTTGAAAATGGTCTTCATGTATCATTTGAAAACATTTTATAAAACAATTTTGAAAACACTTTTTTTGAATAAAACAGTTTTCCGACTAAAAAGTGAAATATTGTCAAATTTTCAGAAAAACATTTTCTTAAATATATTAATTACCAAAGAGTTGGAAAATGATAGTAAAACATTATTATATCATGAATAAACATAGGATAATATAATTCATTTCTTTTCTTGATATATAGATCATATGATTTGAAAACATGAATCATAATCATAAACAACCTCGATAAATGATGATATCATTTCAATAAACTCTTCAAACATGGTAACAAGGGATCAAAATCTACATATAAAAAATAAAATAACATGAAGCATAAAATGTCATGAAAATAATGGGATTAATTATATAAAACATAAAATATATGTACATACACCTCAAAAAAATAATTTAGGTGCATATCAAAACATTATTCTCAAAGAAATAAAATTGTGACGAAACTATTTTACAGATTTGGTGATATCTGAATCATAAAACCCATGAAATAAATTTTATAAATTTGATATGTAAATACTAATAAATTTAACTATATGATTCATATAATTCATCCATGGGTAGTATAATCACAACACAAAAAGAATGGGTGGTAAATAAATCATGTATTTCATAGAAATAAAAAGTGACATGAAATCCCCTTACCTTGTGTCTTGAATCTATTCTTACTCATAAAATACTCTTTTATAATAAATGTTAGTTTATTATACATAATTATAGAATAAAATTATTATATATATTAACATATATTGTTTGATTATGATGTTATATTACCTTTTTTTGACAATCCTATTTTAAGGTTTCGTTTCATTTAATATTCCCTTTGTTCTTTACATGAATCTTAATTTCTTATAAATTTTACCTTATACATATATCATGATTTCCAAAATGAACACTGTAATGACCCAAACTATTATAAGTGGTATTTTCATTTTGAATTAATTAAATTTCTTATATTGTAAAATGGATATATAAAACACAACCACTCCATTTGTTTTATTATATCTATTTGGGATAAAATGATCATTAAGTATCACAGTTGTTGATAATATATCCATTTAATAGTGATCAAATAACTAGTATAAATGTAGCATTTGAAAAAAATATTTTTAACACAAAGGAGGAGATGGCCTCGACTAGTAGTATCATTCCATATGAATCACATTTATCGGAGCTTTCAAAGGAAATAGAATTTCTTGTCTTTTCCTTATACCAATCCCAAGATGATATCAAACATCTAAAGCATGAGTGAAACCAATTATGGGGTATTTTCATGATCATAAAAATCTCTATCCAAACCATGTTCCCCTAATAGACTAATGAAATCTTTATCATCACACACCTTACTCTTAGGTTATATGCTTTTGTTATAAAGGGATATGTATCAGGAAACTAGAATTATGATTATGTAAATTATTTTTAATCGAATTATGAATATACTTTTTTTTAATTTTTTTTTTTAATGAAAAAATTTTAATGGAAGGATTTCAGAAAAAAATTCTCAATAAATATTTTCCTCACACCCTATGACATAAGATATTAAGGTACTTACATCCCCTCAAGAATAAAAATGATGAATCCATCAAAGTGTATGAAAAAACATCACAAGGCTTGCATGATATGCTCCCATATTTTTCATTACCCCTGAATGCAATACTGACCACTTCATTAGTGGGATAAAACCTAGCCTATGGAAATCCCTATTGATCCATGACTTAGAAAGCTATATGTAAATTTTTTTATGTTCCCTCATATTGAAATGGAGATTTGTGAATCTCAGGGGTATCACGGGGATAAGAAGAGTAAGGTAGAGTCAAATTATGGTAGTCCAATAGAGAGATATAATAGTGAAATAAAATTTAAAGACCCCACTTGAAAATGGTGTAGAAAGAAGCATGCTGGATATTTTTTTATGGGGAAGAAAAAATTATTTAGGTGAAGGGAGGATGGGCACCTAGCCAGTGATTTCCAAAAAAACTCCTACTACTACGACCGAGGAATGGAATGTTTCGGTAACCCCTCAGTGCATTGTTCCTTGCTAAAACTTCTATAAAACATGGAATTTATCGAACCAATGCACTAATACAGGGGATTTGAGAGGCAACCTAAAGCCTCAATGAATGTAAGGGAGAGATTCTTCCATCACTTCCACTGATGTGAATCTCAACAACAAACTGATGACATCTATGAATGTTATTTATAAATAAATATAAAGACTACTTTTTGATTTGGGTTATATGAATTATTTTATATCCCTAATTATGATTAGAATAATACAAACTCCACTACAAATCAAGGAAGTGGAAATGCCGTTGAAAATGGAAAATGGGTCAATTATAGCATCTCATGTATATAACCCCTCCCCTAGCACAATTTATGGATTGGACAACCTGGTTGACCTTATCATACTTACCTTGTTCAATTTGATGAAATTCATAGAATTGAATGTATTTCACAATATAGATCCAATTTAAATTTCTGTGAGAGGGAAATCACTCTACATAGAGAAAATTAATCTCCGATTCAATACATGTGAAAGATGGAGGAATAATATTATTTAGGACCAACATACCAATAATGGATATTACCTCTATATGAGCATGTGTATCAATTTCATATTATCAATTATAAGGTAGTAACCAACCAATAAGTCATGCCTATGTTGAGGGAATTCAATGATGTGTTCCCCAAGGAACTTCTTGGTCTTCCTCTTAGAAGAGATATTGAATTCTCGATTGATATTATACCTGGGTCTTTGCCAATATCCCTGACTCTATATAGAATGGATGTTGTGGAACTATATTATCTAAAGAAATAGCTATATGAGAATCTAGATAAAGGGTTTATACACCCATGTGTTTCAACATGGGGTGCACTTGTCCTCTTCGTCAAGAAGAAGGATAGGTCAATGACCATTGGCTTTGATTATCATGAGGTCAACAAAATCCCAATAAAAAAGTATATTTTTTCACAAATAGTTTAATTTATTGATAAGCTACATGGATCACAATACATCTCCAAGGTGGTTTTTTGGTTGGGATATTACCATGTAAGGGTGAAGAAGGAGGGTATCCCTATGTCTTCTTTTCATACAAGGTATGGCATTATGAGGTCATTGTGATGCCATTTGGACTCACTAATGATCTACAAATATTCTTTGACTTGATAAATTGAGTCTTTGAATATTTCCTTGACACATTTTTGGTTGTATTTATTGATTATATTCAAATATTCACCTAAATTAAGAATGAACATGATGATAATTTGAGTACTGTGATAAATACCTTACAAAAGGAAAGCATTCCAAGTATAGAAAATGTGAGTTCTAGTTGAAGGAAGTCTCTTTCATGGGGAATATCATCACAGGAAAAGGGTTATCTATGGACCCTTCAAAGACTAGGTAACATTATAGATGGCATAGGACAACATCTGTGATAGATATCGATAGTTTACATAGATTATATGGGTATTATTTTTGATTTGTGGGAAATTTCTCATGATTTTATATCCCTATAACCAAGATTACAAAAATGGACTCATGTTTTCATGGAATGATGAATGAAAATATATATTCAATGAGTTGAATTGGAGGCTTATCAATACACTCATTGTCACATTACCCATAAGTGGAGATATTTCCATGCTATACATTGATTCTTATAAGAAGGTCTTGGGTTGTGTGTGGATAAAAAATAAAAAGGTTATTGTATTTAGTTCAATGAAATTGAATGTTCAGGAGTAGAACTATCCAACATATCATCTGGAGTTGTCTACAATGATCATTGCATTGAAAATTTGGTGAAATTTTCTATTTGGGGTTTTTTCTGAAATATATATAGATCACAAAATCTATTAGTATATATTCACACAGAAAGAGTTGAATATGAACCAACGAATATGGTTAGAGCTGAATAAAGACTTTTACTGGTCAACTAAATGCCATTAAAATAAAATAAAATAATGTGGTCATCGATCTAAGATGAAAGGATCCACTAACTCTTTTATTAATTAAAATTCATAACGATCTGATCATCATAGATATGATGATGATGCACATGTGAATCATAAAGGAAGTAACATCCTCAATACATTCTCAAATGATTTCTCAACTGTCTCTTCTGGTGAGGTTAAAGGATTATCCAAGTGATAATGTGGTAATTTATAATAATTTCAAAACTATTAGAAAATGAAAATTCTTAGAGGTCAATGTTAATGAATATTGTGTTTTAATATTTGGGTTAAGATGTTGTATACAATCAAATATTTAGTTTAAGAAGTTTTTTTTGATAATGCTTGTACCTCAACCTTCTATATCCTTCCTAGAAGCACAAATTTGTATCGAGATCTCTGGTATCACTATTGATGGGATAATATTAAGAATTAGATCAAAAAATATACATCAATATTTAGAATATGTCAGCAGGTAAAGGAATAATGGAAAAAATATAAGGGGATGATGTAAATGTTTCTCATACCTAAATGGAAATGGGAAAACATCACCATTGACATTGTCACCATGCTTCTTAATAAATCTACATGATACAATTATATATGTATTTAAGTGTATCATCTTACAAAAATGTCCCACTTCATTGTTATTCTAGAGGGTTTCTCATTGTATCAACATGAACATATATACATCAGAAAAGTGGTGAGGCTTCATGGTGTACCACTATAAATTATAACCAATCAAGATCCATGATTCACCTCGATGTTCAAGAAGAATCTACATCATTCACTAAATATTTAGTTAGACTTCATCATGACATATCATACTCAATTTGATGACTAATCTGACCATACAATTGAGACCCATGAGGACATTTTGAGAGCATTCTCAGAGGAATTAAAAGGAGGATGGGATCAATATCTTCTTCAGCTTGTGTTCTCCTATAACAATAGTCTCCACTCAATTATCTAAATGTCTCCTTATAAATCCCTTTATTGGAATAGGTGTAGAACACCTACATGTTGGGATGATGTTGGGAACGAAATCTCCTTGGTCTAGAAATTTTCGAGGAAATGGTTGAAAAGCATAAGACCATTCTGCAACACATCAAGTCTACTCATAGTCGATAAAAAATCTATGTTGGAAATCATTGAAAAGACATAGAGGTTGATGTTGGATACATGGTATTCCTGAACATATATCCATGTATAGAGTAATTATATTTGGGATGAAGGGAAATATTAGACCAAGGTACAACATACCATTAAAGATCATTTATCTCATCGAAGTGGTGGCCCACCAACTAACACTCCCACCTAACCTATCTGAAGTTCATGATTTATTTTATGTATCCCTCTTGAGTAAGTACATACCAGACCCCTATCATGTACTAAATGTAGAGGTTCTACCAGTATATAATGACCTATTTTGTGAGGATATTCTAGTGAAGATATTAGATCATTAAGATGAAGTTCTGTGGAATAAGTCAATTCACCTGGTCAATGTTTTTTTGGATAAACCACACATTTGATGAAGCAACATGGTAACCGGGGGAGGAGATAAAATGAAGTATCCATCATCTATTTTAATGTGAGAAATGAAAATTTTTAGGTTGAAATTTCATAAGGGGGGATGATTGAAACAACTGAAACTATTATAAGTGAAATTCACCATTTGATTTAATTAAATGTATTACTGTGTAAAATGGATATATAAAACACATGCACAATATTTGTTTGTTTTATTATATCCAATTAGATTTAAATGACCCTTAATGTATCATTTCTAATGAAAATAAATCCATTGAATAGTGATCATGTGACTAGTATAAATATAGGGTCTTAAAAAATATCTTATACCCAGAAAAAGGAGGTGATGACCTCAACTAGTAGTGTGGTTCCCTATGAAGCCCATTTATCTGAGATTGTAAGGGAGATAATATATTTTTGCTTTGCACTAGTCCAGAACCAAGAAGAGATCCATCAACATAAGAATGAGTGAAAACATTTACAGGAGAAGTTCAAAATAGTCGAGATCACATCTCAAACTATGCTCACTAATTGGAATTATGAAATCTCCACCATCACAAACCTTACTCTTAGGGTGTATACTGGTGTAATAAAGGGATATGTATCAATACCCTATAATTATGATTATTTACATTATTTTTGTATTAGAATAATGAATATACTTTAATTTTGTTATTTTTTTAATGAAATAATATTATTTTTGATTAATATTGAAAGTGAGTTAAGAACATATATTTTTATGAACTGATAAATGATATTTTAATAAATATTATTATAATATTACTTTTACTAAATATAAATGATCATATAAGTATTATGAGTCCAACTAATATTTTTATTATGGTTTAAAAAACTATTTTTGTAATATCCCATCAATTTTCAATAAATGCCCATTTTTATTTTAAATTTTAAATTTGAAATAATTAAAAAAATTATTTGGATTAAATAAATATTATATTTTATAATCAGGATGTCAATATTATCCAACGGTTATTTTTTCATATTATTCTAAGATAGTCATATTTTTGGGTAAAAATAAAATACAATATAAATATAGAGTTTGTTTAATGACATTATAATGTAAAATATTAATATAATAAACACAATAAAATGGATATTCATCCAAATATACGTTTTACCTTTAAAAAATGTGATTTTAGATTTTTTTGACTAATTTTATAAAGCCTTAGTGAATCCTTTAAAATGTAAAATTTATTTTATTGTTTTATGTTCATTCCTATAATAATGTGACTCACCTCCACATAAGCAAGGATAATATTTTAATATCATTATTCCATGGCCTTATAAAATATTTTTTTCCACTTCTCTTTGGCATAAAACATGGGAATACCCATGGGAATATTTATTGTTTTGAATATTTAATTATATATATTCAAAAACATAATTTTGTTAAATAATAACAAATTACCCTCTCATTTCCTATACAAACCCACTAAAGATCCCACTTATAATCACTAAAAATAAATGGACCATGTACTTAATCTTTTCTACCCTCTCTATAATCCTCTCAAATATCCACAATCTATCAATAATCCCCTCTTCATGTTTCTGAAGTCACACACTCAAGTATGGGTTTCTACTATTCTCATTTGTATCCAGGTTTTCTTATATTGTTATAACCTTTTATTTTCATTTTAAAATTATGGGGTTTGTTTTTACACCAACCAAATACTTCCCTTATTATGTTTTATTGATTAAGGACCCCATTATCTCTCATTAATCCCTTATGTGTACACCTGTTACCATTACAAAATTTCATAAAATGTATTCAATTTCTCCTCTTTATTCTAGTCTCTTCATTATGCTTTGAATTATATATCCAAATTCTTTATGTTGAAAATTGTATTTATATGACCCTATTACTTTACATTTAATTTATGTATTATAAGATACAGCTTTATATCTCATCATCCCTTTTTATGAATTTTTATTTAACGTTGTTAGGCTGCCGAATTGCACTGTGAATCTCTGTTTCAAAACAATTATATAGTGAATGTCGTAGTCATTCCCTATCAAGGGTTTTCACTTTTATACACATTTACCTTTTCATGATATACATGTACAAATTAAACACCCATTTGTTGTCAAATAAATTATTATAATGAATGAATCAATGCATTATTATTAGTGTGGCACATATAAGCATGAGAATGAAATGAAAGTGATGTGTACGCTCAAAATTATATAGTGCTCTAATGAATTGGTTAATGTTTAGTATCATGATACGACATTTTGGGACATGAGTTTACATAATTTATTTATTGGACTTTGTCCACTATGATATAATTGAATTTTACCCTTAACCTGTGATGCAATGTTTTATGTTTTTTCATATTTCCATGTTATGATTATCATGCTATATCGGGACTTTATGTTCATTTTTCTTTTATACTCCATTTATATGCCTATTCCCAAAGATGTGTTGTATTCCTATTTTTATTCCATTTATATTCATTTATTGGGATTTATAGTTCACCCATTTCTTATTTATGTCCACAGGTTATCCCATGCATTGTCAGGTATGAAGAAATGTTGTGCTCATATAAAGGAAGATTTCAATAATGATTCATTATTTCAATTTTAAATTTTTTCAATGGAATGTTCTAAATTTCCCAAGACACTATACCTCTTGATATTTCTGGTTCTGTTAAGTGTAATTTAATATCATTAAATCATGAATGAATGTAATAAACATATTATAATTTTTATATACACCATGATAAAAATATAATTTTTATACATTATATGTGTATTATAAAAATCTGTAGAATATATATGTATGTAATTGAATACTCCATTAAATATGACAATAGTCTTTACATATGCATGAAAATTGTTTCCATTTTTATTATAATATTTAATGATTTAAATAAAATTACACACACACACACATATATATATATATATTATAACTATAATACCATTATTAATTCATATATATCATATACCTTCACTGAAATCTTCCATAATGCATTTCATGTAATGTGTGAATGAATCACATCGCCTTAAGGGTGCGGTAGTCCACACTTCCTCAAACAAGATTATAATATTTAATCCAAATGGAATTTACAAATATATGTGTCGTAAGAGGATTAAATAATATTAATGATATAATAAATATAATATATAACATATATAAATAGTGTTTCCATCTTAATGTTCACCCAGTGAGGCGGTAAAAAAATGAACAATTAACTTTTTGTGAGGCCTTAGTTTGTTTTACCCATAAATAATATGTTTGTTACCCATTACATGGATATGTGAGTAAGGGTAGGTAAAAATTTTACCATAAAAAATTTATATTATATTTATGATACTAGGTTTTTTATAGAATCAAGATGTAATGAGATTGGAGCGGTGGAGAAGGAAAATAAAAAAAATCCTGGGAGAAGACTTTACCACATAATCAGGTATCTTTATTTTATTAGAACCAAAATTATTCCTTGGATTTCTTTCTACATAAGGGTAAGATTATATGGGGAAGGGAGGAATTTTTGAATGTTTAATAGGGAGATATTGTCTGAACCTAAGTGGTTTGAGAGGTGTGAACAAGAGAGAGAGTTGGTGACCTTTTATAGGTAAGGTAAAAGACACACTTGGAATTTTTTAAAATATGTTAAGTGTACATTAGTTTCATCCAAAAATATTATTAAAAAGAAAAAAAGCTCAATAATTTATGGTCAACAGCTAATGAATGACCATACAATTGGTGTTGGACAAGTTTATAGGTTCTTTTGTGTCTTAAATGTAAGGGTTATTACATTATTAACCAAATTTTTTCTTAATCATTGTAATTAATTTGTAACCACATTCACTAATATTTTTTGCCAAAAAGTAAGATAAACTAATTATAAATTAGAAAATATTATGATTCCATATATTTAATCAAATTTTTTAAATTCTAATCACATAAGTGGAAAAAGTAATTTAAAATTAATCTCGTTGATGGGACGACGCTGAGGGGATTTAAAGTAAAAATGTCCAAAAGTATATTAAGTTTTTATTCCCAATATCGAAGAAAAATTCATTCCATTGACTTAAATTGGATTAATTGATAAAAATATGATTTAACTAAAATTTTAATAAAAATTAAAATATAACTTAATCTTTAAAATATAGTATATGAAAATGTAGTTTTGAATGGTATCTTTCATTGTCCATCAGAAAATGAAGTTTCTCATAAAAATCCCAAAAAAATACCCTAAGAAAAATTCAAAATTCAAATATAAATTATATTTTATAAAATGAAATTTATAAATTTGTCTAAAATTAATATTATTATTTTTAATAGAAGGTTATTAAAATTGGTTCATTTGAGAAAATAGTATTTTAAAACATATAAGGACTTTACATAAAAGTATATCTTCATTAACTATATATGTTATTTATATAAAACGGTTACAAAAAAATTGTAAATTGGTTATTACTATTTATATTGAAAACTTTAATGGAATTGTTATAATTATATAATTTAAATAATTATAAAAATAAAATAATGTTTCATAAAAACATCAGTGTTTCCTGTAACATATTCGATGTCAGTGTTGTGTGTAACATAGGCCTAGAAGATGTTCCATGTAATGTATGTCACGTATTTGTTTCATGTAACATATTCCAAGTTGGTGTTCCATGTAACGTATTCTGATTTAATGACTTGTGAAAGGAATTTTTTAGTTAGTGCATTGAAAGGAATAAATGAAAAGTAATTTATTGGAGAAAAAGACCCATAAAAACTAAGGGAGTTATATTATACCCCCCTTCAAATGAATTTATCAATCAAAGCACATCATTATGTTAAAAAAATTAGGATACTTATACTTCATAATATTCTCATGTTTGAATGTAGCATTCTATTACTGGTGATTTCTCCACAAAACCTTGACCATATGAGTGGTCTAGTTTGGTAAAACCTTCTCTGATCGATCTAGAGTTTCAATAGGTTGTTATTCTTATGAAATATCATTCTATTGTTGTATGAATTATGAATTCAGTACATGTGATGGTTTATAAATGTACTTTATTATGATAGATATATCGTAATCATCATGGAATTGAGAGATATTTTTTAGGAATTTCCAATCTATAGGCTACCATCCCGATACGATCATGAATTTCAAAGGGACCAATATAACAAGGCCCTAGTTTCCCTTTCTCCTAATTCACATAACATTATTCCTTCGTGAGATTAATAAAAACATCATTTCTTCAATTTCAAATTTTGGATCATTCCATCAATTATTAGCATAAAATTTTTCCACCTTCGAGTTTCCTTGGTATGTTGGTGAATGTTTCTAACCTTCTTGATCATTAATTCAGCGATCTCATGTCCAAGAGAGATATAATTCTCCAACATCTTCCACGTAGGTTAGATATCTACATTTATTCACTTAGAGGGGTTCATAAGGTTCCATATAAATTCATGAGATAATGGTATTGTTTAATCAAAACCCAATAATAAGAAAGTGTTTATCCCAACCACCTTTCATATCCAGAGAACTATAACACGAAATTTTGTATAGGGTTAACATTATTCATTCAAACTGAACATCATTCTATGGTTTAAATGTAGTGTTAAAACTCAAATTCTTATCATGTTATTGATGAGATCCTTATTAGAACATGGAGGTGAACCTCAGATCCTGGTATGATATAATGTATCATGGTACTCCATGAAACCTTACTACTTCCTAAATATATTCCCTAGCATGATGGTCTAGAGAGAAGTTGTCTCTAATAGAGATGAAGTGTGCTAATTTAGTAAAGTGATCTACTACAACCCATAAATACTTGAACCCTTTATAGTTTTTTTGTAGTCCAACGACATAATCCATAATGATATTCTTTATTTCCATTTTGGTATGGGTAATAGATGCAACATCGCATTTGAATTTGGTAATTCATTATTAATATGTAGGCATACAAAGCACCAAGATACAAAATATGCGATATTTCTCTTCATTGAATCCCACCAAAAGTTTTCATTCAAGTCCTTATACATCTTTATACATCAATGATGAATAAAGAATAATGAACTATGAGCATCCTTTAATATCTCCTTCAAATATGTCATGGAAGGAACACATACATGGTTCCAATAACCTATAATTTTATCTTGTTCAAAGATAAATTTTGGAACATTTCTAACTTTCTTTTGCAACTCTGGATCTTCCTTATGCACCTCCTTAATCATCAGTCGGATCGAGTGTTTAAAATTAATTTTGAGAAAGATCATATTTTTCACCTTCCTTCATGACTTCTACATATATCCCTCTAAAATCCATAAATATTGGATCATTTATGATTCTCATCATGTATAATCTAGTATGATCCTTTGGACTCAAATAAGTGACCACCTTGATTCTTACCTAGGATGGTAATGTATTGAGTAGTCAAAATTCTTTATCAACACTAACCATATTCTATAGAATATGTTAAACTACATCTATGTGAATATATATTTCAGACATTTATGATCATTTTATATATCAAACATTTCTCAAAAATGATAATTCCTATATATATTTAATTAAAAAATTAATGCTACTAACTCCAAATCATGATTTTGGTAATTTTTCTCATGAATCTTCAACAACAATGAGGCATAAGAGATAAACATGTTATTCTAAATAGGAACACAAAAAAATCCATTCTTAGATTCATTTTCATAGATTACACACCATTATTTAATATAGGGTAATGTAATAACAATTTAACTGACAAACTGTTTGTTTATTTCCTTGATATTTTTCTCAAATTCATCAGTCTAGAGAAACATGACACCCTTCCAAGTTAAGTTACTCATTGGATTAGATAATTGTGATAAACTAGACACAAACCATCAATAATATCTAGCTAAACCAAGAATATAACAAATCAGAGTCACTTGGGTAGGTATAGACCAGCATTCATTAGCCTCTATCATTTGATGGGTCTACATCTATATCATCTCTTGAGATAATTTGGAAAAAATGCAGCATTTTGTAAAAAAATGCACATTTTGTAAATTTCTCATATATCATATCCTTCCTTACAGTATTTCGTAAAATTTTCTAGTGATATTCATTCCCTTCCATTCTGTATGAATAGATAAAAATATCATCTATAAATACTACCACAAACAGATTTTGGTAATCTCTAAAGACTCTACTCATAAAATCAATGAATATTTTAGATGAATTAGTAAGACCAAAAGGCATCACTATATATTCTTAGTGTAGATACCTTGTATGGAATGTTTTCTTGGTTATATACTTCTTCTTTACCATCAATTAATGACAATAAGAATGAATATAATTCTTGTAAGTGTATTGAGCTCAATGTAGTTAATCAAAAAAGTCATCCATATAGGGAAAATGATACTTGTTCGTGATTGTGATCCTATTACACTCTCGATAACCAATACAGAGCCCCATTTATCTATATTTATTTTTCATAAAAATAATAGGTTCACCCCAAGGTGTCCCACTTGTTTGAATTAATCCCTTATCATGTATTTCTTGGAGTTTAATCTTCAATCCCTCTAACTGAAACGGGCTATTCTATAACGAGTCATTGAAATTTATGTGGAACAAGATATTTATTCTATTGAGAACTCAAATTTTTATTTTTTGTGGAAGGCTATGAATCTATTTTATAAATAAACATGAAATGGTGGGTAGATCTAGAATCCAATATGTCATTAGTGTTTCTAGAGTGGATGTTATGGGTAAATTTTATCATGTTGTAATCACACCCCTTGTGTGAAATGGAAATTTCATGATATTTTACCTTATCCATCATCTTAATAGGTTTTTGATGTTGGTCATCATCACCATCCCTTATGTTTGGGTAGTTTTTAGCATTATACCAATTATCCATAAACATGTAGCAGTGAATTGTGGTGGGGGAATTCTTCATAGAATTTTTTCCATTAGAATTTTGGGGTAACTTCATTCAATTATTTTTAAAATAACCTGCATGGTGAAATTCCTTTCCACACTTAAAAAAACTAATATGCTCCATATTATAAATTCCTGCATGCTTTTTCACACATTTAAATCATGAGGTAAAATTAATCTTATTTCCATCATTGTTTTTAGATATTCATTTGAACTCCATGTTCAATTTATTTTAAAAACCATGAGGTTGATACATGACTCCAACATTTATTTCAATCTTTATTGCATGGAACACACACAATTTGTTGCTACAAAAGTCTCTTTTGCCTTGTGCCCTTTTGATATTAGTATTTAAGGCATTAAAGGAGCTATCATATTTAATTTTTTGTTGGATGATAATTACTGAAGCATACCTTGCATGTCTCCTGAATTTATCCTCATATGTATGGATATATTCTTCATAATTTTTCGTAAAATCAAGTAACACTTTCTCGATATTGGTATGAATAATCAGTGGAAAGTATTTATTGAAAAATAAGATCATAAACTCATCCTGATCTATTGTAACGCCCCGACCCCAGCTACCCAGAGTCGGTGCATTACTTCGTAACATTAGCATGATCACAAAAGACCAAGTCTCGAAAGACTGAATAGTTTAGTAGCCTTGGAAACGCTAGATACATTAATAAGTCTTACATTACATCATAAAGTAAAACAAAACTAACAAATCTTCTCTTCATATCCCTTTATATTATCTCTGCAAGTCATTCATAATATACTTCTTCACATCCTGGAAAAATTAAAACATTGAAAGCGGTGAGATCAGATGCTCAGTAAGGATAACAACATAGAGGAAGCTTTCCTAAATAAACATTAACATTTAAGGCAATGTATAACTAAAACAAAAGCCTTTTAAACTTGAACTTTAGCATAATATGGCAAAAGAAAAATGAAATAATTCCATTTACTTCTTCACATGGATATTCTACTGGTCGAATAATCACATGCAATATCAATAACCATTTTCATAATGGTGGAATGCATAATGCCAAACTATCATAACCACGTAGCCAAGGCCTCATGCCAAGACCACAAATAAGATTTTGTCAAGGCCTCATGCCAGGACACTAGTTTTTCTCATGAGACCTACCGATGCATCGAGGAGCTATAGAGGGCTCCACCCATCACTTATTAAGTCCAATGCATTCCTCATATAAATAGGTTTAAACATATCATAAACCATAACATAATCGTATCACATAAAACATGCATAAAGGAAACATAACATTTCCAAATTTAAATCACAAGATACCAATACAACACATTGATATAATAAAAACACTTTCAAAACCTTTTTCAATACCAATATAAAAGAAAGTTAAAACTTTGTATTTATTTTTCATTAAAAAAATGATGGCTTGTAGAGGAAGCCGAAACTCAAATAATGGTCACGGTGGCGGAGAAGTCGTTGTCGCCGCATAAGTACGGAAAGAAAAACATTCTCTTTTTGTCGCTTAGTAAAACGCTTCGTATAAAAAGATTCCTTTTGAATAAACGTAAAAGTCAAAGGGGTTTATACACCGTATAAAGGAAAGTTGTGTATAAAACCAAATATGCCTCAATGAAAGGAGATTGAGACGAAGACCCTTACAAAGATCATTTTTTTAAATAAAGTAGATCTATTATGTGTATTCACTATAAGTACACATAAATAAAGTACAAATACAATATAGGACATAATAATATCATGACATAATTTGAAAGTAGGAGATTAACCCAAAGAATAGAAACTGGGTTAAGAAGTTCCCTTACCTTGCGTCATGTCCTGACTCGACCGTTCTTTAAAATCCTAAATAATAAACTAGAGTAAATTTCTATTTACATAAGAACCTTTTTCATGTTAATTATTCCTTTTATATCACTTATTACCATGTTATGAACATTATGTAATTTTTTATGTTAATAACGGTCGTTTTGTCGATCTTTGGTACTTGAGTCAAAAATAAACTTCTTATAATTACAAGTTGTTCATGTGGTGAAATATCCATTATATACAGAATTATATTCACTATTTAGATATCATATATATCATATATATACAGTATATACATTCATTTATAATATTATGTAACATTTAGAGGTAAGAAATGAAATGCACCGTTCATGGAGACGGTAAGCCATACGTACGCATGAACGCTACATTCATTTATATTTCGTATTTAATGGAATTAAATCATAATGATATAAATGTATAATATAATTCCAGTATAATATATTGTATAATACCATTTACTCCATCCTTTATACATCCCACATATGGCATTAACGATTCAAATCACTTTGAGGGGGCAGTAGTCCGCACTTCCTAAAATGAAATTAACGCGTTTACCCATAATGGAAATCATAAATTATGCCATAAATGAGATATACAGAAGCATAATTAAAACATAAACATATTATATATCATATATAAATATAGTGACATCTTAATGGCCACCTTTGAAGGTGTTATATGAGTGTTGAACAATCATCATTTCGTGAGGCAGAAATTCGCCATCCACAGAAACAGTATATTCATTAACCATTAGATGTAGGTGTGTGTAATTGTAGCTAGAATCCTTCTTATAAAAACATCCTAGTATATTGAGGATACTTGTTTTGTTACAAAAGAAATTAATAAAAAGAGTTTAAGGGGTTGGAGAAGCTAAATAAAACAAAACAACATTAGAGAAGACATTACCTAAAAATCGGGTAACTCTTTTTGATTTGAGCAAAAGGATTCCTTGGGAAGAATTATGCCCAAATTTAGGATTCTAGGAGTAAGGGAGGGAAGTTGGTAGGGTATTTGGTCAGATTTTGGCCGATCCAAATGGCTTGAATGTGTGAATGAGGTGGTAGAGGTGGGGGCCTTTTATAAGTGGAGAGGAGGGGCGCTCTTGGAAAGTAAGGGAATTTTACATTATTATACAATTATTTTCGGATTCTAAAGGTCCCACACTTATATAATTCGTGGATAAGGTGAGAAGGGTTCGAAATCTACCCATCCAATTGTCTTTGGACAAGTGTAAGCCTTGGATTGTACATTATCGTTTCATTTTATTAAAATCATTAAATAATGAGGTCATCGCTGCATCATAATGATGTCATAAATAATATTATTTATTTAATGTCTAAAAATTATAAAAAAATACTATGATGTAGGATATCTTTTTAGCTTTCAAATTACTACTTATAGTCAAAAATTTGACTTGTATAACCCCATGTAAAAAGTTTTTTAGTAAAACATTTCATGTTTGTGTCATTTTTTACATTAACATTAAATAAAAGATATTTATGTCATTTTCCAAATAAGTGGCTCCATGGGGTCCCCAAGTTGACCCATGGATTTTCTTGGTCTGGAATGGAACATCCAATGAGGGTAGAACAAGTGTCAATCTCAACTCATTTTATTAAAACATTATTTGTACCTTAAACTACACTAATTACCTCTAATCGCGATTAAGATCTTAAAAGTTACTATTCACCAAACATTATTTTAATCCCATTGAACCAAATTTTTCTTCTTTATGACAACCATGTATGTCGGTTTTTTGAAAATCAAAACACATAAGTGGTAATATTGCATTTAAACGAAAAAACAGTTATTTAACTACCACTTAGTGGTTTCACTATTCATCAAAAATTGAAGTTTTTCAGAACAATGCCAAAATTTCACCCTAAGCTATAATTGATATTCCGAATTCAAAAAAGATGTCTATTTTACAAAATTCGAAACATATAAGTTTCATTAATTAATTTTATAATTAATTCCCGCCGTCAAAACAAATAGCTTGTTTTTAAGAAACAATATATATCAAAATATTAACAATTGTTTATGTCCAATTTCAAATTGAAATTAATTATAATGAACACCATTGGATAAAATGGTAAAAATATATTCTAATTATACTTTAAAATCACTAAATAGTATAATTTATCACTATAAATTATTTTTATTAAAAAAGTTGTTTTTAAGTATTTTTCACTATTCATAAAAATTAGATGTTCTCAGAAAAATACCAAAAATTCAACATAGGCTAATTTCGAAATTCTGAATCCGAAAATGAAGTCCATTTTGAAATAGAAAATTTAAATAATTTTAAAAAGTGGTTATTACTATTTATAACGTCTACTTTGATTAGTCGCGGTGTTTTAGAACTCGAAGTTGCATACAATGAAAGCTATTGCATTATTGAATGAGAAGTGTATCGTGGAAGCTCGGGGTGTTACATTCTACCCTCCTTCAATAAATTGCATCCTGGAAATTTGAAATTTTTCTTTGAAAATAAAAGGTTGACAAGAGAAAATACCTTTGTGGAAAACCCACATCGAAAATAAGCTTAATAAAATTTATCCTTAATAAGAGGGAAAAGGAAATGAAAAAGTCACGACCCAATTATGATCTCGATTAGGAGAACATTGGTGGCAATTAAAGACATATAATTGGAGGAAAAACGTAAATATTTGTAGGGAGTGATTGAGGTCATCAATTACAATCAACTATCAAATTGAGGGCCTCAATGCCTTCAATTTATGTTGATTTAAAATATCATCAGTTCAACAAGACATAAGGTATTAGGATAACACATTTTCTTGTTTTAATATCCCTTTACTAATGTTTAAGAATTAATTTATTCATTGAATAAGAGATAGGTATATATATATTTATTCTTGACAATTCGAGTTTCAACCTTCAACTCATCTTTCACTCAAAAAGATAATAGAACTCAAAAATATTATACTTATCCTAATTGTATATGGTTCTAAATGTTAACACATACCATTTAGATTAGTAAAATTATTTTGTAATAACCAGGGACTTTCTGTAGGCTAGTGGTAGGAAATAAAGGCCTGTCGCACTATGATTGTGGGTTAGATTCTTGCAGCTTTGTCCGACGCGACGGGTTATGCCCCACCCTGCAGGTTGCCCTTTTCCTAAAACTATAGTATTATAATATTCCAAAAATAATCTTCATAAATTTTTTAACCTTAAACAATACTATCCAAAGATCAACTTAATCAACTCCAACCTTTATAGTTATCCAAAATACCTCTGTCCAGACTTTCTCTAAAAGGTCTCTTAATTCCAAAATAAATTTATCAGATTCCCCAAACAAATTAAAGTTTCTCTTTTTGTCACATACTAAAAATATGATTACCTTTATCATATTAAAACCTTACTGAAATCAACAAGTACTGCAGTACAATCCTTATATATATATATATCACATTATTCTAATAACTAGAATATAATCCATATAAGGCCCCAGCCTTAAACCTTACTTAATCTTGAGTTATTACAAGATTACACATTGAGGATCTTTTCGGGTTTAGAGTTTTAGAGAATTATATCATAAAACTTGCATTACATTCCACATATAAACAAAGTGGTTACATAAAGATAGTATTCTTCATTCCCATCAATGGAAACACATTTAAAATAAAACATGTATTATTTCTTGACACATTCTTGACTCTATCATCTTATCATGTACCTTTCCCTTGACCTGTGAAAAACATTTCAAAAACTTGGGATGAGCATAAAAACTCAGTATGGGTTATAAAAAAACATGGAAAGGAAACATGAGTTCATATATACATAACAATGAAATCATATTTTACCCATACAACATAGGCACTTTAACATACCTCATAAAATCATGAATAAATCATAGAAATCATAAGACATAAAGGTAACGTGTGGCATTAATAACATTCTTACGTAGGGAGTAACCCTCTTGGTTACGTTTGGAATACCCATCACAGTATATTCCCTAGAATCTCTTCGGAGAAACCATAACGTTTCACTCCTTCGCGTTACCCAATGCATTGGAGAGCTATAACGGGCTCACCCACCCTTAGTTTATCACGGAACCACCCGTCTTCATAATAATGCCCAAGAACCATAACATAATCATATCACATAAAACATGCATAAAGGTAACATAAAATTTCCACATTTCAATCACGAGATATCAATACAACACATTGATATAAAAACATTATGAAAACCATTTCCAATACCAAAATAAAAGAAAAGTAAAACATGGTATTTATTTTTCTTTTAAAAAGAATGTATGGCTTGTAGAGGAAGCCGAAACTCAAATAACGGTCACGACGGCGGAGAAGTCGTTGTCGCCGCATACGTACGAAAAAAACATTCCCTTTTGTCGTTTAGTAAACGCTTCGTATAAAAAAGATTCCTTTTGAATAATCTTAAAAGGCAAAGGGTTTTATACACTGTATAAAAGAAAGTTGTGTATAAAATAAAATTTGCCTCAACGAAAGGAGATTGAGACGAAGTCCCATACCTCGTATCCGACTTGACCCGACCGTTCTTTAATCCCCTGAATAATAAACTTGAGTTAATCTATACTTGCTTATGAATCTTTTTCAAGTTAATTATTCCTTGTATACCGTGTTATGAACATCATGTAATCATTTAAGTTAATAATGTTCATTTTATCGGTATTTGGTTCTTAAGTCAAAAATAGACTTATTACACTTACATGTTGTTAATTTGGTCAAAGGTTCATTATATCTAGAATGGTATTCATGATTTAGATATCATATATGTCATATATATCCAGTACATACTTGAATTTATAATATTACATAATCATTTAGAGGTAAGAAATGAAATGCACCGTTCATGGAGACGGTAAGTCGTACGTACGCATGAACGCTACTTTCATTTCTATTTCGTATTTTATAGAATGGAATCATAATTTTATAAAGGTATATTATAATTCCAGTATTATATAATATATAATATCATAGTTCCATCCTTTATATGTCCCAGATATGGTATTTAACGAATCAAATCACTTTGAGGGGGCGGTAGTCTGCACTTCCTAAAATGAAGATATCGTGTTTACCCATAATGGAAACCATAAAGGTATGCCCAAAATGAAAAAAAACAGAAGCATAAGGAAAACATAAACATATTATATATCATATATAAAAATAGTGACATCATAATGGCCACCTTTGAAGGTGTTAAATGAGTGTTGAACAATCATCGTTTCGGGAGGCAGAATTTCGCCATCCACAGAAACCGTATGTTCTTTAACCATTTGATGTAGTTGTTTGAGAGTGTAGCTCAAATAAATCTTATAACAACATCCTAGTATATTGAAGATACTGGTGTTGTTACAAAAGAAGTAAATAAAAAGAGTTTAGGGGGTTGGAGAAGAAATATAAAACAAATGAACATGAGAGAAAGAATTAGCTTCAAAAGTGTAACTCCTTTTGATTTGAGGCTAAAGGCTTCCTTTGAAAGGTTTATGCCCAAGGGGAATCCTCTAGGATGAGGATAGGGATGTGGATAGAGTAAATGGGCAGGGGTTGGCCGAGCCAAAGGCTTGAGGTGTGTGTTAAATTAGGTAGAGGTGGGGGCCTTTTATAAGAGGAGAGGAGGGGCACTTTTGGAAAGTAAAGAAATATTACTTTATTTGAAAATGTGTTTCGGTTTCAAAAGGTCCCACGTTGATATAATTCGTGGATAAGGTGATAAGGGTTCTAAATACATTCATACAATCGGGTTTGTACATGTGTAGTTCATAGATTTGACATTATCTTTCTATTTTATTTAAATCGTTAAATAATGATGTCATCGATGCATCATTATTATGTCATAAATAATTAAATTTATTTAATATAAAAAAAATACTATGATATAGGAAATCTTTTTAGCATTACATTGACTCTTTATAATCAAAAATCTGATCTTTATAACCCCATGTAAAAATTGTTTTCGTAAAACATATTATGTTTGTGTCATTTTTACTTTAACATTTAATAAAAAGTTATTTATGTCATTTCCAAACCAAAGTGTCTCCATGGGGTCCCCAAGTTGACCCATGGCTTGTCTTGATCGTCCATGACACAACCAATAAGGTTGGGACATGTGTATAGGTCATTTCCTATTATTAAAGCATTATTTATACCTTAAACTACCCTAATTACCACTAATCGCGATTAAAAACTTAATAAGTTACTATTCACTAAAAAATTATTATAATCTCATTGACCCACATTTTACTTCTTAATGACAACCATGTATGTCGGATTTTTGAAATTCAAAACACAATGATGGAAAAATTTCATTTAAACGGAAAATCAGTCTTTATAAGTACCACTTAGTGGTTTCACTATTCATCAAAAATTGGAGTTTTTCAGAAAATTACCAAAAATTCACCCTAAGCTATATTTGATATTACGAATTCAAAAATGAAGTCTATTTTACAAAATTCAAATCATATACGTCACATTAATTAATTTAATAATTAATTCCCGCTTCCAGAGCAAATAGCGTGTTTTTATGAAATAATAAGTATCAAAAGATTGACACCAGTTTAAGTCTAATTTCAAAGTGAAATTGATTCCAATGACGACTATTGGATAAAATGGTAAAAATATATTCTAATTTCACTTCAAAACCAATTCAAAACATAATCTAATCATATAAATAAATTATATTAAAAGGCATTTTTGATGTAAAATGCAGTATTTTTCACTATTCATTAAAAAATGAACATTGTCAGAAAAATACCAAAAATTCACACAAGGTAAATTTTGATGTCCCAATAATAAAGGATAAGTTTATTTTGACAAACATGGTTTATAAAATTCTTAAAATATAGATTCAAAAATGTTTTCCCATCAAATGGAACTAAAACAATCTTTCAAGAATATTAGTGTATTCCATGCATAAGATTGTATTTATTTTCATTTTAAGCCTCTATAACACTATCTTAATCATTAATAGACATAGATAAAAATATCTATTATTCATTACTTACTTGGGATGTTACATCCTTCCCCCTTTAGAAAATTGCATCCCCGCAATTTATTTACTTATCGAATAAATGGGGGTACTTATCCCTCATTGAATTTTCAGATTCCCATGTTGCCTCTTCAATCATGTGGTTTTTCCACAAAACCTTTACCTGATGAATCACCTTATTCCATAAAACTTTCTCCCTGTGGTCAAGAATCTGGACCAGTTGTTCCTCATAAGATAGGTTCTCTTCCAGCTGAACTACCTCTGGACTCAAAACATGAGATGGATCTGGCATATACTTTCTCAACATCGAAACGTGAAAAACATTGTGTACCTGAGATAAACACGGAGGTAAAGCCACTCGGTATGCAACTGATCCAACTCTCTCCAGAATTTCATATGGTCCAATGAACCTTGGACTCAACTTTCCTTTCTTACCAAATCTCATCACACTTTTCCAAGGAGAAACCTTGAGAAAAACATGATCACCTACCTCGAAAGATAGATCCTTCCTCCGGTTTTCCGCATAACTCTTCTGCCTGCTCTGAGCTGTTCTCATGTGTTTCTGAATCAGCTGAACTTGTTCTTCCATCTCTTCTACCAATTCTGGTCCCATCAACTTTCTTTCACCCACTTCATCCCAGAAAGCTGGAGTTCGACACCGCTTCCCATATAATGCCTGAAATGGTGCCATCTGTATACTGGAATGAAAACTGTTATTATATAAAAACTCAACCAAAGAAAGATGTTGGTCCCAACTTCCCTGATAATCCATAGAACAAGCTCGTAGCATATCCTCCAATGTCTGAATTGTTCGTTCTGACTGCCCATCTGATTGAGGATGAAAATCTGTACTAAAATTTAATTCAGTACCCAACGACTTCTGAAGGCCTTTCCAAAAGTTAGAAGTAAACCTGGGATCACGATCCGATACAATGGAGAGAGGAACTCCATGTAACCTGACTATCTCTTTAAGATACAAACGGGAAAGTTGATCAAGAGAGAAAGTATCTCGTATTGAAAGGAAATGAGTAGATTTGGTCAAGCGATCAACAATAACCCAGATTGCATTATTACCTCGAGATGTCTTCGGTAATCCAACAACAATGTCCATGGATATATTCTCCCATTTCCACTCTGGCACTGGTAAAGGCTGAAGCATCCCTTTCGGTAACTGCCGCTCTGCTTTAACCTGTTGACATGTCAAACACTTCACAGTAAAATCAGCAATGTCTCTTTTCATTCCATCCCACCAGTAATACTCCTGCAGATCTCTATACATCTTAGTACGTCCCGGATGAACAGAAAACGGTGAACTATGAGCTTCACATAACAGCTCTCTCTTCAACTGTGAATCAAAAGGAACACACAATCTCTTCCCAAATCTCAAAACACAATCACTATCAATGTTGAATTCAGGCAACTTACCTTTCTGAACCATCTCTACATTTTTCTGCAACTCACTGTCTTTCTTCTGTGCTTTCTTGATTCTATCTGATAGAGAAGATCTCACTGATACCTGAAGCAAAATAGAAGGACTTCTTGCACCAACAACTTCTATGCCAAAGTTCATCAAATACTTAACCAAAGGATCACGTTCCAAACGCAACATTGTTAATGAAGCATTACTTTTTCGACTCAAAGCATCAACCAATTTATTTGCTTTTCCCGGATGGTAATGAATTGTACAATCATAATCCTTGATTAATTCCAGCCATCTCCTTTGTCTCATGTTTAACTCTTTCTGAGTGAATATATACTTTAAACTTTTGTGATCGGTATATATTTCACACTTTACTCCATACAAATGATGCCTCCAAATTTTTAAAGAAAAAACAACAGCAGCTAATTCCAAATCATGTGTAGGGTAATTTACCTCATTAGTTTTCAACTGTCGTGAAGCATAAGCAATTACCTTATCATTATGCATTAGGACGCAACAATGTCCTTTCAATGAAGCATAACTGTATATAACAAACTCACCATTCCTGGAAGGTAGTGCCAAAACTGGAGCATTCACCAATATTCTTTTCAATTCCTGAAAACAATCATCACATTATTTTGTCCAGATAAACTTAACACCCTTCCGAGTTATCTTAGTCATTGGACTAGATAACCGTGAAAAATTTCTAACAAACCTTCGGTAATAGCCCGCCAAACCAAGGAAGCTACGAATCTAGGTTACGTTTGTGGGTCTTGGCCATTCTTCCAAAACTTTTGTTTTTGCAGGATCAACAGTTATTCCATCTTTATAAACAATGTGACCAAGGAAAGAAATTTGTTGCAACCAAAACTCAAACTTGCTGAATTTCCCATACAGTTTCTTTTCTTTTAAGTTTTGCAAGATAACCCTTAAATGTTTTTCATGCTCCTCTTTACTTTTAGAAAACACCAAAATATCATCAATGAAAACCACCAAAAACTTATCCAAGAACTCATGGAAAATTATATTCATTAAGTCCATGAATACAGCAGGTGCATTGGTTAGCCCAAAAGGCATTACTACAAATTCATAATGGCCATATCTCGTACGGAACGCGGTCTTCGGAATATCTGCCTCCTTTACCTTCAGCTGATGGTACCCCGATCTCAAGTCAATCTTTGAAAAAAACTGATCTCCCTGGAGCTGATCAAACAAATCATCGATATGAGGCAAAGGATATTTGTTCTTAACTGTGATATTATTCAAGGCTCTATAATCAATGCAAAGTCTCATAGAACCATCTTTCTTTTTAACAAATAAAACAGGATCACCCCATGGCGATGTGCTAGGTCTAATGAAACCTTTCTCTAATAAATCTTGCAATTGCTCCTTCAACTCTAAAATTTCAATTTGTGCCATTCGATAAGGGGGTTTTGAAATTGGATTAGCATCAGGAACTAAGTCAACAGTAAACTCAACTTCCCGATCTGGTATTATTCCAGGCAACTCATCAGGAAAAACATCAGGATACTCATTTACCACTGGCACATCATTAATCTGAACAGTTCCTTTCTTTTCAACGACGTGTGCAAGGTAACATTCATTTCCATCTTTTACTAGTTTCTCGGCCTCTTGATATGTTATCAAAAGTAAGGGTTCATTCCTGTAAACAAACTGAACGTCTTTCTGAAAAGAAACTTCATTAGCTATACAGTCAATCTTAGCATGGTAAATAGAGAGCCAATCCATACCCAGGATAACATCAAACTCTACTAGAGGTAGAACAATAAGGTTTGCAAGTAGGTTCTTTCCACAGATAAGGATAGGAAGATTCTTATAAATTCTTTTTTCCTCGACATTTCCCCCAGGTGTTTTTACCAAAAGTTCAGGAGTCATTTCTTGAGATGGTATTCCCATTTTACTAGAAAAGGTTTCAAAGATGAAAGAATGTGTAGACCCCGAAACAAACAACAAACTGGCATAATCTGAAAAAACAAAAAAAGTACATGATACAACTTCATTTGATGGCCCGACATCTGCTGAAGTAGTTGCAAAGGATTTCACCACCCTTTTCTGCTTGTAGTCTAACTGCTTCCCATCACTCAAGCTCCTTGTCGGACACTCGTTTGCATAGTGACCCATCTCATTGCACTTATAACATTTCACTAACTGTAAATCAAATTTGTTCTTACCTTCACCTTGATCCTTTTCAGTGCAATCACAAGCCTTAGGTCCCATCTTACCACATCGGTAGCACTTCCCAGAATTCAGAAGACATTCCTCAGCATGCATTTTGCCACATTTATCACAAACTGGAAACTTAGTTCTCTTACCATCATACTTTTTTGAATAATTCTTACCTTTCTCCTGCCACCTCGGTCTCTTCTTCTGCTGGTTGTTATAGACAACTTGGTCATCGGAAAACTCCATTTCCACCTTCTCAGCACATCGAACAAGCTTTTCATAACTTTTAAACTCACGAGAAGCTAATGCCCTTCGGTATTTTGGCTTTAATCCTGAGTAAAAACGATTGATTTTACTATCAAGGTCCCTGATAAAATTTGGAGCATACCATGCCAATCGAGTGAACCTTTCTTCATAGGCAGCCACTGAGTCTTCCTCTTACCTCAATTCCAAGAATTGCTTTTCCATCCTAAGTCGAACAGCCTTAGGAAAATACTTCTCAAGAAACATACCTTTGAATTCATCCCAGTCAAGAGCATCAATCTCATCGGTGTCCTGGATATTTTTAACCATAGACCACCACTGATCTGCTTCACCCTCCAAACGGTAAATAGCAAGACTAACCTTTTGATTGTCTGAACACCCCATGACATCAAAAATCTTCTCCAGTGCTTTAATCCACCCTTCAGCTAGCACAGGGTCAGATGATCCTCTGAATGATGGTGGATGTTGCCTCATGAAATGTTCCACCACTGACATGTTCCTCTGCGGTTGTTCTGACTGATCTCGTGCATGGATACCACCGCCAATTATCGCTTGAGTCAACTGTGCCATTACTGCAACAAACTGTTCAGTTCCAATTCTGACCATTTCTGGATGCTGATTCGGAAGGTTATTTCCTTCTGTATGCCTTCCTAGCACTGTTTCCCTGTTTTCTCTACGGAAAACCATTCTGAACAAACATGTCTTAGATGGAGCAACATGGTAATCTTTAAATGCTATATCATTTCGAAAAAAAAATATTTTTGGATAATCATTTAATAGAATTCTCACTCCTAAAGTTATCTAAACCGACCTCTGATACCAACTATAAGGCCCCAGCCATAAACCTTACTTAATCTTGAGTTATTACAAGATTACACATTGAGGATCTTTTCGGGTTTAGAGTTTTAGAGAATTAGATCATAAAACATGCATTACATTCCACATATAAACAAAGTGGTTACATAAAGATAGAATTCTTCATTCCCATCAATGGAAACACATTTAAAATAAAACATGGATTATTTCTTGACACATCCTTGACTCTATCATCTTATCATGTACCTTTCCCTTAACCTGTGAAAAACATTTCAAAAACTTGGGATGAGCATAAAAACTCAGTATGGGTTATAAAAAAACATGGAAAGGAAACATTACTTCATATATACATAAGAATGAAATCATACTTTACCCATAAAACATAGGCACTTTAACATACCTCATAAAATCATGAATAAATCATAGAAATCATAAGACATAAAGGTAACTTGAGGCATTCATAACATTCTTACGTAGGGAGTAACCCTCTTGGTTACGTTTGGAATACCCAGGACAGTATATTCCCTAAAATCTCTTCGGAGAAACCTTAACGTTTCACTCCTTCGCGTTACCCAATGCATTCGAGAGCTATAACGGGCTCACCCGCCTTTAGATTATCATGGAACCACCCGTATTCATAATAATTCCCAAGAACCATAACATAATCATATCACATAAAACATGCATAAAGGTAACATAAAATTTCCACATTTCAATCACAAGATATCAATACAACACATTGATATAAAAACATTATGAAAACCATTTCCAATACCAAAATAAAAGAAAAGTAAAACATGGTATTTATTTTTCTTTTAAAAAGAAGGTATGGCTTGTAGAGGAAGCTGAAACTCAAATAACGGTCACGATGGCGGAGAAGTGGTTGTCGCCGCATACGTACGACAAAAACATTCCCTTTTGTCGTTTAGTAAACGCTTCGTATAAAAAAGATTCCTTTTGAATAAACATAAAAGTTAAAGGGGTTTATACACTGTATAAAATAAAGTTGTGTATAAAATAAAATATGCCTCAACGAAAGGAGATTGAGACGAAGTCCCATACCTCGTATCCGACTTGACCCGACCGTTCTTTAATCCCCTGAATAATAAACTTGAGTTAATCTATACTTGCTTATGAATCTTTTTCAAGTTCATTATTCCTTTTATACCGTGTTATGAACATCATGTAATCATTTAAGTTAATAATGTTCATTTTGTCGGTATTTGGTTCTTAAGTCAAAAATAGACTTATTACACTTACATGTTGTTAATTTGGTCAAAGGTTCATTATATACAGAATGGTATTCATGATATAGATATCATATATGTCATATATATCCAGTACATACTTGCATTTATAATATTACATAATCATTTAGAGGTAATAAATGAAATGCACCGTTTATGGAGACTGTAAGCCGTACGTACGCATGAACGCTACTTTCATTTCTATTTTGTTTTTTATAGAATGGAATGATAATGATATAAAGGTATATTATAATTCCAGTATAATATCATATATAATATCATAGTTCCATCCTTTATATGTCCCACATATGGTATTTAACGAATCAAATCACTTTGAGGGGGCGGTAGTCCGCACTTCCTAAAATGAAGATATCGAGTTTACCCATAATGGAAACCATAAAGGTATGCCCAAAATGAAAAAAAACAGAAGCTTAAGGAAAACATAAACATATTATATATCATATATAAAAATAGTGACATCATAATGGCCACCTTTGAAGGTGTTAAATGAGTGTTGAACAATCATCGTTTCGGGAGGCAGAATTTCTCCATCCACGGAAACGGTATGTTCTTTAACCATTTGATGTAGTTGTGTGAGAGTGTAGCTCAAATAAATATTATACCAAAATCCTAGTATATTTAATATACTGGTTTTGTTACAAAAGAATTAAATAAAAAGAGTTTAGGGGGTTGGAGAAGCAAAATAAAACAAATGAACATGAGAGAAACAATTACCTTTAAAAGTGTAACTCCTTTTGATTTGAGCCTAAAGGCTTCCTTTGAAAGGATTCTGCCCAAGGGGAATCCTCTAGGATGAGGATAGAGAAGTGGAGAGAGTAAATGGGCAGGGGTTGGCCGAGCCAAAGGCTTGAGGTGTGTGTGAAATGAGGTAGAGGTGGGGGCCTTTTATAAGAGGAGTGGAGGGGCACTTTTGGAAAGTAAAGAAATATTACTTTATTTGAAAATGTGTTTAGGTTTCAAAAGGTCCCACATTGATATAATTAGTGGATAAGGTGATAAGGGTTCGAAATCCACTCATCCAATTGGTTTTGGACATGTGTAGTTCATAGATTTTACATTATCATTCTATTTTATTTAAATCGTCAAATAATGATGTCATTGCTCCATCATTATTATGTCATAAATAATTAAATTTATTTAATATAAAAAAAATACTATGATATAGGAAATCTTTTGAGATTTTCAATGACCATTTATAATCAAAAATCTGATCTTTATAACCCCATGTAAAAATTGTTTTCGTAAAACATATTATGTTTGTGTCATTTTTACTTTAACATTTAATAAAAACTTATTTATGTCATTTCCAAACCAAAGTGTCTCCATGGGGTCCCCAAGTTTACCCATGGCTTGTCTTGGTCGGCCATGACACAACCAATAAGGTTGGGACATGTGTCTAGGTCATTTCCTATTATTAAAGCATTATTTATACCTTAAACTACCCTAATTACCACTAATCGCGATTAAAAACTTAATAAGTTACTATTCACCAAAAAAATTATTATAATCTCATTGAACCACATTTTACTTCTTAATGACAACCATGTATGTTGGATTTTTGAAATTCAAAAGACAATGATGGCAAAATTTCATTTAAACGGAAAATCAGTCTTTATAAGTACCACTTAGTGGTTTCACTATTCATCAAAAATTGGAGTTTTTCAGAAAATTACCAAAAATTCACCCTAAGCTATATTTGATATTATGAATTAAAAAATGAAGTCTATTTTAAAAAATTCAAATCATATAAGTCGCATTAATTAATTTAATAATTAATTCCCACTGCCAGAGCAAATAGCGTGTTTTTATGAAACAATAAGTATCAAAAGATTGACACCAGTTTAAGTCTAATTTCAAAGTGAAATTGATTCCAATGACCACCATTGGATAAAATGGTAAAAATATATTCTAATTTCACTTAAAAACCAATTCAAAACATAATCTAATCATATAAATAAATTAGATTAAAAGGCAGTTTTGATGTAAAATGCAGTATTTTTCACTATTCATTAAAAAATGAACATTGTCAGAAAAATACCAAAAATTCACACAAGGTAAATTTGGATGTCCCAATCATAAAGGATATGTTTATTTTGACAAACATAGTTTATAAAATTGTCAAAATATAGATTAAAAAATGGTTTACCATCAAAAGGCACTAAAACAATCTTTTAAGAATATTAGTGTATTCCATGCATAAGATTGTATTTATTTTCATTTTAAGCCTCTATAACACTATCTTAATCATTAATAGACATAGATAAAAATATCTATTATTCATTACATACTTGGGATGTTACAATCCATGAGTCTAAAAGCACCAATACATTAATTATTCTGCTTCAACTGTAGTAACAGCATAAGATTTTCCTTGATCCCTTGGGCTTTTATGAGGTAAGTTTCCCTGACTCTTAGGACATTCATTTGCATAATTCCCCATTTCCCTGCAATTGTAGCATTCAACATTGATAGCCTCTTTCTTTCCCTTGCAATCACGCACCTGGTGACCTTTTTCTCCACATTTATAACAAACTCTCATTTCTTTTAGGCAAGTACGAGGGTGATTATTCCCACAATTATCACATAATGAAAAATACTTCTTTCTCTTTTTCCCTTTATCTGTCTCTTGTTCCATCGTTCTCGTCTTCCCTTTCTTTACTTTGTTGTCATAAGACTTATAGAATTCCTTTTCTGTCTTGATAGCACATGAGACAATATCTTCGTATGTTGAGAACGATTGTGATACTAAATCTCGACGGAGAAATGGTTTTAACCCATCACAGAAACGATCAATCTTACCTCTTGGGTTACGTATATAATCTGCAGCATACCTTGCTAACCTTGTAAAGTTGGCCTCATACTTTTCGACATTCTCATCCTCCTTTTGTGTCAGACTCAGAAATTGCCTTTCCATATCTCCTCTATGGTCATGAGGAAATTATTTTTCTAAGAAATGATCTTTGAACTCCCTCCATTCCATATTCGATATGTCATCATCTTCCTTTGTGTTTTGAATCAATGACCAACAGTGATCAGCATATCTAGTGAGGCAGTAAACTGCCATGATAACCTTTTCCCTTTCACTACTCCCCAAGGCGTGGAATATTTTCTCTAAGGAGTTTATCCATTCCCCAGCTACTAATGGATTTGTACCCCCATTAAATGTTGGTGGTTGTTTCCTCATGAAGCAGTCTAACATTGATCCTCCACGTTTCAGATCAGGGTGCTCCATTCGAGTAAGGTTATTATTCATAACCTGAGTGAGTTGTCCCAGTATGGTAATAAGTTGATTAGCACCAGTTGTATCTCCATATCCACAATAATTATCTTGAGCAGGAGGGAAATCCCTACATGGAGTGCGTGCATTGATACGGTTTCCATTCCTTCCACTAGGCGCTATTTCTAAACAATGGTATAAACTAGATTAGTTTATGAATCAAAATACATAATTCCGTACTTGTAAAACACTTAACACTAATTGAACTATTTTATGGATATAATCCATAATCATAAAAAAAATCTTTATGGAAGTATATACTCATAACCCTTCATAGTGGTTTGTAAAGAAAATGAGAATTATCCTAAGCATATCCCCCGGGAGTGTCGTAACCAAGAGTGCAGCAATGCCCGTTGTCGTGCACCAGTTCCCGTTAGAGTCTAGCTCAAAGCGGTGTTTTTGGGTTTTACCGCTAGGTACATCTGTGCCAGAGTCACCTCTACTTTCTCCTATCCAGACAGGGATGTATTGCTCGGAAAACTCACAAAATCTCTATAATACCAAAATTCTAGGAAGTTCTTCTATACTAATCCTCAAAGTCTATCTTTGGGCTATGCGCTCTAATCAGAGTTTATCTAAATCTAGCTTCTAAGGTTAGTACTAAACTGCCTCTGATACCAACTGTAACGCCCCGACCCCAGTTACCCAGAGTCGGTCAATTACTTTGTAACATTGGCATGATCACAAAAGACAATGTCTCTAACGACCGATTAGTTTTGTAGCCTTGGAAACGCTAGATACATTAATAAGTCGTACATTACACCATAATGTAAAACAAAACTACAACATCTTCTCTTCATATCCCTTTATATTATCCCTGCAGTTCATTCATAATATACTTCTTCACATCCTGGAAAAATTAAAAAATTGAAAGGGGTGAGCTCAGATGCTCATTAAGGATAACATCTTATCGGAAGCTTTCATAAATAAACATAAACATTTAAGGCAATCTATAACTAAAACAAAAGCCTTTTAAACTCGAACTTTAGCATTATATGGAAAAAGTAAAATGAAATAATGCCATTTACTTCTTCACATGGATATTCTACTGGTCGAATAATCACATGCAGTATCAATAACCATTTTCATAATGATGGAATGCATAATGCCAGACTATCATAACCACATAGCCAAGGCCTCGTGCCAAGACCACAAATAAGATTTTGTCAAGGCCTTGTGCCAAGACCCTAGTTTGTCTCATGAGACCTACCGATGCATCGAGGAGCTATAGCGGGCTCCACCCGTCACTTATTATGCCCAATGCATTCCTCATATGAATAGGTTTAAACATATCATAAACCATAACATAATCGTATCACATAAAACATGCATAAAGGAAACATAACATTTCAACATTTCAATCACAAGATATCAATACAACACATTGATATAAAAAACTCTTTCAAACCCTTTTTCAATGCCAAAATAAAATAAAGTTAAAACTTTGTATTTATTTTTCATTAAAAAAATGATGGCTTGTAGTGGAAGTCGAAACTCAAATAATGGTCACGGCGGCGGAGAAGTCGTTGTCGCCGCATAAGTACAGAAATAAAAACATTCTCTTTTTGTCGTTTAGTAAAACGCTTCGTATAAACATATTCCTTTTGAATAAACGTAAAAGTCAAAGGGGTTTATACACCGTATAAAGGAAAGTTGTGTATAAAACCAAATATGCCTCAATGAAAGGAGATTGAGACGAAGACCCTTACAATGATCATTTTTTTTAAATAAAGTAGATATATTATGTGTATTCACTATAAGTAAACATAAATAAAGTACAAATACAATATAAGACAAAATAATTTCATGACATAATTTGATAGTAGGAGATTAACCCAAAGAATAGAAATTGGGTTAAGAAGTTCCCTTACCTTGCGTCATGTCCTGACTCGACCGTTCTTTAACCTCCTGAATAATAAACTAGAGTTAATTTCTATTTACATAAGAACCTTTTTCATGTTCATTATTCGTTTTATATCACTTATTACCATGTTATGAACATTATGTAATTATTTATGTTAATAACAGTCGTTTTGTCGATCTTTGGTACATGAGTCAAAAATAAACTTCTTATAATTACAAGTTGTTCATGTGGTGAAATATCCATTATATCCAGAATTATATTCATGATTTAGATATCATATATATAATATATATACAGTATATACATTCATTTATAATATTACGTAACCTTTTGAGGTAAGAAATGAAATGCACCATTCATGGAGACGGTAAGCCGTACGTACGCATGAACGCTACTTTCATTTCTATTTTGTATTTAATGGAATGAAATCATAATGATATAAATGTATAATATAATTCCAGTATAATATAGTGTATAATAGCATTTACTCCATCCTTTATACATCCCACATATGGCATTAACGATTCAAATCACTTTGAGGGGGCGGTAGTCCGCACATCCTAAAATGAAATTATCGCGTTTACCCATAATGGAAATCATAAAGTATGCCATAAATGAGAAATACAGAAGCATAAGTAAAACATAAACATATTATATATCATATATAAATATAGTGACATATTAATGGCCACCTTTAAAGTTGTTATATGAGTGTTGAACAATCATCATTTCGTGAGGCAGAAATTCGCCATCCATAGAAACAGTATGTTCTTTAACCATTAGAAGTAGGTGTGTGTAAGTGTATCTCGAATCCTTCTTATAACAAAATCCTATTATATTCAGGATACTGGTGTTGTTACAAAAGAAATTAATAAAAAGATTTTAAGGGGTTGGAGAAGCTAAATAAAACAAAACAACATTAGAGAAGACATTACCTAAAAATCGGGTAACTCTTTTTGATTTGAGACAAAGGCTTCCTTGGGAAAAATTCTGCCCAAAGTGAGGCTTCTAGGAGTAAGGGATGGTATTTGGGAGGGTATTTTGGCAGAGGTTGGCCAAGCCAAATGGCTTGAAAATGTAAATGAGGTGGTAGAGTTGGGGGCCTTTTATAAGTGGAGAGGAGGGGCACTCTTGGAAAGTAACGGAATTATACATTATTATACAATGATTTTCGGATTCTAAAGGTCCCACACTTATATAATTCGTGGCTAAGGTTATAAGGGTTCGGAATCTACCCATCCAATAGTCTTTGTACAAGTTTAAGCCTTGGATTGTACATTATCTATTCATTTTATTAAAATCGTTAAATAATGAGGTCATTGCTGCATCATAATGATGTCATAAATAATTTAATTTATTTAATGTCTAAAAATTATAAAAAAAATACTATGATGTAGGAAATCTTTTTAGCTTTCAAATTACTATTTATAGTCAAAAATATGACTTGGATAACCCCATGTAAAATTTTTTTTACTAAAACATTTCATGTTTGTGTCATTTTTTACTTTAACATTAAATAAAAGGTATTTATGTCATTTTCCAACTAAAGTGGCTCCATTGGGTCCCCAAGTTGACCCATGGATTTTCTTGGTCGACCATGGCACATCCAATGAGTGTAGTACATGTGTCATGCTCTTCTCATATTATTAAAACATTATTTTTAACTTAAACTACACTAATTACCTCTAATCGCGATTAAGAACTTAAAAGTTGCTATTCACCAAAAATTATTTTAATCTCATTGAACCACATTTTACTTCTTAATGAAAACCATGTATGTAGGATTTTTGAAAATCAAAACACAGAAGTGGTAATATTTCATTTAAACGAAAAAACAGTTATTTAACTACCACTTAGTGGTTTCACTATTCATCAAAAATTGAAGTTTTTTAGAACAATGCCAAAATTTCACCCTAAGCTATAATTGATATTCCGAATTAAAAAATGATTTCTATTTTAAAAAATTCCAAACATATAAGTTTCATTAATTAATTTTATAATTAATTCCCGCCGTCACAACAAATAGCGTGTTTTTAAGAAACAATATATATCAAAAGATTAACAATTGTTTATGTCCAATTTCAAAGTGAAATTAATTCTAATGAACATCATTGGATAAAATGGTAAAAATATATTCTAATTATAATTTAAAACCACTGTATAGTATAATTTATCACTATAATTTATTTTGATTAAAAAAGTTGTTTTTAATTATTTTTCACTATTCATAAGAAATTAGAAGTTCTCAGAAAAATACCAAAAACTCAACATAGGATAATTTCGATATTCCGAATCCAAAAATGAAGATTATTTTGAAATATAAAATTTCTATAATTTTAAAAAGTGTTTATTACTATCCATAACGGCAACTTTGATTAGTCGCGGTGTTTTAGAACTCGAAGTTGCGTACAATGCAAGCTATTTCATTATTGAATGAGAAGCGTATTGTGGAAGCTCGGGGTGTTACATCTATGGATTCAATATCATATTTATTACTTGTATTTTAGATTAGAGTCAACCCCAAGTCTGCTTCATCTTCTAGATGATAAAAATACAAAATGAAACTCATAGTCTTTGAATACTGAAGAATGGTGAATATATTATTTGTATTAGTGATCATTTTTTGGGAAACAAGTGGTTTAAAAGTACCTTTGAATTAATGATGAAATTTCCTCATCAAATAATCAATATAATTTTATTCCCTCTTTTTCTCATTTTTTATGTCCACCATGAATCATAGATTGAGAATTCTCTGTGAGAATAGAAATGAGACTTATCATTCCATCTCCCATATAATTTTGTTTCTCAAGAGGGAAATTGTAGAATTTTCCATAACAATGACAATTAACATGGTTCCTCTGGCTTCCATTCATTAACCAAAACCAAAATCATAGATTAACAAATAGTTATATTAATGAGTAACCACCTAATCATGAAACATTCCCCTATATAATATCTATGATATAAAACATTATTAGTTCTATTAAACATAAGGTCCATATTGCATTATTAATAGCTATCTTCTATTTAAATATATCATGATGGTTTGTGAAGAGTTTTTTATTTTCCATAGCATATTTTCCTAGAGTGTCAATCTATGTGTGTAGTAAGGCAGGTTGTTGTGTACTATATTACCCTGAGTAAGGCTTGATACTTCTTTCCAGAGTTGATTCCCATAGGTACATTTGTGCTAGAGCCGCATCTACTTGTAGTATCTAGAACTGTATATATTTCAAGGAAACCCCACACTCTATCCTTTACAAAAAATCTACAAAAATTTCCTATGATTTTCCGTATCCTTAGATTTATCCTTAGATGTGTACTTATTGTTATCACTATGGTTTTATCATCCTAGATTCCAAATGTCAGTAAAAACCTTACATGGATACCCAATATAGCAACGATCTATTTTCATAAAAAAAATTACATAAATTTTTTAAAATACTTAAAACATTATACAAATAGATTCCCAAAGATAGTACGATTCCAGTTTCTTTGGAAACATGGAAACATAAACATTAGTACATAAATAATCTAAATCATCTCCTACTAGGTCCATCTTGACTAGAACCCTTCTTAGACACATAAAATATAATACATATCATCATAACCTAAGTTAGGGATATATAAAAGGGTTGATCTTTGATGCTAAATAGTGATAAATAACATATATACATATTCATAATCATGAGTATAAGGAGAATGAGAACATGATCATGAAAATAGAAGTCAAAACGCTTCATATCAAATATCATATACATGAATGAAGGTAAAAATCATCTATGTTCAAAAGATATGAATCGCAATAAAATAAATAACATAATCTGTGAAAGAATAAAATAGTAATAAAACATTGAATTATAGAAGACACATAAGCATATATAATAATTTTGACAATAATCAAGGAAGTGTTTCTGAGACAATCTTAGTGGAAAAATTTCATTACTAAATCTGGTTCAAACCCTGTTCCAGCCCTGTATTATTGAACTGAGTTCACTACTCTTTCCAGCCCTATAACACAAAACCATGTTCATTTGACATTCCATCAATTTCAATAGCATGATATATAAATCATTAACATATGAATTGGAGAGGGATATATGACCCACCCATCTCATAATGAATTCCTAAAAACACGTGACACAAGATCCTAAATAAATATTTGATAACCAATAAATTTATATGGGTATTACAAAAATGTAATCAAATCATAACATTTGGAAAATATAGGTTCCATAATAATTTCATCAAAAACATATCCCATGGAAGGAAGGCATTTTCAAATGCATATAACCTTTGAATAAGAAATGTGTTTCATAAACATTAATACTTAAACAATATTTTAAGAGAAAGAATATGAATGTTAACATTGAATCACTTAACATGAAAATAATGATAAACCCCAAAAGTTTTTATTTTATATGTGAAATAATTTTCAATTACTTTTTAAATACATTTCATCAGAAAAATATACTTTCTTCATTGAAAAATATTTTCGAAAAACTTTTTCTGTGGAAATTTCATTAAAAACCTCTTGAAAAACCTTTTGAAACCATAATAAATTAAAACCATGTGTTCCATAAAAATTGTATTGATGTATAATTTGAATTAAAATTGAGAACATTTTTTAAAACATGTTATTTGGAATAAAACAGATATCTGAAAAAAGAGAGAAATGCAGACAGATTTTCGTAAAAACTTTTTCATAAATATCTAATGTACCAAAGAATGGGAAAATTTTACTAAAACATTATGATATAATGAATATGTAGAATATTATAAAATTTATCTCTGTTCATTATAAATTAATCAAAAAAATTCAATAAATGTAGCATAATCATAATTAATCTTGATAGATAATTACATTGTTTCTATAAACTCTTAACAAATGGTAATTCGGGATCATGCTCTCCATGTAAGAAAAACAATTACATTAAGATTAAAATATCCATAAAATAATCATATTCATAATATAATATTTAAAATAGATGTTATACACCTCATAAAATAATTTCAGTGCATAACGAAACATGAGTCTCAAAGATTGAAAACTGAGACAAAACTATTTTAAATATTTGATAACTTTTGAAACTTAAACCCAATTAAATAATGATCATAAAAATGATATTTAAATGCACATAATTTAATTAATAATAATCATAAAATTAATTAATGGTATGTGAACACCCCACAAAAAAGGAATTGGGGTTGAATAAATCATGAAACTCACAGAAATAAAAAGTGAGATAAAATCCCCATACCTTGTGTCTTAACACTCTTTATACTTATACAATATTCCTGTATAATAAATGTAATTTTATTATACATGTTTTAAAAAGAATATTCTTATATCTAAAACCATATATTATTTTATTTTGACCTTATATAACCCACTTGTAGACAATCCTTTGTTTTGGTTTCACATCGGATAATATTTTCTTTTTTCTCCGCATAAGTCTAAATATGTTATATCATTGGCCATTATACTTATATAATGATTTAAAAAATTTACACCATGATATAAAATAATTCTAATACATTATATATTTATTATTAAAATATATATAATAAATCATTATGAAAATAAATACACCGTTCATGGAGATGGTAATACGTATGTACACATGAACATTGCTTCTATTTTTATTGGTGTATTAAATGAAACAAAGAAAATGAAATATATGTATAAATATATATTATAATTATAATTTAATTAATATTTCATATATCATATAAATTCACTAATCTGATCCTTAATACATTCTATATAGTTTTTGAGTGAATCGCATCTCATTAAGGGGGTTGTAGTCCATACATTCTCAAACAAAATTATCATATTTACACATAATTGAATGTAAAAATATAAGAGAGGGAAAAGGAAAAAAAATTATATAAAATACATAAAAATATAATATATAACATATATAAACACATTCCCATAATAATTTCCACCATGAGGGGTGGTAATTGAAAAAATGAACAATAATTTTTTTGTGAGGTGGTAGTTCACCGTACACATAAACAGTATATTCGTTACCCTCTAGTTGGAGGTGTGTATAAGTGTAGATTGAAAATTTATGATGAAAACTAATTTTAAATTTAATATACTAATGATTTTATACAAAAATTTACTAAATAGAGTGTAGGGGGTGGAGAATGAAAATATGACTATTGAGGTTGAGAGAATATGTTAACTATTAATCGGTGAACACCTTTTTATTTGAGCCAAAAGCCTTCTTAGAAATGATTTATGCCAAAGGGAAGGCTTCTAGGAGGAATACAAGTATTTAGGGATGTGTATTGGACAGATATTAGCTGATCCTAAGTGATTTTAGATGTGTTATGAATTTTTAGAGGTGGTGTCCTTTTATAGGGAAGGGAAAGGACACTCTTGGTATTTTTGAAAACAAGTTATGTGTACACAAAATTTGACCTAAAACTATATATATATATATATAATAAACCAAAACAAAATAAACAATTGAAATTTAATTTATTAATAATTCCTATAAATGGTTTTTGGAAAATATTATATGTCATTTTGGGTCTTAAATTTAAGGTGTACTACTTTGTTACAATAATAATTTTCTTAATCATTGTAATTAATTTTAAATCACTTTCACAAATAATTTTGATACAAAAATTATTTTAAATTATTTTGAATTAGAAATTATTATTATTCAAAATATTGAATCTATTTTTAAAAATTCTAATCACTGATGTGATAGAAATAAATTTAAAATATATCCTACTAATGGGACGACCCTGTGGGTTTTAAAAGTAAAAACATCCAAAAGAATGATAAGTTTCTATATGAAATATCAATGAAAAATTCATTCAAATGACTTAAGTTGGGTTAATTTACAAAAATATGATCTAATTAAACTTTTTAATCAAATTATTATATAATTAGACTGTATCAATTAAATATATGAAAATGTTGTTTGATTCAAATTCTGTTATCTTTCATTATCCCTCCAAAAATGAAGTTTCAAAAATATCCAAATAACTCACCCCAATATAATTTCAAAATTAGAAATTAAAAAAAGGTATTTATTTTTTAAAATTAAATTTATAAATTTCTCAAAAATTTATTTTATCATTCTTCAAAGAATGAAAATAAAACTACTTCATTAGAGAAAATACTATTCTTTAATTTATGAGGACTTTACCAAAAAAAATATCCTTCATTATCAATATGTTTTATTTCAATAAAACTATTACAAAAAATATTTTAAAGGTAATTATTAAAATTTATATTACTAATATTAATGTCTATGTTATTATTATCTTCTTTAAATAATTATAATAATAAAATGAAGTTTCATAAAAACATCGGTGTTGCTTGTATCGTATGCCAAGTTGGTGTTGTGTGTAATGTATGATGACTATATTTCATATGAAAGGAATGCATGAATTAGTGAATTTCAAGAAAATAATGATAATTAATTTATTCAGCAAAAAATGTCCATAAAAACACAGGGTGTTACAATATAACACTCTCTCACACAGCCAAAATGAGATGGTTTTAGGACCTTAAGCGTGCCTCCGCAAATTCCAATGGTTGACGACAAACAAAAGGGGTTTGGTGAATATATTTGAAATAATATACCCTATTGTATAGAGTTAAAATATAATTTAATAGTTAAAGAATAATATTAATTGTATAATGATGAACAATATAAACCGTATATCATAGAAATGGAACATAATAGAGAAACTAATAAATAAATAATGAAAAGTCGTGTAATGACATGGTGGGATGTACCTAAATGTAAATCTGAAAACAAAAAAAATAAAATAATCATCAAATACAAAATAAACTCAAAATACCCATATCTTTATCCCCATGTCAGCCTGATCTCCAAACTCCATCCCATCTAGAATGTATCAAGACAACAATAAGGTCTATTTCCCATATCCAATCATGGATCCATGTAATATGATCTGGTATCAAAAGGAAACCCGGATAGGGTGAGTGTTTATTTAAGTATGTCGAAACTACCATTTTCAAAAAAATTAGTTTGATAAAAATTTCATGCAATAATGTTTTCATATGTGTATTAATTAATCAATTAATACAATACATTAATTTTCCTACTTCGACACCATGCTAGAATATCCTTGTCCTATATTACAAATATTTCAATGATATCCATAAACCATGATATAAACAACAAACAAGGAATATACCTCTTTATAATCATTTCATCATCTAAGAATTTCCCTATATACACTCATTTCAACATCAACTGGGCCAATCCAACTATTTAATCATTTAAACAAGTATCACTATGCATTTGCAGCTATATAATAATTTTATAATGTATCACGGTTCATAACTTATTATATAATCATTTAAGCCTCCATGAATATCCCTATATATAAGAAGTTCTACATTCATTTCTAGTCATAACTTTCTTTATAATCAATACATCATAATATTAACTAGTCATAATATCAAGGATATCATAATAACACATCATAATCATCAATGGTTAATTTAATAAATTACTGTTTTCATTCAATAAAACATTCATTTATATATCAATTTGTCAGCAAACTTATCAATATCCATTAAGTTATTACCAAATAGATTTAGTATCAATCAATCCCTTATAACAACATTTCATGCTAATCACACTATAAGCTATTATCAAATTCAAATTAATTAAGTGTTCTCTCAGCCAAAGAGTGTCTATAAGACAGGTCTCCTCAAAAATTGACTCTAAAGGAATCCAACCAATATTCCAAATCATTATTTACTATTAATAAATGAATAAATTAATTACAGTTCATATTAAACTGGTTAAAATCAAAATATTTCATATACATCACAATTTACATTTTATAGGGTTTGCTTATGTATCCCTGCCTTTAAATAGAGAATAACACAACACTTTCAATGGGTAACACCATTGAGGAAGAAGGAGAAGATGATGTCAAGGTAAAACTTATATCATACCAATCAATATGAACATCGAAAACAAATACGGTCTGAAGATTCATACAGCAAAATATAGAATTCCATAAGATAAGAGAAAAACTAAGAAAAAGACTCACTACAGATCATATATAAAATAAGGATTCCAAAATTAAATTGGAGTCTAAAAAATCACATATAAATTTTCCTAGGTTGAGAGAGGATAGGGATGCAATGAAAAAAATAAATAATAATACCCACATAATCATTAAAACTATTGGAGAATATATATACACAAAATGTAATCCACATTCTCATCATGTATTTCCCATTTAATAGTTATTATAAATAAACTCATCACCTAAGTTTGATATTTATTTCCATTGACTATTACATGTTATGTAATTACATCTAACAAATTGAATTATTTTCATTCCATGAACCACTTCACATCCAAAAAATAGTCAAATCATCTCTCTCGAGACTATTATACATCATGAAACATGTGCAAAACATTTAAAAAACTATATAGATAATTTTCATCCCAGATTATACAAATGTTTATGAACTACCTCGAAAGCCTTATAACCATGTAAAACACTCATAAAACACCTCTATCATTTTTATACCAAGGCTCAATTAATTCATACAAACATAAATCCTTGAAATTAGTTCATTTTCCCCAATACTGATTTTCAAATCTGAAAAAGAATGATCCACCGAAATTTAATGAAAAATTAATTTCCAATTAAATATGTTTAATGAAAAACACAAAGGGGGGTGTACTTTGAATAATATAGGATCATAGATCTTTCCTAATTTAAAAAATATATAAAATAATTTCATTTTATAATTATGAATCATGGTTTTTAAAACCGTTCAGAAAATAATTTATAATATTTATTAAAAATTATAACTAAAGAAACCAATCGATATAGATGGTAATTATTGTATTTTTTTCAATACTTGATAATGAAAATGAGTAAGGGAAAATGGAATGTTAAAAACATGATAGAGATACTTAAATGTGTTACATATGATTACCCTCCAAAATAAAGGTTGATTTTTAATACTCTTTTAAAAGGATATAATGAAAGAGATTGTCAGTATAGATGTTTTATCATGATTATGGAAGATAATGTCTATTAAGAATTAGTTAATTAGGAAAAATATTTAATATGGTTCTAATGTTGTTATTATATAAATGTGGATATTTTTTAAAATGTTGACATCAATTGATTATTGAGAATAACATAAGTGATGACCTATGGAATGTGTTAATGGTTGATTAAATAATTGTAAACTATATGTTGTTGTTGTATTTTATGATAATACATCATCATGTTTGTAATGAAATCAATATAATTTTGAATATTAAAATATACATGGATGATGTTTAAATAGTTGATATAGTTGAAAAGTGATTTTATAATATATATCTATAAGTCACACTTATTGAATATAATATTATTGAAGAATAAATAGGGGTGTAAGAAAATTTTGATATGATGTTCATAAGTAGTATTCATATACAGGATATGTATCAATGATAACCTGGATGAAATTAAAAGTGTCACATGTTGGGTTGTAGGTTCCATGTTGAAGTGCATCCTGAAGATGAAGTTAGGTGTGTCATGGATGGTGGAATATTATTTTTGAAAAAGGAATATATAATTAATATTAATTATGATTTTTCACTATGCATATAAGAGTTAAAATAAAATGTTAAAGTATGTGTAAGATCCATTTTCTCCCATCTATGAGGATTTTTTAGATATTGATTTTTTTTAATTATTTAAAATATGTACACGTTGTGTTTTGAATAATATATAATTTATCATAACTTACTGAAGATTAAATAAAAAATAAATTGGGTTAATAGAGGATACAAATCCTAGTTACGTATAACATAAAACTAATGGAATTATTATATTTTTATATAAGTTTCAGCAAATTATTGAATGATGAATCAAGAATTAATTTGAGATGATTTTTTATCATCTATAATTGTAATAAACATCGTATTGGTTTGAGAGTAAAATGGGATTTCAGCTGAGTTAAAATGATAAAGCCATACAAGGTATTCCAAAAACATATTGTCTTAGAAACTAACATGAAGAATAAGATGAAGGGAATTAATTTTTGGATTTCAATCGACTCTACTAATTGATAAAAACCCATTTAGAAATAAACTATTTTTTCTCCATTTTTTTTAATATTCTCTATGTCAAAATAATTTTTGGGTATCTAATAATTGATAAGGGAAAATTATATATTGATCTATGTTTAGTTTGACATATAAATGAATAGAAAATTGATATGTATAATGATGATGTATGGTCATGGAAGCAATTTTAAATGTTGAGAGCTTCAATTGATATAAATTCAGGGTTTTAGAGTAATGCAATTGCATGTGACAAATTTGGATGGAGACAATGTAAGAAAATTTTTTAGATGATACTATGTATCAATGTATTCAAAATATAGTGTTGATCTTAATGTTGGTATTATTTTAGTTATCATTGGAATGTGTATCAAGATTATAATTTTACTAATTTGGTATGATTTGAATGTGAGGAAAGAGGATAGTAATGGAGTTTAGATGTGTGGAAGAAAAGGATATGACGTATTGATGATGTTTATATGTATTGAGGATTATAATTTATGGCTGGAATATAATATTTTATAATCCAAAGATTGAACAATTTGTTGGAATAATATAAGAAGAGAACCAGATGCTCAAGAACTATGATACATTATGTTTAAAGATCCAATGGTTGTGTAAGAAAAATATGATTGATTGAGTAATAATAAAGAAGTTTTAGAACCAATGGATAAATAAATTGAATTCAATTACAGAATAATATTAAGTATGTTGAAGTTACGGAACCAAAAGATGTAGAATCTAAATTAAATTTTTTATAACGATTATGTGAATTCAAATTCAATATGATCATATTGAGTTCGAAATACAAATACAAAAAAAATTAACAATTCATGATTCACATTGAGATTTAAGGAAATAGTGAACATTATTTACCATGGTATCAGATGTATTTAATTTTTGGTCAAGACTAATATATACGAAGTAAGGCCATGTATTTGAAAAATTGTACTTTTTCATGGAATTTTCGATATTTGGTGATGGATTTAAAAGGATAATAGGAATTTCTATGAAGATATAATGATGCGATAATGATTGATATGTAAAATAAGTGTTTTATATAATGTCTTGAATATCATTTTGGTTGATGAGTTTTAGGATCCATAAAATAAAATTAAATTTTATTAATAATAAGATTTCATATGTTTATAAATCATATGTTTGTGGGAAATTCCGATAATTAGATGTAATTCATGGATGATTGGAAAATTGAATTAATTAAAGAGGAAAATGCACCAGAAATATAGGTTCTGAAAAATAGTGAGCTTGGCCAAAAATAAAAGTCATATATATGCTTCAAATGTTAGGATACTTGAATTTTGTTTACAAGGAAGAAATACAAGTTTTATAAGTAGAACAGTTATTGGAAGTCATAAAAACATGTTCAAGAATGAGATCTTATCTATTGATGTAGAATAAATACTAAAGTAAAACTTAATATCATGATTTAGAAGAGAATTTGGACGACCATTGAAGCCTTGAGTGATCCATTATAGTCATCAATAAACTATTATTTTTGAGATATAACATTTCTCTATATATGATACATATCCAAGGGATAAAGATTCTAACACCCCGCCCATTAAAATATTTTCTTCATGGATGATGAAATCTCACATTTTGTATTCACTATAATTAATTAGTGGTAAAATGGGTCTAAGGATAAACCCTAAAAAACATGGGTTGGATACACACAATGGGGTAAAACCTTGTTTAAATACCAGATTTTTTATCCATTTACATCCTACGCTACATGTGGATTCAATACATTATTGAACATATGATATCCATTTAACCTAATTGGTGTTTAATTTTATATAATAAAATGGGTAAATGTTTAGTTTAAAAGGTTAAAAATAAAATAGAAAATAATTAGGTAAACCCTACCTACAATGATTTTGGTTTTCTTTTGATTGGATAAAAATTTTCTCCCTACATTTTAAACTGATATTACTAAAATTTAAAATTTCAAAAAAAATTGAGAAGTATCATATCAAATAATAAGGAATATATCCCTTTAAATACCAATATAATGGTTGTTTCTTCTATAACACAAATGAATAAAATTAAAAATCAAGATAATAAGTTATGGATGAAAACTTCTTTAAAACAAAAAAACGGAAACACTGTTAATTAAATGAAATAAATGTGGTGGTTTGTCTTTTAAATCTATTCATAATGACCCTTTAGAAAAATAATGTTCAAGATAGGAAGACAATTGGTTTATTGAATCAGTTTAATAAATCTACTCTAATGTAAAGAATTACATAAACAATGTTATCATTAAAGTTTTAACGTTTATATTTCGGTTTATCAAGGGATTATATGATAAAAACTAAAACTATATATATAATTGTATTACATATAAACATATTTGGGTAAATATTTATCAAAGTGTGAAACTCTCACCAAATGAGTTAAAATTAATGAAAAATAATTATTAATTTATAAATAATATTCTTCATTGGATAAACAATATTTTCAATATATCATTAATCAAAAAAGAAAATAAAATAAAATCGTATAAATATAATTTTTTTTCATTGGAAAAAACTCAAAAAATACTATTAATATAAACAGTTATTTGATTGAAAACATGGTTAAAAGAGTGAAGGATATTGAAAAATCCTTACTTTAGAATTGAAACAGGTATGAATATTTGGTTGAGAAGATGAATAAATAATAGTAATATTTTATTTATTTTGTTGAGGTGGATAAATCTTCCATCAAATTCAAATTTTTTTAACTGGAGTTAAATTAAAAAACATGGGTGGAATTAAACTGAAAAAGTCTAAAAATGGTGAATGAATATGTTTTGTGATTAATGCTCTAAAGAAAGATTAAAACACAAAAAAAGTATTATATTTGTTGAAAAAAGGTATTGTAAACATCTAGCTTTTGTATCTCTTATATGTTCAATTAAATGATAAACCTTGTTTTTGAAACTTCTCAATACTTATATTTCAATTCATTAAATAGTTATAGTTATAATTCAAATTCCAATATAAAGTAATGGGAGAAAATTATTGATATATACACCACTTCAAAAAAATCATATGTAAGTAAGAGTAGGTACATTAGTTCCTCCAGTATATCTCCAATATATATTGTATTTATATGAAAATACTAATTATATAATATTGGATATATTTTGTCTCTAAAAAGGAATTCATTATTTTTTCTTACATTTGGTGTTGTGAAAAGTTCACACACTAAATCACTGACTATTTTTATAACATTTAAATTATTTAAATATAAATATTTCCTAAATTATGGTAAATTAATGTAAAATTCAATGTAAATATTTATATTTTCAATAAATTTATATAAAAGAAGGTAAATTTATTTACTTCCAATATCATTGGTTCCCTTGAGAAATTGTGTGGATGTTTTCATAAATGTATCCATTTTGATGATATTTTATTTTATATAGAAACTATATAAGATTCATTTAAAATTAATGAATGAATGCCAAAAAATATGAAGAATACTAAAAGGAAAAAATATTGATTACCCAACATTGGGATGTAAGGAAATGTAGAAAATAAAAAGAACTCTCCCAATAATAATTTAATGGATTATTCACACAAATGAAGATATTAATATACTACAGTTAAAAAAACAACATGGATCATTGCATGAAATCTATGAATATTTATCTTAAATATTGCAATCTAGAATAAAGAACATAATCAATCCAAGAAAGAAACAAAATGATTCATTTGGTGGAATACATCAGTAAATAAAAGGTGGAATTTTATAAGAAGTTTCCAAATAATGTTACCTTATTTATTTTTGATAAATATTGTGGAATATAAAAATAGTCTTTTCATAATCATCAAAAACATGTTATGCTTTGAAAATACTATTTCAAAAATGAAATGATATTTTACTCAAGAAATGTTTCATAAATACCTTTCCAATTTATTTTATATCTATGATTACATCGGTTGATATTGATCACTCCATTATATGAAATGATCCAAAGGTTCCATTCATATTCTTTCTTGAATGATTTATATTTTTCTGGATTAATTATTATGACACTCATTTCACTTCAACAAATTATATTCTTTTGAAACCCAGCTCTCTTCATTGGATATGCATTGATGAAATTATTATTAAATTTATATATTTTCCGTATGGTATGATGTGAGGTAATGTTAATAATACCTATTTCATTTCCTATGCAATATTCGATATTAATAAAACAAATATTTTGTATGGTTCATGATATGATGATGTTTTATAATCATATGGAACATGTATGAATGATTTTATTATAAGGTGGGTTGGACTAATATCTCCGTCTAATGAACATGGTAACGATGGATGACTAATTATTATTAATGTTATGGGTGATCCTAATTTCATGTTCACAATGTTATGCGTGGACCTAGTTGTGCGTCGATATGTTTATGCATGAACCTGATTACATGTTTACAATGTTATTAGTGAACCTTATTATGTGTTAACAATATAAATCAAGGTCCTAGTTTGATGTCCATATTTTTTTGTTTGAAACTGATTTCATTTTCAAAATGATATGCGTGAACCTAATAACATGTTCACAATATTATGCATGTACCTAGTTTCTTGTCAACCACATTATTTGTGAACCTAATTACACATTAAAAATATTATGCATAGACCTGGTCGCTTGTCCACTTTTTGATGATGGGGTCTGATGTCATTACCATAACTTAATGAGTGAACATGTTTCTATATATACATGTTCACTAAATTATAAAACCATGTGCATGACAGAAAATTACATGCCTTATTCCTATGTCATTAATCTTTGACATATGATCTTAATAATTATATGATCGATGTATTATGAACATCCAATTTTTAATATGATCTCACATATATAGAGTAGGATCTTATGATCTTATTCACAAGTTCCATTCCCTTTATATCATGTTATGTTTATGCATTTACTTTATTTACCCTTACTCGGCATCTAATCTCACCCCTTTATTATGTTTCCTTTACCCATGTTATAAAAAAAGGTTTTTGATAAAAGTAATAAAGGTGGAGATATTTATGGGATATGTTGAATATCATTAATTGTAATAAAATATATTTTTTCACATATCCAAATACACTAAAATATTACTATCATCAAGAATTTATTTTAATAATGTATTATATATTCATATAAAATGATTTAATATCCATGTATGTCAATCTTGGGTGTATATAGTTGGTATCAAAGGAAAGTTTTATTAATCCTTTTGAAAGTGGGATGATAAAAGTTTATTGAGATCCATAGGACTATTTCAAAACATATGTCTACGTATGTCTCTAAGGATATGTATAAGGATGAGTTAATGGTTAGGAAAATATCCTGAAATTTTGGTAAAAGATTGAGTAAATAGTTTCCTAGAAGTAAATAATTTTCTATATAATATATGTGGAAGCCTATAAATTAAATATGTGCCTAGGGGTAACAAATCTGACAAGATGTTCTGAGCATGACTTGGCGTAATCTGGTACACGATAATGTGCCTTAATGCACACATGATTTATACTCCCAGGGGATATGCTTTGGAAATTCTCAATCTCTTCAAAAAACATCATGAAGTTTTTTAATAGAATATAACTATTAATAACATAGGATAATCGTTTGGTATCATAGAGAAATTTTTTCTTGAGTTAGACATCCTATATTTGAATTTTAATAATTATGTGAAACCCCACTATGATAATGGTTTCTTATTCAACTCTTTTTGGTTTTATCCAATGGAGGGAAAGAAGACGAACATGATTAGCTGTAAATTTGATGGAAAATATACTTACAAAAATTAAATTGAGATGATAACTATAGTGAAGTATGTTGTTATCATTAAAAATCATTTTTCGAGGAACATGATAAAAAATGTGTACCTTATCCAACTCTCGGACTCACCATGGATGTCCAGAAAAAAGTTCAGTGATAGTTTATGTATTACAGACCATAGAGGAAAGTTGATCTGAGTTCTTTTGTGTTATTGATGTGGAAAGAAACACCTATGTGAATGTATTAGTAGAATAAGAAGTTGTTTTGACTGAGGAAATTAATAACAAAGAGAAAGTTACTACAAATGAAAAATTAAGAGTTCAATTAATGCAATGAATATGAATGTTGGCCTCCCAAACATATAATCAATTGTTGATTTCATAAAATTTGTAATGTATGTGAATTATAAAAATCAATTTCATGTGTGGATGGTTCATGAACTGAATCATCTTGGCAGTACAATTAATGATAAATCAAATGATTTTTAAGAGACCACAAATTTCATATGAAAAGGTATGGGTTATTTTAATTGTATTGTTGATTATCATGATTAAATTGAGTTTGAAAAATGTTAATACATGATTCGTATTTCATATTGTTAGAATGATGTATTAAGGAATAAGTTGATGAAGACTATGTAATGGTTTGAGAATAAATTTGGATGAATAATGTATTTATGTTTTGTAATTCAATGATTATGTTATATAAATCCAGAATTATATGATTATTTTTAGCATACATTTTCATTAAGTATTGAAATGGACTCGTTTAATGGTTATTATGACTTAGAAAAATGATTTCATGGAAAGATGATATTTTGATTATGGTGTCCCTTAGTTAACACTAGATGATGAGATAATGATGTTTGGATAATGATATGATGGTTATGAATAAGTAAAACGGGTGGTACAATTTACCTTGGAAGTGATTATTGACTAAGTGTTCTATTTCATCAAGTATGAATTTTAAAACATCTTTCATTTATATAATATGTCTAGTAATCATTGATGTAAGGATTCATGCATGTTTTACAAAAGGATTTATGGTAGTTAAGGATATTACCTTGATTCAAGAGAATATGTGATGAGGGTATTCACATGTCTGGAATGTGAAAACCAAGTCCTACTTTATGATATAAGAGGGATAAATTTTAATAAAATTTTATCACTTTTGATTATACTATTTTCTATTTTTATCTTTCATAAGGGTTATATGGTTAACCTTTCATTAAAATTTTGTATTAAAAATTAAATGAAATACTTATGTATTAAGTTTGTATTGATAAACCAATTTAAAATGTTACTTAGTGATTAATATTATTTTGAGGATTTGCATATTTTTTTGGAATTATGTTAGTGTGGCTTTAGAAAAGGTAATCATGTATATTTGGGGACATCCAGTATGTTCTGGAAATGCCTCTGGTCTTAAACCCATGACCAAAGTATGATAAGGGTTTTACACGTACTACCGGTCTATGTGATGTCCTGGTAAATGTATAATTATATTTTATGAATAAATATTAAATATGAATTAGTAGTGTTACATTTTATGTTTAAAGATTAAGGAACTTTATTTTGAAGAAAAAAATAGTTAGACCATTCATTCTTTTATTAGCCTTATGATATATAGAAAGTGTTTTTTCGTTAATTGTGCATCAAAGGTAATTTCATAAAATTCATTCCATGATGTAATGATTGTATAAGAAATTAATAAATTCACAAAAAAAATTATTTAATTTTGTTTATAGAAATATATCAAGAATTAATCAATGTTATGAAAGCGATAAATAAATTTTTTTCAAATCTCTTAAATTTTTTTGAACCGATGCACTTTTAAATCATTAATTATTTATGACTTTGAGGCCCTCAAAATTTCTTTTATTATACATTTTTTTTATTGATGACCTCAATAACTCCCTATAAATATATAGCATTTTCTTTCATATCCATTGTTCACTCCAAAACTATGTTATTATATGTGGAAACCAAGTTATAAGATAATTTGGGTAACCATTATGATTACAAAATTCCCTTTTAAGCGATGTTTTAGTATTAATTTTTACAATTTGTGTTTCTATAACTGAAACATTCAAGTATTAAACATTTGACAATCCAGACTAATTTTCAGGGTGAAATTTATTTTAAGAGGGGCATAACGTAACACCCTAAAATTTTTTGAATAATTTTTTTAAAATTCAGTTAATATTTTTGAAATTTTTTATTTCATAGAACACTAGAAATACATTCTTTTATATTAAATCTATATGTTTTTATTACAAGCACAACACACAAAATAAATTTAATCACTCTCTATATGTAACATTGTGTTTATAATTTGTTACATGTAATAATTACTTTCTTCGATGGCTTACATAACACGCATGACATAGGTCAACTGAACTATAATATATTATTAAAATATTATTATTTATTATAATAATATATAGCATAACCATTAACATATATTTTATCAATATTATTAAATAACTTATGTAAATTTAATGTTTTCACAAATCATAAAATTAATTGATTAGTTACATATTATTTAGAAATGAGTATTAGAACCAATTGAATATAAAGAGGGCATTTCTATATAAAACTATTATTACGCTCAAAATGTTATTTAATCATAAAAAATTAAATTAATTAAAATTATTAAGTATTTTTAATGTAATATATATGTTATATGTAAAATTTAATACTTTTGAAAATAATATAATATATTTTATCTGCAAAATATATTAATAATACCAATTTAACACATACACCAAAAAAATTTACCAATGGTATTTTTACCTCCTTTTAATGGAGAAACCAATTTAAATCCATTTTTTTTCTAATTTTGAATATTTAATATGTGAATATGAACTTCACCTTTTAAATAGAATCATAAAAATCTGGTTATGATAAATTTTATTTATTTTCTTATTATGATTCATTTTTTAATGAATAGTAAAAATAATAGATTTTAATTCACAAATTCTTTTCATATAATTTATATATAAAGTAAATTTATATTTTTAATTATTTTAAATTTTTATTTAGATATTATTTTTACCAATTAATTCAATTTATGACATTATAATGAATCTTAATTTGAAATTCAATATAAAAACATATCAAACATATCAATTTTTTTACATTAAAACCTCAATTGTTGGCCCGACTATTGGATTATATTTAATTTAATTTCTTAAAATACACATTTTTTTAATTTTAAAAAAATTTATTCCATATTTTAAATCAACAAAATTTATATTTTATAATATCTCCAACATGTTTTTTAACCAAAAATATTAGAAAAGTAATTAAAATTAATTACAACGATTAAGGTTAAATTAAGCTTAATATGGGAATAAACCAAAACCTTAAGGCCCAAAACAACCTATAAAAATTTAAAAATTCCATTTTCTATCAATATTTTAACCTTATTCTAACTTTTCTCTAGTTTAGAACATTATCTAACCACTTTCAATAAAAAAACCATGGTGGGGTCTCTTTCTTATAAAATATTACAAGAGTGCCACTCCTCCCCCATTATTAAAGGCATCTTCTCCTCCCACTTCCACAAACGTCTCAATCCACATTGGCTAAAAAAACACTTCCAAAATAGATCACCAAATTTCCACCAATATACCTTGAATATTCCTTTTGGTGATAAAGTAATCCAAGGAAGCGTTTTTGTACAAACCAAATGGTGTTACCTGATTAAGAGGCAACACCCTCCCTCAAACTCATCCCTTTTCATTTCATTTTCCAAAACCTAAAATCTACATATTACATGATTAAATAAAAAATTTATTATACTCATTATTCTAAAATTATTGTATTCTATGTATTCATTCTACACATACACACACTTCCATCTAACGGGTAATGAACATACTGTTTACGTGTATGGCAGACTCCTGTCATACTAATCAATGATTGTTCAATATTCATTTACTACCAATCAAAGTATAAATTTTGATGGAAAATCCATTTATATTTAGTATATATAATATATATTATATCTTCAATATTATTTAATTATTTTTCAAACAATATACATATAATTTTAATTTGGTGTTAATATGATAATTTTGATTGATGATGTCGGGACTACTACCCCCACTAAGCGATGTGATTCATTCATAGAGTACATGGAATCATCTAAGGTTGGGATTAGTGAATATATATGATAAATAAGATATAATATATCTAATTTAATAAATATATATATACATATATATATATATTTCTTTTAATTTATTTCTTTCAATGTGACAATTAAACGGAAATAGCATTCATGTGTATGTACGGCTTACCGTCTCCATGAACAGTGTATTCTATTTCATATTTCAATTTTATATGACCTATTATAATACAAAATTTACTGAATATACGTTATATTTACATAGTGTTTTACATTATTGGAATCATGAATTAAATATAAGGACCAAATATATTTGAGATTAAGACACATGCGAAAAACAAAGTGGATATTACCTGAAGTGAAACCTTAACATAGAATTGTTAACAAGAGGGTAATATAAAGAAAATGTCAAACCATATATGGTATTAGAAGTATGAATATGGTTATCTTATATATTCATAATAAATATGTATTTATTTTAGATTAGTTTTTAACGAGTATTATTAAATTTAATACACAAGGTAAATGAATTTCATCTCACTCTTTATTTTCACGAAATACATTCTTTATCAACCACTCACTTGTTTTGTGTGGTGTATACACTAAACATTAATGTATGTTATGAATATTATTATAAATTATATGGCTATTTAAATAACTAATTTATGATATTTCTGTCGTGGGTTTTAAGTTTCAAAAGTTACAAAATCAGTAATGTAATTTTCGTTTCAATTTGCGTTCTTTGAGACAACTACCATGTTATGTAGCTATATTTTTATATGAGGTGTATATATTTAATTTTATATATTATATAGTGAATATAAATATTTTCATGATATTTTACAGATTCATTTAATTTCATTTTCATACTTGGGTAGTATGGTTCAATGTTTCCATGTGCTAATAGTTTATTGAAATAATCACGTTCCTTATCTCATTGTTTATGTTTATGCATAATTTGTTGAAATATTATGATATATAACTCAAGATAACCGTTAATATTATTATCATGTATATATTTAAGATATATTAATTTATTGGAGTCATTATTTCACTCTTTGGTATGTAACATAGTTAAAAATGTGTTTTTATAAAATCCTGACTTTACACTTTCTTCAGTCTGAAAAGTTTGATCTTAAAAAAAATTAATTATAAACATGGCTTCCAATAACATTATACTAATATCCTATCATCATTAAAATAAATTTTTACCATTTTTTACATTTACCAATTTTTTTCAAAAAATCATTTTATTTATTTAGGAATGATGCATTTCTCTAACCTTTGGACCTTATCAAAGGAATATTCTTTTTACCTCGTATGTCATGTATGAATTTACATGATTTAATTTATTTGAAGAATCTGTTACATGTTTAAATGGTTACTTTTAAATAAAATTCTTTTATATATAATTTTCAGGGAAACTATTTTTCATAATGATTTCACTCTTTCTTTACATGTTTTCATAGTATTTTCAAATAAATGGTTTTCAAAATTATTTAAATCATTCTATTAATGTTTTAAAAGTTTTTTAAAAGAAAAAGGCTTTTAAAAAAACTTTTATTCATATTATGTATTTTTTCATTGGAAAAGGTTATAAAATTTATTTTAAGCCTTCTTTCTAATTTTTAAAATTATTTTCATAGAAAATGGATTTCAAAAGATTGTTATGAATTAAAAATAATTTTCAATGATGAAATGATATTTTCCTAAAGAATTGTTTTGTAAATATCCCTCCATGTTATTTTCCATCAAAGATTAAATCCATTGATGTTAATTCATCCCTTATATAAAATTGTTCAACAGTTCCATTCGTATTATTTCTTTGATGTTATATTTTTTCATGGCATAATTTTTATAACACCCATTTCACTTACATGGGTTATATGCTATTAAAACCCACTTCACTTCATGGGTTATTATTTGATGAAATGATTATAAAACCAATCTATTATCCATAATTTATGATGTGAGGTAAAGTTAATAATACTCATTTAATTACATGTTTTGTGATTTTATTTTAATAAAACCCATCTCTTTTATGGGTCATGATATGATGAAGTATTATATCTTTTGGAACATGTGTGAATGATTTTATTAAGTTAGGGGTGCAACCTATATCTTCAACCAATTCATTGGGTAACGAATGATGAATCATGAATATAAATGTGATGCATGAATCAAATTACGTATTCATAATGTTATTCATGGACCTGGTTTCATGTCCCAGAGTTTATGTGTGAACCTGATTACGTGTCCACAATGTTATGATAGAAGCTTATTACATGTTCACAATGTAATGAATGGAAATAGTTTCATGTACATAAGTTTATGTGTGAACATGATTTCATTTTCACAATATTATGCATGAACATGATTACATGTTCACAATTTTATGCATGGAAATGGTTTTATGTCCATAAGGTTTTGAGTGAACCTGGTTACATGTTAAAAATGTTATGCCTGGACCTTGATGCATGTCCACAAGTTGATGATGGGGCCTAATTGAGTGGGACACTGGAACCTCATTCCTTAGTGAAAGGATGTATTATAAACACTACTTATAGCTTTCTCGTGCACAAACAGTAAGGGGGGAGACCCCAATGGACTCGTAGTCTCCAATCATCATCATAGTGTATTTGGTGTTTGAATTGTAAATCTAGCTAAGTAAAACTTGGATAAGACACTTCTAAATCACTAGCTTAATAGATCTAGTCATCCCACCGACATACCTGGGATTCCTTTTGTGAAAAATTTCATGATTAAAAGTCCCACAACCTACCAATTTCATATACACTTGACAAGAATTATAAATATACCCCTAAATCACCATTTTATATAAACCAAATCTATTTCCATTTCGACTACTCATCATAACAACTTTTAAATATGTATACCACCACTTATGTAATTCATAAATCCCTATTTATAAAAACACAAGAAAAACACCAAATTGGTAAACCAATTCTACAGGCCAATTCCCCTTCAAACCCACACATAAACCAAGGTTATTTTTAAAAACATGCATCCCATCAATTAATCACTTTACAATTCATACTGATGATTCACAAAAAGGAATCCTATATGAAACAATTCGCAATTATTTTAGTGAAATCATTATTATATTTTAATCCCTTTGAAATCCCATTTAGGGATTTCCACACAAAAATTTTTTTTAATAAAACATCATAATTAACCGTGAAAAAAACTAAGTTTTCCCTTTATAAAATCCACTTTAATCAAAAGTTCATTCAAAACAACATAAAAAATATATTTTTCACCACAGAATTGAATTAATAAACATATTTAGGTACCCAAATAATCATATTAAAATCATCTAAAAATGTTTGGTTATAGAACCACCTAGATAAAGTTTACAAACATCCTAAAATTGGCATGACTCAATGACCCCACCACCACAGTACCCTAACAATGTAAGATTAAGAAAAAAACATCAATATATTACTCCAATGTTTTGATGAAAATGTATCCTAAGGGAGATGAGTGGAAATTGGAGGTGCGCATAGGTTAAAATCCTAAGTAGGGGAGGGAAATATGTGTTTGGGGATAAATATTTGTGGGAGATAAAAATTAAAACCCAGATATTAATGACCTAGATAGGCTACATGATTTTCCCACACAGTTTTCCAAACTGTGCAGGAACCATGCTCTACTCACTATTCAAGAAGGGTATACCACATGGTTATCCCACACATCTTACAATATGTTCTCTAACTATGTTATAAGCCTCTACCCAATAACACTACTTGTCCACATTTTTACCTGGAAAAGGGTACATAGTTTGACAAATCATGTGCTACATATAGTTTTCCCAAATTTTATTATTGTTCACCAAATACTCAACATCTCCCCAAATGAAAAAATGATATACCAACAATATAAATAAGAGATGCCTAAAAAATCCTATCATACCCAGAATTCGAGGGAAATACTGAGGTCCAAAAATGAACTAAGGTAAATAATGACAAAAAAACCCGGATGTAAAAATATCCCCACCATTAAAACATTCCTCCCTTAGAATGTCGACCTAGGGATTAATCATAAAATAAAAAATATATTACTCCATGACTCAAGGAAATTTCCAATGGAGCTCAAATGAAAATAAGGGCTGAACACCATGAATAGAAACATAGATTCACATGATTCGACTTGTGAGGCCGGAGTGGACTCCGCACCATATCCCTCCTATCACCAGAAGTCTACAACGCCTGTAGTTGATTTATCAAAAGAAAATGAATTCTCACAGTCGCATGATATGACCTCCCAAGACAAAAACACACCCGACATTACCAACTGAAACTAATTACTCTTACATAATATGAATCAATGAACCCAAATCATTTCCTAAAGAAACATTTCCACAACCTTTATCAACCACACCCATGGGTGCACTCCAACCCCAAATTTTATTCAAGAGAGGAGCTAGAAATTTGATATCTCCAAAGGAGTCTACCCACTGATAAAATAACACCAGAAATAGAATATTATTATTGACATATGTAATACTAAACGAACTTCCCACTATGTGAATCAACCAACATAACCAATTAAAACAGACCGACATGAGAACTAACATGGTCTTATATAGGAACTTCCTGTAGACCGCAAATCCCCATAAAAATGGGGCCGAAAAAAGAAACCCCAAACCAAATGTAAATCATTATGAAATAATCCACTCACATAGGTCTCAACTACTTCCATATGATTACAACCATATCCAATACTATTTTATAAGGCTCACCCATAATGAAATCAATATGTATCTTCACCGCCAAAAAGGTACAATGACTAAAATCCTAGCAACAAGAGACCAAACTGCCCCTCACGACCAAGGATGATCTTTCAAACCACATGGTCCATGATGAGACAATGAAGTATCTTCATCTATTCCTACAAAATAGGAACATTCCAAACCAAAAAACTATACAAGGAGATTAAAAAATATCTACTTCATGGACCAGAGAGAAAATACAAACCAAGGTCCCTTACTCCTCTGGGGTTCCTAACTACATGCCAACTTTTCTATAGGGTTTATGGATAAAGCCCTGATGTTTGAAGATTCTCTTTCCTCATAGTCAGGAGTTATGTATCCCCAATAAGAAATAATTTCTTTGGATTCCTAAGCAACTCCACAACACTCCAGGTAGAACCAAAAGAACACATCACCCCACAAGACTAACTTTTATCAAACATTGAACATTCACCAAGAAAGGGACATAAAATATGTTCATGCATATTCCACATTCACCTTGAAAAAGAATAAGTAGGGTCAAGGAACACATGGAGGAAAACTTCATTGAGAATAGATAACTTGGGGATTCCCGGGATAAAACATGCTTCTATTAAAATAATGGATCTAAAAAGATTCAACCACATCCACATTTTCATTTGAATGAAATCACAGAACCAAAAAATGAAACTGAACATGACCATTGCCGACAAAAATACATTAAAAGGATAGGTAAATTTAACTGATCCCCAGGAAAAACACTATTTCAACAGAAAGTCATGATGGCTTCTTAGACAAATATTTTCACACTATTGGAATAGCTTGATCCCATGCATAAAGGAAGCTGACAAAATAACCAAAATTTCTTCTAAGACTATGATCACCACCAAAAGCCTCAGGTCAATTTCCGTTGTTGTAATTATCCTTCACCACTTCCAGGCCAGACCTTTATGCATAAGGGTTGAAAAAATATCCATTAATGACTCCAGAAAAAATAGTAAGCTACAACATATTTACATTTTATGTATTCACTTTTTTTGGATCAAGATGATTTTCTTAACTGATAAAGAAGAGTGGTGGATTCAATTTTTGGAACTCTAATAGATAGTCCATATGTTGATCAATTGGAGCATCTACCGATAGTGAACCACCCGCGACCACACTTTAAATATTCATCAAGCCTTATGGGTGGCATACACTAGCCAACAGGGAAACTAAAAACCCAATAAAACTAACCCATCCATCAAAACATACGACAAAAAACACTAAAAACTCTATGGGGAAAAATCCGAGGCTTCCAAACACATTTTTCTGAAGGATTCATCAACCATTATCTCAAAACCAACTCATCCAGATGGCCTCATAAATGAAACACCATAGAAATAAAAAGTTTTTTCAAACTCAAACACCATGAAACCACTATTTATCAAACATTAATTCCTCTTTTAAAAGAATTTTTTAAAATAATATAGGCTTTTGGGGTTCCACACTTACTAATGAAATTCCATAATGTCTCACATATTCATGTTCTTATTCCAAACTGGGCACACATACACTTGAACCAATCCAGGAACTCAACAATTCATGCCATCAACCATCCGTATGTATCCATGCATATGGTCACTCCTGGAAATACCAAAGTTCAAAAAATCTACTTTTCAAAAAAAACATTCAACCTAAACATTCAACATCAAAAAGTAATAAAACCATTCACGAGTTCACTAACCACCAAATTGAATATAATTTCAAATTCTAAACATCAATCCAAAACGTTTCAGCTTCCCTCAAATTAAAATCACATGGATTTTAACCATAAATTTCAATTCATCTCATTCGAAATATTTTTGACATATCATCAAAATACACTTAATGGTTTTTCCAAAACCTCACCTTGAAATAAGTTATGTTTTCAAAACAAACAAATTTTCCATAAACCATACGTTTTAATTATAAAAATTTAATTCTTGTGGAACTCATTCTACATTTTATTTGAAAATAGTTTTATAAAAATATAAATATTTATTTGTTCCATAAAAATGATTTTCAAAACTCATTTTCCATCCTTCCAAACCAGACCATTTCCACTTTAAAATATAGTTTTCACAATTCCAAAATTGGGGTCTTCATAAAACTTTTAATAACCCAATAAGACACAAAACATTTCATAAATGAAAACTATTGTTGGTGGGTGACTTGGACATATGGTTAGTGTCTATACGGCAATGACACCACCGTTACAGAAGGTATTCCAAGACCTTTCCCCTAGCTCCACATGGATTCCCAAACCTTGTGATCTCATTTAGGCCTTTATCCCATAAAATTAATCAAAAGAAATCAAACTTCCCATAGTGACTCGAGTCATGTGAAAGGTGTGTCGGCCAAGCCCTCTACTCATAACTAGAATGCCAAGTCCTAAAAATCCTATCTCTTGTCAACCCAGACCCTTCCCAAAATAAAATGATCCCAAAAATGTATAACTGGCTTTGATACCATGTTATCATGAACCAAGCCAGAGTTCCATCCAACCCGACACCGTACATATCTCGTGGCATAGCCCGAAGGGGATTTATGATCCCTAAGGGCTGGAAACTAGTGTTTGGGACTCAAAAAAAGCTTGGGGAAATATTTCACCCATTTTAATAAGAATAAATAACCAACCTAAATAAAATATATATATCTGAATAACCAAAGCTAAAATGTTGTACAACATTCAGATTCATGGTTTTTAAAAATTTAACAAAAATTTAATGCATTATAGTGGAAGGGAAAGCCCAAAAATAACCCAGTAACCTATATGAGACTAGAGGGAAATCTTCATAAATCCACCACCAATGACAACTACATAATAGGAACACTAGAATAAGGATCCATTATAATCATCAAGACATGTATTTCCTCAACCTAGGTAATATATAACAAGTATAATATACATCCAAAGGTGTATGTAGGGTGTGATCCCAAGCCTAGTATGATATCACCAAACTAAAAAGATTCCATACGTAACATTTAAAAGATAACATAATATCCATTATTTAAACAATAGCATGTAGAACATTTTTAATAAAACATTTAATGGAAACCCATTTCTTTTGGGAATAATTTTGAGAACAACACTTTTAATGTTAATAATTAAAAAAGAATATTTTTCTAAGATAAACATTCTTCAAAATAAAATACTGCAAAGGTCCACCGTATTTTGACGGAAGATACCACATCACATAAGTCACATGTCACATGTGGGAACCATATTTAAATTCCAATGGGTAATCTAGCTCGATCGATACACTAGAACCTCATACCTAAGAAAAATGTGGTTTAGTAACCACAAATAATATCATTCTCATGCATGATACACTAGAACGGGACAACATAATTGCATAGTGGCCTCCAATATTCATCACTGTTTAGTTAGTGTCATAATGGTCAATCCAGCTATGTAACACCTGAACAATCCACTTCCGAATCACTAGCTTACTAGATCTAGTCAGACCTCCAAGAGACCTAGGATTACCTTTGTGATAAATTTCATGTTCACATGTCACACATCATTCAAAATTCATATACACATGTTAGGAATTATAAATATACTGAGAAATCGCCATTTTTATTAAACCAGACAACATTATATTTTATACACACACAACAAAACGAATTACAAAAATGATTAACACCACTTTTGAAATCCAAAAATCTATAATTGGAAAAATTAAATAAAAATACATAACAGATAATCTAGTTTCATGGGATGATCCCCCTTTAAACCAACATATAAAAATTCATTTCTAAAAAAACACTTCTCGTTATTTAAACACTTTACAAGTCCTATAAAAGGTGTTCAACATGAAACCAATATGAAACAATTCACATTTTTTTAGAAAACTCATTCACATCGTTGAATCCCTTTGAAATCAAATTTATCACTTTCCACATCAATCTCAAGAACATTTTTAAGAAAAAATAACAATGAAACATGAAAAAACATATCCTTTTCCTTTATAAAATCTACTTTCATCATAAACCCATGAAAAAACACTTAAAAAATATTATTCACACCACACAATTTAATTAATAAACATTTCTTAGAACATAAACAAGCATATTAATATAATCTAACAATGTTAGGGCATAGAACCACCTTTTTCAAGGGTAGAAACATCCAAAAATTGGTGTGAAACCATAAATGGACCACAATAAGACCCTCGCATGGAAATATTAAGATAAAAAACATGATCTTACTCAAAGACACAATATCAAACCTAAATTAGTTAACCCAACCTGTTAGAAAACAAAACCCCAAAGAAATGAGAGTTGAAACACAAGAGAAGAGGAAAGAATAGAGAGATAATGAAAATATTTGAATATTTGGAAGGAAATCACACCAATATTTCAACAAAAATAGATCCCAATAGAGAGAAGAGGAAGTGGGAGTTGTTCCTAGGGAAAAATCCATAGTTAAGGGGGAGAAATAGGGGTTTGGGGTTAAAAATTGGGGAGATAGAAAAAATAAAAAACAACTTTTTAATGATCCATACAGGCTGCATGGTTTTCATGCAATGTTTTCCAAACTATTTGGAAATAGTGCTCCACTCACTATCAAAGTAGGACATGCCGCATGGTTATCCAACACATTTTACAAACTGTGTGATAAGCCTCTGCCCAAAAACAACACATGGAAGCATAGTTGCCTATAAATGGGAAAATGGTTTTAAAACCCCTACTCAAACTGTGATCCACATATTATATACCCACATTTTCATATCTTTCTCCAGAAAACTCATAAAATCCAAAAAAATGATAAACCAAAATATACAGAAGAGATGCCTCAAAATTCAATCTCGTCATACCTGGAAGTCTTGGTAAAAACATAGGTCTAAAAATTTACCAGGGTATAGGATGAAAATGAAAACTCAAGTCTGATAGGATGTATATGTGTGACACTATAAAAAATTAAAGTAGGAACCTTCTATTCGATAACATGTTTGACCTGCAACAATAAGAACATAATGTAATATAATATTCCTATACATTATAATATATTTACTATTTAAAATATATTGCTTATATTTCGACGCATATAACAAAATGTTATCTTAAAATTCACACGAAACTGGGTTAGCGTACATCATACACAACAATTAACATGCCTTATAGCTTATGTTACATGCAAGAGAGACCTTCCTCGAAATCTTTCATTGTACGCAAGACCGAGTTTCACCAAACAATGATATATTATTAAAATATTATAAGACATAAATTAGCCATTATGTACAGTATTAACAAAATTATGGAAATATATAGTTTACAAAACTGAATTTTGGGTTTTCAATAAATTAGAAATTAATATAAGAACCATTTGAATACTAAAAGGATGTTTTTATATAGAACTATTTTTTACGCTAACAAAGTTATTTTACCCTAATGGATTATATTAATTAAAATTAGTGAGTGATTTTAATATAATAAATATCTTACTTCTTCAATATGTTTTTTTATATTTTCATCAAATATATTTTTTATGTAAATTATAAGATCAGCCCCAATATTTCACATAAAAAACTATATTTATATTTTTCCACATTTTAACGGAGAACATATATTAAATATTAATTTTGACACATTTAGGAATTTAATTTGATAAAATAAAATTAATTTTGGAATTAGTAATTTCATTTTTATCTTATGATGAATTTTTGGGATTTTTTTAGAAACATCATTGTTTAGTGAATATTGAAAAATGTTTTATTTAGTTAAAAACATCCATTTTCTTTAAATAATTATTAATGTCAAATTATATTGTAAATTAGTTTTAAAGTATAATTGGATCAATTATAAATATATTAATATAAGTTATTTCATTATAATCAATATATCATTTAAATTTAATATAAAAAAATAATCTTTTGAAAATTTTTCTTCTAAAACCAGTTAATCTGTATTACTGTGTGATTAACATTAATACTAATTTTCCCAATTTTGTGATTTGAATTTTTAAAATAGGTCTTATCCCATTGAAATAAATATTATATTTTTTTATAATATGATAAACAAATTTTTTTTTGAAAAAAAAATGATTAATGAAAGTGATTAGAATTTATTACAATGAATAAGGTGTACATAGGCTTAAATGGTGTAAAACCCTATGTATAAGGGTGCAAGTAAACTATCCACTTCTCCATCACCAATTTAATGGCCATATATAATCCATGAACCTTCCATGAATTATTTTTTGTTGTTTGGTATGACTCGTATTATGTAAGAACACATTTACATCTAACTTATATTCAAGAATACCTAGTGAGTCCTCTTTCAGTCCTATAAAAGGACACCACCTCGACCCATTACTCGCACCTCTAGAACCTCTTATGTTTAGAAAATATCTTCCCAAATGGCCTTAAAAATACCTCTCATAGACCTTTAATCCTCCCTTTGGAAAAATTACCATTCATGGATGCCTTTTGGTTTAAATAAAAAATAAGTTACCTGATTAAAAGGTAATGTGTTTTCTCAATCTCTCTAGTTTCATTTCCATTTTCCTACCCCTAAAATATATTTATTATGTTCATGTGTACATAAAAAGTATCCTAAATATACAAGTATGTTGTTATGTTTAGAGTTTAACTACACTTACACACAACACCATCAAATGTGTAACGAACATAATGTTTCTATGGACGGAGAACTACTATCTCACAAAATGACGATTTTTCATTCTACCATTATCGCCTATCATGGAAGGAAATTATGATGGAAACTCTATTTATATATAATATATATTTCTTTTATAATTTCTTTATGATTCTGTAATTTTTATTTACAACATACCTTTATTCTACCATCATGTGTAAATCTGATAATTTCGTTTGAGGAACTGTTGACTACCGCTCCATCAAAGGGATATGACTCGTTCTTGAAATACATGAAACATATAGAGGTTTGATATAATAAACCTATGAAACATATATAAAAAACGTATGATAAATTAGTTTATAATATATATAGATATATTTTGTTATTAATTATTTTAATTCAACCACGTAATGAATGTAGCATTCATGGGTACGTACGACCTTCTGTCTCCATGAATAGTGAACTTCATTTATTATCTCTAAATGCTATGGACAATTATAAACACATATATACTGAATATATATACGATAATTTAGTAATGGTATAAATATTTAAGATGATTAAACCATGATATAATTAATAAGAACAAAAAATAACAAGTCAAAACTTACTTGAGAAAACTTAGCAATTAACACCCAAAACAGTTAAAATAATGAAACAGTGTTAACAAACGGGTAATAAAATATTGTAATAAGTTAATAAATGATATTATAAACATGAGTTTGGTTCTCTTATTAGTTAGTAACATATTTTAAACCACTATAAATGCGGATAAATACCATATAACAGAAATGAAGGATATGGTAACATATTTATATATAATTTTCATTTCATTAGGCATACATAAATGTTGTGCACCTAATTTATTATATATTGTGTTCATACTGACACATTGGAATATAATATCATGAACCCAATTATATTCATGGTATTAATTACTATCATTTATTATCCTTTCATGATGATTGTGATTTAAAAATGTTTAAAAGTTGTATGGGGCACTTTGGATTGATTAAAGGTTATTTTCCACAAGACTAATCCTAATGATATTTCAATTGAATTTATATTTGAGGAATATATATAACCATTATTCAATAATCACATTCATTATTCTTTATTTATTCATTAACATTTTCAAGTATTAATACAATTTCTCCACTATTTGGTACTCAATGCCCTTTATAAAATGTTTTCAGAAAACTCGACTTTATATCTCTTTTTAGTCAGAGAATCTATTTTATTCTAAAAACCATGTTCTATTAAAAGGATTTCAAAAATGTTTCTAAAATGATTTGGTAAATAAATTTTATCCTTTTTTTATTTTACCAATGTTTTAAAGTAATCTTCTTTTTTATTTCCTAATGATGCATTTTCTATCCTTTTATCGTACAAAAAAAAGAATATTCTTTTTACCTTGTACAACATATACGGATTCATCCACCGCCATTTCTTTGTATCAACCTTTTCTAAAGGATTGTTTTTAATAAAAAATATTTTCAAATGGTATTTAAAAATAAAACTATATTTTCTTCAATAATGTTTTCAAAATCTATTCTTTTATTTCATCAATGACAACAACCCTCTGTTTTCACTCCATATGGGATTTGTTGTATTGATATTATCCTTAATCCTACTCCGAATGGTTTATGATTTATTTAGACAGAAATAGTATTGACATTCGTATCCTTTATTTATTTATTAATCCCCTTGAAATATTGAATATCTTATTATCATTTGACAATGAATTTCCCTAAAATTATCCATTTCATTTATCATAGATATTACCAATGCCTAAACCATAAAGAATTTTACATACAGTGTCTACTTTCATAGTTATTTAACTATCAGGGATAATATTGATAAATATGTATCTAATAATCTATAAATATATTTGATAAGGCACATTGTTAAATACATTATTTTAGTAATGAGTAATTTTTTGGAATGGTACAACATGGGTAGGTCTATGTTATAGATAACCCCTTGATACATCGATAGTCTCATTGGATGATTCATTTGGCTAGCTTCCTTAGAAGGGGTTTTACCATAATATTTTAAAATTGTCTTATGAAATATGTTTATGGTAAAGATACCATGAACCTTGGAAACATCGAGTCCAATAATAAAGCCTTTCCTTTATATATATTCTGATTTTATTCATCCATTTTATTTTTCATTATCAAATCTATGGATGTGTTTTGTTTAAAAGATTTAGTTATTAATTTTCCATGAGATAATCCGTTGACCTATCAATAGAAACATTTCAATTTTAGTTCATTGAATAAATGGAAAGTGTTTCATCTTTGTAACGTTCTATATTCATATATCTTTATCTAGTTTTTTTAATGGCATGTGCTTGCAGTTATTACCTTGTCATATTGATTATATACTTCCATTCAGTTTATTGATTACATGGAATGTGTGTTTAGTTATTCAAATTTCCATATTGACTATTCTCATTGATTCATTATTGATTCCACTATATTTTTTCCTTTCTGAGAATTTTATCTCACCCTTATTCTGATTATTTCTAACATGAATCCAAGAATCATTCAACAAAATGTATGCATGGATTTTACTAGATTCATTAGAGTTATCCTTTAAGTTGTTTAATTATTTATTTTCACAAAAGAAAAAAATATGTGGTAAATAGTGTATAAATTTTTAACATAATACTCATTTATGTATCTATTTTACTAGGACTACAAAACTAATCGGTCTGTAGGTCTTGATTCCTTATAATCATGCCAATGTAATTGATTGCATACACCAGCTATGGGATATCTGGGGATTGGTTAATATTGATTTTATTAGAGGAAGTGTAGTAGAAACCATGGGAACTATATTTATGAAAACCTAAATAAATGATCATAACCGTAATATAGAATTTGAAGAAGTATATATGAAATCCATTTAATTTTGGTGAAGTAAAGATTATGTGGGACTTCCTAGTAATGAATATCAATATGGATACTACAAATAGACATGGTTCTAAAAAATATGTAACTAGGAGTAACAAATCTGACAAGGTGTTCTATGCTTGACTCGGGGTAACCTGTTATAGGACAATGGGCCTTTTGTACACCTAGTTTTATGTAATAACCTGGATCTTATTTTAAGGTATGGATCATTATTTCAGTTTTTTTATGAAAAAAGAAGAAGTGGGTATTTTTCTATGTATGTGTTGTGTAATTATGTGTACACACCATGTACCTGGTTTCCATGTACATCCACATAATGGCCCTGTAATGGTCAAGTACATGTCTATGTGGTGACCTGGGAGACCGTGTATGTTTGGGGATAGTTAAGGTTACTACACAGCATGTAGTTTTAAGGTAAACACAATGTATTTTTCTTTTTATTTTATAAATCAGAGTGGGGTCGCGTCTCATATCCGAAAACGTCTTCTAATTCTCGTGTTTTGTACAAGAGCACTATGGATAAAATAAAAAACTCTAAATCCTTAATGATTATCCCACTGATCTCCGATTTAGATACCATTGGGTGAGTTGGAGTTACACGGGTGAGTTCGTAAAACCCTTAGAGCCTCTCTTCCAGATTCAACCTCTCATGTGAGTTATTCAAGGTTGGGCATTTTTCACTATTCTATGGATCTACACTGATTTAGGTGAATTCAAGGGCCAACGTTCAGGTATATCTATCATACGACATCAATGTAGGTTTTTGTGACATTCTTTGTGTTTCTTTGGATTATATATATTAGTAGTGCCTCATACCCACATTTGGGGTATTTTTTTAGTTTTTAATTTAAACTTGTTATTACTTGTTATGGTTTAATTGATTGATAAAGGGTTGTTTCTTATGAGTAAGGTTAAATACATTTTTTATTGGACACCACATGGGTGAACTTCCCTTGTTTGGTTATTTATGACTGTTTGGTCAAGGTTTTTTAAGACAAGTACCTTGTTTTCCATGACTTGTTTGATTAGAATGGAGTTTAAATGATTATGTGAAATGTCTGTGATGTGAATTGTGAATATTAAGGAGGGGGATTAGACTATGTGAGCTTCCCAAAGGGGTTATACTTTGATTCCTTTCCTAGTTTTTTATAATTGTTTGATGATATGTTAGACCAAATGGGTTAGATTGTGAGAGATTCCCATGAGGTCGTTTATATTTGATTAAATGAATCATTTAAATCAGGGTTTAGACATTGAGAGAATTCCAATGTGGTCATTAATAAATTAATTGATGTTTTTAGATCAAAGGGGTAAGACTGTGAGAGATTTCCTAATTGGTCAGTTGTAATTTTTTGTTTATATGTTAGAGAAATGGGGTTATACCATGAGATTTTCCCATGTGTTCGTTTATATGTGATAAAATGATTCTTTGAAAAAAGGTTTTAGATATTTAGATAATTCTTGGTTGGTATTTTATAAATTAATTTATGTTGATAAACCAAAGGGGTTAGACTTTGAGAGCTTTCCTAGAAGGTCATTTTGAATAATTGAATGTTTGTGACTAGTCTACCAAGCCAAAGCACAAGCATGGATTATGTCTTACTTGATTGTTTAGATGGTATTATGAGATATCTATTTTTTCATATTATATATGGGATACATAGATTAGGCTAGATCCCAGGGATACATGTTTCAAAATATTTCATAGTTGATAAATGAAAATGAATGTAATTGAAAACTATATGATTGTTTATTGCAGAGTTATTTATAATTTTTTACATAATTCATTCATATTACATACTATATATTTTCACTGATAGATATTCATAGATATTTTTTTATTTTCCTACTGGGATTCACCTCACAACTTGTTTAGTTAATGCTTTTAGACACAAAAATAATTTATGATTTCAGTTATAGATTAGAGAAATCGCCCTTATTCATCAGATACATGACAATTCTAGGAGGTAGAGAGCATTGGACCAAACTAAGGCTTGCTATAGTGCCAGATGTTACAAGTTTCTTTTGAAATTTGGCTTCTCTTTTGTATTTCCATCATTGTGACTTTTTTGTATATTTTCCTAGACACATGTAAAATGCATCATTTTTATATATATTCCCCATTTGTTTTATTACTATCAGTCTTTCACTATTAACTTCTGTTGTATGGTATTACTATTTCAGTGACTGGTTACTATTTGTTTTCCTCTATGTATACTATTCCAATGAGGAAATAGTTTCCCCATTATCACACTTTGTACCTCACTTCTAGTCGACATCCCTAAAATTTGGGTAAATGTGCATGAGGTTTTCTGACCAATGGGGTTCAGGGCACCTTTGGGTGACACCCAGATCTGGGACATTGCATTTGACACTACCAGGGGATATGCATAGGATAATCCACAACATAATGAGTAACCTAGGTTAAATTTAAAGATATTTAGATTGAAGATAAGGTTTCATGGTTTATAAATCCAACTAATGATACTATAGATAAACCCAACACCAAGGAAGGACCTATGTGAAAATAAAATGGATGATGTAATTATGTATTAAGGTTGTATTGAAAACCTTAGTTATAATTCTATTTAGAGATTAACCAAATTTCAAGGTTGTACATCATATTTATTTTTGGAAGTTATATTAATATGGTTTTAAAAAAGGGAAACATTTTATCTGGGTGACAACAAATAAAATATTGAAAGGTTGTGAGACTAGAACCCATTACCGAAGGAAAAAAAGGGTTTTTTGCCAACCACCATCCTACGGAATTTCCATGTTAATTTTCATTGTTTTTAGTTTAAAATTTATCAAATATTTATTAATGATGAACCATTAGTAACACTTTTGAGTATTAGAAATTGGTATATTAACCATATATATTTTAGGAGATAGTTAAAGACAAATTGTAAGAATTTTCATGCTTTTATATGCCTTGTCAACAATTATAATATTCTCTGAGGGCTTTAGGAATTAATATAATTCATTTTTGGTAAAGAATTATTTTCTGAGTAATGGGATGAATTATAATTTCATTGAAGCACAAGAAAAATATATGATTTTTCATATGATATTGAAACCTATCATGTAAGAATATTTCATTATATTTATTTTTAGTCAAATAAATGACCAAAATTAGTAAAATCACATAGAAATAAAATGTTTCTTAGTACCCAAATTTATTTTGAACTCATAGCCTTCTAAATCTGTAATGATTTATGGATTTTAGGCCCCGAAGTTTCCATTGATCATTCACATTTTTTGTGATTGATGACCTCATTCACTCCCTGTAAATATTTATACTTTTACACCAAGTATGTATCTCTACATTCCACTAATTTTCTCTAACATAGAAACCATGTTAAATAGTAGTCCATGTAACCTTAGTACTTTCCATTCTCTATTTTATAGAGGATTAATTACAAACCCTTCTCATGATGTGGGATTTCATTATCGGAAATATTAAACTATATATCCACATTCTTGATTTTAAATTACTAGGATTCAATTTAAATAAGGTTGGGAGAATGTGGCGCCCCAAAAAACTAAATTAAAAACATTGTATTTGATAAAGTGTATGAAATATGATAGCAATCACGTAATGTAATATAATATCCAAATATTTTTAATATATTTACTATTTAAAATATATTCTATATATTTCAATTCATGAAACAAAAATTTATCATACAATTCACATGATACTGGGTAGGAGTACATTATACTAAATAAAGACCTTCCCCTATAATGTTTGTTACATGCAAGAGTGACCTTCCTCTAATGCTTGCATTGTACGCAAGACCAAGATTCACCAAACAACGATATATTATTGAAATATTATAAGATATAAACTATATGTTATGAATCAAATTAACTAAATAATGGAAATTTATGGTTTAGACAATTTTTTGTTACAAATAAATTAGAAATTAATATAATAACCAATTGAATATTAAAAGGATATTTTTAAAGAGAACTGCTTTTTATGCTCACAATGTTGTTTTACCCTAAATGGTTAAATCAATAACAATTAGTGAGTGATATTAATTAAATAAATAAGTTACATATTCAATAAATAATTTTTTTATATTCATCCAATATATTTTGTAATTAAAATATAAGTGCAAACCCAATATTTCGCATAAAAACCTTTTTTGACCGCCTTTTAACAGCGAACATATTTTAAATCATAATTTTGACACTTTTATGAATTTAATTTGATAAAATAAACTTTATTTTTGAATTCATAATTAAAATATTATCTTACTATGAATGTTTTGTATTTTTTCCATGAAACATCATTTTTTATTGAATCGTTAAAAGTACTCCATTTTAGTTAAAAACTGCATTTTCATTTAAATAATTATTAATGATAAATTTTATTATAAATTTTTTCTAAAGTCAAATTTGATAAATTATAAATCTATGAAAATAGTTTACTTGATTAGAATCAAAATAACTTTTAAATTTAATATAAAAACATAATAATTTTTTGAACATTTTTCCACTAAATCCTGTTAATTCATCTTTCTGTGAGATTAGCATTAATTATAATTTTACCGCTTATGTGATTTATATTTTGAAAATATTAAATGAGCCATTGTAAATAAATATTACAGTTGTGTTCCAATAAGATAAAGTTAATTTTTTTATACAAAAATTATTAATGAAAGAGATTAAAATTAATTACAGTGATTAAGGTGTACTTAGGCTTAAAATTTGACTAAAACCCTAAGATTAAGGGCCCAAATGACCTAGAGACTAGTCCAAAATTATTTTATGGCCATATTTAGGCCATAATAATTTAACTAATGTGTTTGGGTGGTTTTTTATGATGTTTATTTTTTAATAACATTTTCTCACTTTATATCTTTTCAAGAATACCATGTGATTCTTTTCCCTTCCCTATAAAAGGCCACAACCTCTACCAATTCCTCAAACTACTCCACCCTATTATGTCTAGAAAATATCATACAAAATGGCCTCACAACATTTCTACAATCTAAATATAATCCTCCATTTATGATGAATACCGTCCATGGATGCTTTTATGTTTAAACAAATACAAGATACAATATTAAAAGCTAATACATTTTCTCAATCTCTCTTGTTTAATTTTCATTATCCATCCCATTAAATATAATTATTCTATTATTTTGTAACAAAAAATGTATCCCCAATATACTAGGATGTTTTTATGCTGAGTTGTTAAACATAAATTTCACACACCACCTTCTAATGCGTAACGAACACAATGTTTTTGTGGACGTTGAACTACAGTTGACGCTCCTTTCTATCACAGAGTCTTATGAATTAAAAAATAAAATATCATAAGAACCAAGAGACTAATCCTTTTAAAAAACATCCAAAATTTACAAAGTCATGAACAAGGAATTCATGAAGCATGGGTCTTACAAGTTTCACCATGGTCACACAAGTATAATTTTCCACCACATATTAGTCGCGCGGGTGACTTGAACGCCCTATTCAATTTTTTCCCAAGGTTCTCAATGGCCTATAAATAACCCATGTGGGCCCCCCATTTCGAGGAAGAAAAATAAAAAAGTCATATTTAAACTCCCGGCTCCCTAGACTTTGCTTTAAGTCTTTTGAACTCTTCTAAAGGTGATTTCTTACCTATAATGGAATATCTAAAGAGGTTGAATAAGGCCTAAGTGTTGAAATTCATCATCACTTGTGCGCCTAAGTGTCTAACCCTTAAAGGAATTGAAGACACATGTGTGCCACCTTATCCCTTCTACAGAACTTGCATGCCACCCTTTTGGAATCCTTTAGGGGTAATACTAAGGGCTTAAGCCAAGTCTCACCAATGTTTTACCTTATGGGTTAACCTTCTCCCATGTACATAGGTGTCGCGCAAGTATACTTGCACGACTATAACATGTGCGCCCAAATAGGACTTGCGCGCCTGCCTCTTTTTGGGTTCCCCTCTAACCTATTCAACTATTTTCATAAAATCCACCTCTCCTCTTTAAGATTTATCCTTCAAAACTCTCTTCAACGCCATTTTTGGCATGGCTTTTTTGTTGGCTTCCGTATCTGAAAATAATTCTGTGGAAAATCTATCAAAACCTGGTGACATACATATCTTTATGTCACTAAGGTTAGATATTTCATTCATTCCACCTCATCCTTTAAGATGAGAAGATCTTTAATCTAGGCATCATCCTAAAGAGTAAGCCCCAAGTTTCTTAATCTGGGCCTCCTCCTTAAGAGTAAGCCCCAAGTTCCCTTAACCTGGGCCTCCTTTTGTAGAGTAAGCCCCAGTCATAAGATCCCTAATCTGGGCCTCCTCCTTAGGAGTAATCCCTATGTTCCCTTAACCCGGGCCTCCATTTCAAGAGTATTCCCCAGTCATAAGTTCCCTAATAGGGGCATCATCATTAGGAGTAATCCCCAAGACTTAATGTCTTTTGATATGGTCTTCCTTCTCAAAAATAAAACCCAATCATATGTCCCCTCTAATTTGGGAATCCTTCTCAAGATTAAGCCCTAAGTTAAGTATCAAAATCTCCATAAAGCACATATATCTTTATAGACATTGTTCCTGGGTTTCTTCCCTGATGTAAGTCCTGATCTTCATCAATCTTGGGAAGTCATACATTCATAAGCACCACATTATTTCTTATGATTTCATCATTCATGGAACAATCTTCAGGCATTACTGATATCTCTTTTTTCTCACACCGAGCATGACTCAAGTGAGCTAAGAGCGTAAAAGTAATCATGAAATCTTTCTTTGGGCCACCAATCATGCATAAACTCCATATTCCATCACTCGAACTATGTGGGTTCTGATCCTTTTTCTAATAATGATATGTAGGTAGCCCATCTTCGGGTATGATCCCAACTCTGAAATAATCAATGTCCTTCTAAACGACAATAAACTTCAAGTGCCCCACTGAGTGTCTTTAAAATCAGCATGGTTATCATAATGACCAAGATATTTCTTTATAATGTGTTGAAGGATACCATTGACTAAGAATCCATAACAAATAAAGATGATTCTCTATCGATGAAGAACCTCAAATACATATATAAGACTCTCCAAATTTAATACATATTAATCATTGATAGTCAGATCTAGAAGAAATATCATTTTCAAAATTAGTAATATAATAAGGATTCACGAAGATAAATCAAATCTATAATTGAGTCTCGGAGTTGAAATTAATTCCCCACCAAAAGGTGTGATGATTCTGACCTCCCATCCTCTCAATCAATGAAAATTATTTATCCTCATCAGTCCACAACTAATGAGCACCTACCTTTGGAAAGTAGGTCCAAATGGATATAGAATCATTAGATGTTTCCGGTTCAATGAAAAAAACCAGTTAGAACCCGATTGAAATGTTTGAACCTTAAAAAAACAAGGTCATCCCCATTTCCAGAGGAAACAAAAAATGGTGAACGCGATGTGAATCCTTAACCAAGTAAAAACGATGTTTTACTTATTTGTTAGGCCCATATTTAACTTAATGTTTGGGCAATCAAAGAAATCAATAACATATGTTCTCATCCCAAAGATGTAGTGGCCTAACTTGTCTTGATTATGTATGTTATATCAAACGGTCACTCATTTCCAGGATCTCTCTGCCTTACAGAAATGGACTCTCTAAAGTTCACACCTGTGAATGCATCTGTTGCTACTCCTACTAGATCCTCATCAACTCTGAGGATGACATCACCTACTTAGTGTCTTCAACGCTGGGTCTCAAATGCACTGGTTAAGGAATACTGTCAATACCATACCATTCCGACTCTGGAGGCCGCTCGACAAGCCTTCCAAGTCAATAATTCCCCCTGGTTGTCCGGGCAGTGATGACCAGTGATCAAGGAGTAGGTGGTTCCAACCACCATCTCTAATTGTTTCGGGTCATTATCCCCAGAACGCAATCATCAGTCCCTCACATATTATGGGGAGGTGAATGAGAAGGTCACTCAAGGCCTTAATTCAAGTAGACAAGAGTTCTTCCCAAGGGCTCCCATCAGAAATTTCCACCAGACTCGTGCTTCAGTGCACCCTCAACATGATTAGGGTACCACCTTTAGGGGTTTGGATAGGGTCCCTTAGACCCATGTTCGCAAGACGAACTGCTAGAGGGGAAATCTTGTCAATAGGGATCAGGTTCTTACTTCTTCCCCTTCTGGAGAAGTCCATGAAGCCAACATGATGGCACACAACGAGCGGGCATATACACTCGTTCGTCCTGATGTTACAACCCAACAGACTCGTCTGGCAGTAACACGCCAATCCCGCCAGGAAATTCCAGCGGAGTATTGTAGGCATACATATACACTTGTTTATAATCCATCAACTAGTCAACAGGCTCGTCTGACTACAACCAAAGGATATCTCCAATCTAATATGGTGGCAACTGATAGGCAGGGACATACACCTGTTTACAATCAACAATTCTTTCAGCAGTCTCATCTGCCAGTATTGATGGAAATTCATCAACCATACTTGACAAAGAATACACAGTATGCTCATACACCTGCCAATGTCCATCAAGCCTGGAAACAATCTCGTTTGGTAGCACTCGGGGAAGTCAGTGAGAAATCTCCGATGATAAATTTGGAGCAGACTCAACTCTCTGCCCCCATACATGAGTACTGTTAGAATTATCTAATAGGAAAAGGAGGAGAGGATAATGAATACACACCTACTCCAAGAACGGTATGGATGTATATTCATGTTCCAACAGCTGATGTCACCAATCACATTATAACGATGGTGAAAGAGCCGAAGCAAATCCCTGCTCATATTCTTGATGTATGTCAGAATATTATAACAGCTTCAGCAGAATTATAGGGAAAGAAATACAAAAATATCCCTATCAGTGTAGTGAAAAATCAACATATAACTCAGTAACAGATACACACCTTTGTTCCAGTCCAAGAGGGTTGTGGGGGCATACTCCCCCATGTCATACGGACAATCATGTCAGGCACATACAAATGATTTTAATAGAGATAATCATCCTAACCTGACTATTTCTCCTGATCAGGCACACACACTTTCCAATAATAACCACATTCATCAACAAGTGGTTCCCATAGTGAGTAATAAGGCATCTAAGAAAAAGACCCATTCATTACAGTCATGAAATCAAGAGCCAATCTTTAATAAGATCTTCGATGCTGGAGTTATTGAAGCCCTCAGACAATTATCTATTGCAACTCAAGATTCTACTATTTTATTTCCCAATAGTGGGAACAAAAATTCCAAAGGTCTTCATCAGACACTTCCACGTGAAGGCTTGCTTCATCACAGTTTTTTCGATCCCGGAGTCTCATCTTCAGATGAGAGCCACGATAACCCTCTGTGTGGCCAGAATATCATGGAGAAAAAGGTTTCGTATTTTGTTGTAACCCACCATGGAGTTCCTCCCCATGATGATGAATTTAGCAGCGAAAGTCCTCTCCACAGTAGTAATTCGCATTGCCTGGAAAATTCTGCAAAGGAAAATGTCGTAACGTGAAATCACTTTTATCTTGAGCCACTTGAAAATGTGAAGCCATTCATGTCTGATGCTTTACCACTAACAAGTGAAATACATTCGCAATAAGATGATAGCCTGAGGTGTTGGTCATTCTCTGAACCACTCCTAGGTCATTCATCTTCTAGTTTGATAAAGGAATTCTCTACCAATCTTGTTGAATCTGATGAAGCAACAAAGAAGCACCAGATCTGGTGTAATCAAGTAGATGAATCTTCATCAAATGATAAATAGAACATGATGAATATGAGAAAACAACTGGAAAAAGGTGATGTACCGTTCATGTTTTGGCCTTTGGATGACTCTCATTATGATATTCTAGAGATATTGAAGGAAGATTGTATTCATGATATTCACATCAACATGTGGAAAACTCTTTGTCACTTGAAAAAGAAAATATTATCTTATGATGAACATGAAAATCATGTCAAGATAATTGAAGGGTTACAATGCTAACTTGATTTTCCATCTCTCTCAGTTTCCAAATATCCAAAGGTCGAAAAGCAGCAGAGAGTCCTTCAGCGTTCATGCCTTGGTGCACTTAAAATATTGCACCAGTTAAATGAAAATTCCCCATCTGGTATTCATATCAAGGGATGGCTTGTTAATTCTACACTGTATTTTACTAAAATCTATAGTCAACAAAGCCCTACAAAAATGGTTGCATGCAATGTTATTGCCTATGGTCTACCAAAGACAATTGGTTTTGTTTTCAATCAAAGGCTTACTCAGAAATATGCCTCAACTAGTTCTTCCCAAAGTCAGGAATACAAAGAACAAGCTGTCAAATTACACTTGCATCAAGAAAATTAGAATATCTAATAGGCTTCTCGTTTAGAGCATGCTCATCATTAGGTGACAGAAGTGTCAAAAATCATCCAGTGGTTATTTGAGAAAGGTGATTTGAGTGGATGCAGGTTAATGCATCCTGCAAATTTCCGGACTAATGTCCGCATGATTTGGAGAGATTTTTGGAATGTCTCAGATATAGAATCTCAAGAACTACCCCAGCTTTCCAGATTGGGGACTCTTTTAACCCAACCCTCAGAATCAACAAATAGGATTCGAGAAGTTGAGTAGGAACAAAAGGAACAACCCCAGTCCACCGGACTGGGCACATTTTCAAATCTTCAATCTCTTACTAAGTGAAAATCAGTCTTCTCTCGAATAGGGATGAATCCAAAAGAGGAACGCAGAGTTGAATTATCAAGAGATTCCCTCAAAATTACACTTTATTAGGAAGTTCCTGAGGGATCAAATCATCAAAAGGCAATGTCACATCAAGGACATGGAAGAAGAGAAGTCAGAAGAAGATGAGATCATGTCAATGCCCATGTTTTCTTTGACTCTGGAAGATTTTTGGCCATCTACTTCAATGCCACATGCACCACCCCACCAAACGGAAAAACCTAAATTGGCTAATCAGGCAGAATCATCATCAGATGAAGTGTTGATCTTTGGTTCTGTTAACATGATTCATTTAACAGATCCTTATGACATTGACAGTTTTGATCTTGATGAGCATGAATTCCCTGTATCAAATAGAGGAATTAGAGAGATTTCCATAGGTCTATGATACAGAGGAAGACATGGATATTCCAGAAGCCACTATTTCAATCCTACCACTGGTAGAACTGTATATACAGCAGAAACCCGTGGAAGATCCCTTCAGCGGGCTCAACAAGAACAAGCAAGTTCTTACACACATGGAAGATTCTGTCCTGGCACAATTATTCTGGAGGATCGTTTGGAGGTTAAACCTTCTTCCTCTCAGAAAATAAATAGACCTATTCAGTCTAATCTACCAAATCCAGGGGTATTTCCAACTCCTACCCCGATATAAGAATCATCTACGTCCAAAGCATCAACTTCTAAGGCACCTGTAAATCCACATGTTCATGTTGGGAAACACAGACATTTGGAACAAAAGTATGATGTCTTGAAACATTTGTCCCAATTACCATCCAAGTTATCAATTCTGGATGCCTTGAATCTATCAAAGGATATTTGAGAGGTACTTATTGTGGCTTTGTCAAGCCCTCAAGAATTCGAAACTGAAATTGTTGCGGCTGAAGTCTACCATGTAGAGAATGATCCTGCAGAATGATATAAAGTGATATCTTTTATAGATGAAGATGACGGTGATGTTGTGAATTGACATATTAGACCATTGTATTTATATGGAAAGGTCAATGATGCAGAAATTCGAAGAGCTGTCATTGATAATGGTTCAGGAGTCAACCTCATCCCTATTCATACACTTCGTCTATTGGGCCTCACTGAATCAGATTTATCTCCTTCTACTTAGATATTGCAAGGATATGATAAAAATGAACAAGAACCTATGGGCGAGAATATACTCAGAACTCAGTTTGGAGATCTTGTTTCAAATTCATATTTCATGGTTGTTCGTCATGACACAGCCTTCAACATTTTTCTTGGAAGACCTTGGCTAAAACAACATGCAGCTATACCTTCATCATACCATCAATATCTCAAAGATTGTTTCAATGGTCAAATTGGGACATTGAATGGTGATAAATCCCAATTCAAAACATGTGAATCTCAATAAATTGAGGAAGAATTCTATCACATGGAGGGAAATGGGGTATCTACAACAAGGGAGGTTACCAATATTAATGATCCATATGGTTTGGAAAGGATTCATGTAAACCCATTCATAAATGTTTGTACAGATTATGTGTGTCCTATAAGTCAATTTGATAGGATATACCCAAATCCAAATACTCTTATTGAAACATCCATAATGTCAATTACAGAAACCAAGCCATACAGCATGTGAGAAATTGGTGATTCACCAAGCAATGATGAATGCTCAAATGGAGAAGTATTCATTTCATCTGCTGAAATCCATAAACTCTATACTTCATCAACCAGGATAGAAGAAGTTATAGCAATGTCAGAGATGAATGATGATGATGATTCTCAATCCATCATCTCATCTTTATTACCCAAGGAGGACCATTCATCATCAATAGGGTCATAAATGGTAGCCTCTTATTCAATATGTTAAAATTTTAAAATCTCTCTTGATCATGGAAATTATGCTTCATCATCTACTATACAATTAGAAATAGAAGAAATAACACATGTTGAAGAAGAAGAGGAAGATATCAGGGATGCTCCTCCAGCATTTGAAGAGGGTATCTCTACCACTGTGGATGAACTCAGAGAAATAAATATGGGTACAAAAGAAGATCCATGCCCCACATTAATTAGTGGGGCCATGACTCTTGAAGAGAAAGAAATGTATATTTCATTTTTAAAGAAAAATCGATACATATTTTCTTAGAACTATACAGAAATTCTAGGGCTTGATCCTGATGTTGCTACTCATCATTTGGGGTTTCCAGAAGAACATCGAGGATTCAATCAAACCGCAAGAAGAACACACCCAACTTATACTTCCAAAATTGAAGCTGAAGTGGATAATCTTATCAAAGCTAACTTTGCCAGAGAAGTTAAATATCCTAAATGGTTGGCTAATATTATACCTATGAAAAATAATAATGGACAAATTATAGTTTTCATTAATTTCAGAGATCTTAATAGGCATCTTCCCAAGGATGATTTTCCTGTTCTGATCACAGAACTATTAATTGATGCAACATCTATCTATGAAGCACTTTCCTTCATGGATGGATATTTTGGGTATAATCAAATCTGAATGCCTCTAGAAGATGAAGAATCTATAGCCTTCAAATCCCCTCAAGGTGTGTTTTGCTATCGGGTAATGCCCTTTGGCCAGAAGAATGCAGGTGCAACATATCAATGTACCATGCACCGTATCTTCAAAACCTTTTTAGGGATGTTTTTTGAAAATTATGTGGATGATTTGGTGGTTAAATATAGACAATGGTCTAATCACTTGGCTGATTTAGAAATCATATTCCACAAACTTCAACAAAACAATTTGAAGATGAACCCCTTAAAATGTCATTTTGGGGTAACCTCGGGAAAATTTCTCGCCTTTTTTGTACGCCATCGTGGTATCGAAGTCGATCCTGAGAAGAAAAATTCAATCCTTGGTATGTCACCTCCTTGATATTTGAATGAATTTAGAGGAATTCAAGTACACATGGCCTATATTTGGCATTTCATCGCCAATCATGCAGGCAAATGTTTACCCTTCACCAAATTGATGAAGAAGGGATTCACTTACCAGTGGACTGAAGAATGTAAAGAGGCATTCAATATTCTCAAAGAATATCTCTTGAGTCCACCAGTATTAATGACACCTGTTGAAGGAAGACCACTTATTCATTGTATGACAGCTTTAGAGCATTCATTGGGTGCCTTCCTTGCCCAAAAGAATGATTCTGGGAATGAAAACAGACATTACTATCTCAGTCGGACTATGCTTTAAGAAGAAACCCAATATTAAAGTATTGAAAAGTGATGCCAATAATTAATCTTTGCAGTTCAGAAATTGAGACACTTCCCGAAACATCATAAGGTCCAATTGTGATCTTTCAAAAACCCACTCAAATTCATCCTTAGTCATTCAATGCTTACAGGACATCTCGAATGGTGGGAAGTTATTTTTCATCAATTTGATATCCATTTTGTGTATCAAAAGGCAATAAAGGGCCAAGCTTTGTATGATTTCCTTGCTGAACACCCTTCAGTAGAAGATACATCTTTAGATATTGAACTCCCTGCAGAGTAAGTCTTCTCTATTTAAGATAATCTTAAAACATGGGAAATGTACTTTGATGGGGATTCCAGAAGTCCAACAGGGAAGAAAATGGAAGATCCTAAATTCAACAAAGTTGGGTTAGGAATTGTGCTTATTCCCCCAGAAAAGGCAGTGCTACACTATTCCTTTTTATTGTGGGAAGGCAGTATAAACAATGAAGCAGAATATCAAGATCTCATCGCAGGATTGGAGTTGGCGCTTCAGGCACAGGTGAATCACTTAAAGGTGAAAGGTGATTCAGACCTGGTAATCAAACAAGTCAATGGAAATTATGCCATCTAAAAAGAAGAGGTAATCGCTTTGAATGATTATGACAGAGAGTTAATGGAAGAATTTACTTCGGAACCGACATTTTCTTATCTCCCACAATCACAAAATGCCCAAGCTGATGCATTGGCTAATATAGCCATAGCTCTGGCAGATCCAAATCAGGATGAAATAATCATCAATATTGCCCACCATCATTAAATTTCACCTTATATTAAAATCAGAACAGAGGAAATAAATGATATTACTCCCATTTATGAACCATATGGTCATACTATAGGATGGATGACACTTATCATGGGATACCTTCAAAATGGAACACTCCCACCTGATAGAGCCAGGAAAGAACAAGTCCGGTGACGTATGGTCAATTTTACTCTTTATGATAGCCCTGGTCACATAGAAAAAATTCTCTACAAAAGTGATATTGATGGAATTCTCTTCAGATGCATTTATGGTGAAGAGACAATGGTTGTCATGAAAGAAGTACATGCATGATTCTGTGGTTCCGACCAGTCTGGACATAGAATGTCTGATCAAATTCAAAGGCTTGGATACATTTGACATTCAATGATACACGATTTTTTTTTATTTCACTACGAAGTGTCATTCATGCCAAGTATATTCCATCTTCATTCATCAACCCCCAGAGTTTCTTTATAATACTAAATACTCAAGGAAATTTTACACATGGGGAATAGATGTAGTAGTACCTTACCCTTTAGCTACATCCTAGTAGTTTAAGTATATTATTACTACTGCTGACTTCTTTTCCAAATGGGCTAAGGAAATACATCTCAAAGAAGTTAGTTCTAAAATCATTGTTAGCTTCCTCAAGTCTAACATCATTACCATATTTTTGTCCCTCATACCATATTGATGGACAATGGTACAAACTTCTATTCTTCTGAGGTAAGGAACTTGTATCAAGAATATAACATCAAATCCAACTATTCATCTCGGTATCATGCAGTGGCCAATGTCCAAATAGAAGCCTTCAATAAGACTATTTCAAACATATTGCAAAATATGGTGGATAAAAATAAGAAATCGTGGCCTGATAAACTTTTTCATGCTTTATGGTCTTATCAGACCACCACCCATACTACTACACGGTCAACTCCATATTCATTGGTATATGGAACAGAGGAAGTTTGGACCATTGATGTTCAATTATCTTCGCTCAGAGTAGCCGTTTGTGATCCGTTATATATATATGAACAATCTCAAAAGCGATTGGATGAATTGGAATGATTAAATGAAAAAATATTGTGCACCCTGCACCACTTGGAAGTCTATCAAAATCGAATAGCACGATATTTCAACAAAAAATTACATATTCATTCATTCATTCAAGGATAATTGGTATTGGTTCTCAGAACTCCAATGATACCAAGAAAGAAGCATCCAAAGCTTGATCCAAAGTGGGAAGGAACTTAATCAATACATAAGGTCTACTCCAATGGTGCTTATTCTTTAATCTCAATGGATGGAGAACTCATCACAACTCCAACCAATGATAGATTCTTGAAGAAGTATTTTGTGTAACAAAAATACCATACATCCTAGCTATATGACGCTATATTGTACAACACCCTTTCGTCCAACATGACGTTAAACTGTATTTTCCCTCTTCCATCCAACATGACGTTAAACTGTGTTGTCCTTACTGCATGACATTAAACTTCATAGTCCCCCCCAAATTCATTACTACAAGACTTTATACTGCACAGTCCCCCTTATTTCCTGCAAGACATCAAATTGTACATCGTTAAGGGTGTTTCTACCTCTTTTTTCTCACACCGAGAATGTCTCACGTGAGCTTAGAGTAATCTTCAACCATAACACCCTCACTGGGCTACTAACTATGCGTAATTCCCAACACCATTTTTTAGGTGTTTGTCCTAAAGAACAACTTGATCACCAATTAATTTTCAATCGAACTACTCAGAAATTGATCCTTGACTTCTTGGCTGGGTATGTAGGCAACCACACAAGGTTCAAGCCCAAAACCAATATCTTCACATCAGTTCACCTTCATTTCATACGATGTTGATTCGTGAAGCCTCCCCCGGATCCAATATTTTTACATTGGTTCACCATCTTCCTTGCTATATGACATTAAACTATACAGTCCCCCATTGTCCTGTGCAACAATAAACTACAACATTCTTTAACACCCTCACCTGAGAGGGAATCGTTATTTAAATTGATCTCTAATCATGTTATATTCTAAATACTACATGCATACATGGAAATTCCCAAACCTTTAATCTTGGGTCAAACCATCATTGCACTAAAGTCCCCTTTCACCCTTCACTTATATGAACCATGTCTGTACATAGGGTATTTCAAGAACTACATGTGGCTTGATTCTCATCCTTATGGGATTCATAGGAATGTTCGATCGTCCCTCGAATCCAAGCCCATGTCTTTGGGCCTATCCCCAAATTCCACTTTCAATCCCTTGGCTGAAAAGTCCCCCTGTGAAAACATGTATGTGGTATGAAAACCCTATTCTTCATTCACATCACATTTAACAACCACCGAATGTGTGTTCCTTATTATGTTCAGAGATCTATGACACTAAACTAATATCTCCTACACTCTCGTCCCACATGACGTTAAACTATATTTCAAGAACTGCTTATGGCTTGATTCCCATATTTATGGGATACATTTTGATGTCCATAACCTCAATTAAGGTCCCATCCACAACATGATTATGGTCAGAATTTTTCTATGTATCTATTTCATGCATTGGACAATACCCATTTTGATTTTTCATACTCCAAACCATAAATACTTCCAGATCTCTGTAACCCTTTTCTTGACTTCTGGTCAAAAAATGATCGATACCCAAGAGTTCTTTTTCCTGACTATGCAGCACGTTCCCTTAGGCGTCCTTGCATAAATAGTCTACATAACGGACCTTTCATCCAAAAGATGTTATTATTTGACTCTGCAGCCAATGCCCTTAAGTGGCCCGGCATAATTAAACCACCTAATGGGTTTTTCAAATAGTGGTAACTTCATTCTTGGGAGGAAAACCTCTTTTTTCCTTATTTGTCTTAATGAAATTATGTAGGGATCTGCAAAACAAAAATATCCATCCTTAACATATTTGTCTCATACTCTTTTTCATGATCTAAAATTATTCAAGTTTATAGTTTATATTTCCATTACCTATGTTTGGGCCAGACCGTCGCAGGAGTGACATTCATCCAATTCTTTGAAAATCTTGATTAGAAATATCCTCTCCATATTCAAGTACCTCTCTCCATTCAACATACTCTATGATTTGGAAAATTTGAATCTCCATAAACTTTCAATGGATTTTTAGCAAGAGAAAAGTAAAACTTTGGAGAGTACTTTACCTTGACTATGAAGTACGCGCCCTTAGGCCGCCTTGCATAATTAGTCTACAAAACGGGCTTGTCAGCCAAAAGATGCTATTATTTGACTTTGCAGCCAATGCCCTTATGTGGTCTTGCATAATTCAACCCCATAATGTGTTTGTTAAATAATGTTAACTTCAATCTTGTGAAATACATATTCTAATACCTTTTACCCCTTTTTTCATATCATTCCTTAGATTCAAAATTTCTTAAGTCATAGTTTACATGTTTTTCCCCTATACTGGAATACAGTAATATGTTTTTAGATAAATTATCAAGAAATCGAGTCAATTTTAATCCATTTGGTCAAAGCTATTCGACCTTAAACATTGTCCTTTTTATGTCTGTCGTGCATGACATTAAACTTCCCACAAAATATAAGGGAACTCTGAACAAAAGTCAAGTCCCAGTTCACTAGACGTACATTTTTTATAATTTAGGTAATATTGAGAAATAAAAAGATTCAATGTTTGTAGGGTTATTTTTATAATCCTAGCAAAAATAAAAGTATTATTACTAGGCACATTTTCTTAGGTGAAAATTTTAAGAAGGTAGATAAAGAATGGAGGCACAAATGATTGAAGATGAATGTATTTTTCATTGATGCACACGAGTTATAAGGACATCCACAGATTGGAGTCTCTTCTATTTTCAGGAATTACAAGAGGATTTCAACATAACTCTTCATTTGATTTACTGCATCCCAAGCTTCTTCAGCAGCCACTTGAAGTTCATGAACTTGACCGGCATCACTCTTTTCAGCTTGATGGAGTGATTTCTTGGCATCTGTAATGGCTTTCATAGCATTTTTTTTGAACTCCTTCCAGTGAATTGTTAAGCTGGTCAAGTTCCCCAGTAACAACATCTAACTGTTGCAGAAGGTTCATCTGCTGGACAACATTCTCATTGATCTTATGTTTAACCTCCTTCAATTTTGCAGCATGATCTACCTTAGCTCAAGACACCACAGCCTCAAATTCGCTGATATTGGCCAACAGCCTCACTCTGGTCTAGTCATGACGGTACCTCTGCTCTTTCTCCCTCCTAAAAATGACTTGTTTCACCACGACATGGATCTCTTGATATCCAATACAGCCAAGTCCCAAGATGACGACCAGGTATGATAGTCTCGGGATCTTCGAAGACAACACTTCAAGAGGAAATTCAGATACGATCTTCCATATGTTCTGCTATTCCTTGCGTCATGAAAACTGGAGTGCCTTTTGTACCTCTGGGTCTGATTCAGCATCACTATCATAGGGGGGAATATAATCTAGAATTAATGCACTTAATGAAGTGAACTATTCTTCTCCTTCCCCCTGGCCCTTGTTACTTCACTTTCTACTCCCTTTGGGGTGGAGTATGAGGCTTCACCTCCAGATCTAGCCACTAAAATTGATGGCCCTACATAGTCAATTGAATGTTTTCGTTAGTTTCAAAGGATAAGAAAACTTGATTAAGTTTTCTTGAAAATTAAGTGTAGTCATAAATATTATTATCTCTTACCCAACGGTAGATTAGAAACATGATAAGGCCCATCCATGTCTTTCCATGCTTCAATAGGATTATCAGGATGGGTTTTAGGAAGCTTTATCGGGTTCAGCTCCACTTAATCTACTATCTCTACAATAGTAGGGTTGTTTATACCCCCTTCAGGCATTGGAAGTTCAGTAGCACTCTCATATGGAACTGGAAATTTCAACCAATCATGGTAAGAGAGGCAATAAGAAATTATTTTAACAGGACGAAGGATAACAATCACGTCCAAAATCTTCTATATGACATGGTAATTTAAAATTATCTAAAAATTATTCAAAAGATGCGCCAAGTTTTATCATTTCATCTAGTGATATCTCAGATTCCTAGTTAGTCTCACCAGTGGGAGCATTCGATGTGTCTTCTTGGTGACACTCATCTTGCAGCCTCTGACCCTGGACAGTTTCTTCAGAGAAAATTACGGCATCAGTTGCAGTGGATGCAAAATGTTCTCGTGCAAGTATTGAGCCTAAAGTGTCACGGAATGGAAGTCAGTTGATTTTTTATTCAACATTTTATGAAGCATTGTTAAATTACAAGAAGGAGGCTCTTCTATCCTTGTAGTAGTAGCAGGAGCAGTACTGGGAACAGACACTGGCTCTTCTTCAGGATAAGCCATGTCAGCATGAACTTGTGATTGTTCACCAGCACCCTCCGTCGTTATCAGAGAAGGGTCATTCCTCTCCCTCTAAGTGGAAATTGAAGAAGCCCCTGCAATCCCAAGAACTATGATCAATCTTTTTATGATATAATGTTCATGACTATCGTAAGGGCTTAACATTACTGATGAAGAGTTTAGCAGTAGACTTCTTTCTTCAATGTCGTTTCTTCTTCGGATTTTTGGGAGTTTTGACATCATCATCTCCAAATACAGGAATTGGAGAGTGAAAATCCATTTCTAACTCTGCATCCATGGCTTTCCAACCTGGAGATACCTTGCCTGGATCGTGAGGAGATTCAGTAGCCCCGATGTTAGTACCACTAGGGCTATACTGTGTTGAAGGAACCTCAGTAGTTCTTTTCTTTGCAAGCTACCGGATGAAGAAAGTAATTTCCTTGAGTAACAATGCTTTAACTGAAATCAAGTTTCAAAGAAAATAAGGAAAGAGACTTACATCTTCAGGATCCACATAATCATGCCACTCCTCATCTCCAGAAGCACCAGTTCCCTCAGTGGTGCCACAACATATCATTTCCTTTACCCTCTTGGTGACAGGAATGGAATCATCGGTGGAATATATGAAAATCTCTAGCTCTCTAATGAAAGCCTGCACTACATCGGGGTTATCCTCGAAACAGATATCAATAAAAGCCCAAATATTCACTACTCAAGGGATGTGTAGCCCTTTTCATAGGTCCAGCAATGCAGTTTCAGTATCGCAATATAAACTCTACCATGTCTAGATAGCCTCTGGTTGTAAATATTCAGCATGTCTTCCAGATGTCTATGAGGAGGGTCCTACAATCATGGACATCAACTTCTACCCAGTTTCTACAATTATAGATAAAGGATAATAAAATAAAACTTGTTTCTCTATAAAAAAAATGGAAATTAAATTTCCTCAATGAAGTAACTCACTAGGATTCAATGGAGTGGGTCTCTTGATTCTGACAGAAGGATTATATCTGGAACGAGGCCGCTTTGACGCATGTCGTGCCTCATCATCCGCATCTTGATAATCTAGCGAGTCATCCCTGGCTGAGGAACCTAGTGAATCAACTCCGAGTGTAGAAGAGTCACCTTCCAAATGAATGTTTTTTCTCTATAGTTCTCTTCTTTTTCCCTACCTGATGAACCGGATGATTCAGTACCCCTTAAGTGTATGATGCTACCCAGTTCTCGGCATACCATATACTCAAGTTACTCGCCTCTCCAGCAACTGGTAGATCAAACACTGCCCCAGTCTTCTCCATAGATGCCAGTAACCATAGTTTTCGAGAAACCATAGGATGCTGCTCTGACCTGACATGCACAGGAGGGGATACAACAGTCTGTTGTAGACACTTGAATTGGCATGAAAATCTGTATGGAGAATAGGCCCCACATATAATCTCTCTTTCAATCATGGTGGCCAATACACCATCTCTGTAAGCCATCATGTATGACCTCAATTTCAAGCTGGATATTCCATCATCAACAACCCACCCGGTTGGTGGGTTTCCATAAAAAAGAAATGGAATTCCTTGAACATGCTCAGCCTCACCTTCATATCATAGGAGGTAAAGGATAGTGGACAAATCCTAGAAAATTCCTGCACTTATGGCCTGAAAGAACTCCCAAGAACCTATACTCCGATCTGTACAACATAAGTCCTGAAATTAGTGGTGATCCATCCCCACAAAACTTGGAATGGTCCCACTATTCTCAAATGATACTCACCCATAAAGACATGAAGTATGATCTTGTGAATCTTTGCCAAAATGGGGGTGGCCAACCCAACCATTCTCCTCTCATCTAACTTGGCTGCAACAACGATGGCCCTTGTCCTGATGCCACCCTTTGAATCCCTAATTGGCAGAAGATAACCACTGATCCACAAAGCTAAGAAGACCACCAGATGGGTATTTTCTAGGATTCCCTGATCCTCTTTGTACCCCCACTTCTCAAATTATCCCACTTCTAGAGTCGACTAGAGTGTGACTAAAGCACCCCTCTTCTCTGTTCTGGGGAAGGTAGTAGGATGAGTACAGGTGGGCCCCTTATCCATCTTCTTGGTAATGAACAAATCCATCCACTACTCTAGATGAATATCCTTTCTAGAATAAGTTTTGGAGGTCTTTGAGTTCTTGATCTTGTAGAAAATTTTCAATAACTATCAAGACAAAGCAGGAGTCATCTCCGAATCATTCCAAGTCACCTTGGGAGGGATGAATTCATCATACATATCGCCTAAAATTAGAGCCCCTGAGATCTTTTAGACATTCCACAAACTGATGCCTACTTCTCCATGAGTCAGATGGAAAGAATTGGTTTATGGGATCTAGCGGCTAATTAGATCCAGCATAAAGTCATCATTCCTGTAGAATTATGTCTACCCAGCCCATACGGATTCATATATTGTAGCTCCTTTTAAATCCTCAACAAAATCTGTACAGGTTTGTCGGACCCAATATTCCCACATCCAAGTTTTCTTCACACCTCCTCCAGGACGGAAGTCCCAACTCATCTTCCAGACTTTGGATTGATCCATCTGATAATTTTGGAAGATTTAAGGATAAGAATGTGGCTACAGCTCATGTTTGTGAGGTTTCAGATCTGGAGCACAAGGGCTATGATGCATTTTGTAGGACCTCTCCGCTGTTCCAGCATTAACAAATATTCCTCTAACTGAGACCTTTTCTGAAGAAAAGTTGGTGTAAGTTGGAAACCAAGAATACGAGAGATAGTTCTTTTGCTCTGGAACATTGACTTCTTTCAAATGACCATTCCCATATAGAGGCAGGTAAATACTTTATGGGAAATAAAGATGATACTTCTTCAAGTACTTGTCCAAATCTGGGAGAGTGTTGTCGCAGATATTTTAATAATCATGGCCTATGATGCTCATCGTGTCATCAATCTGCTTGCTAGCTAGCTCATTTGTCGTTCCAATTCTTCTGGGAACCATTTAATCTACACAAAGGTCGAATAATTAACTCTTAATTAAGTTGATTTTTCATAAAATTTGTGAAGAAATTCGAAAAAATGTCTAAGGCATTATGGCGCACAAGTCCAATGTTAGTGCGCAAGTCTAATTTGGTCATGCAAATATGGGTGCGCAAGTATCACCGCACAAGTCCAAATACCTCTGCAGAAGCGCGACAGCAAGAAGAAATGAACCGCAGACAACAGAACCTTTGTGAACAAGATCCCACATGCATGACGAGAGTGAAGTGCTTTGAATTCCGGGTGCTTTGCGCAAGAGTGGAACCAATATTTATAGGAAAGTTCGTACCTCTGTGCACCGAACCCTATGCGTCTCACACCTCCGCGCCACTAACTACGTGCTCAAAACATTCATGCCCAAAATTCCTTGGTTTTTCTCCTTTACCTCAGAGTCAAATCCTCCTTCTTTTTTTGGATCCAACTCTGAGGGGGGGACTTTTGTTGATGCTCCTTTCCATCACAGAGTCTAACAATAGAAAAATGGGAATACCTTAAGCACAAAGAGATTCATCCTTTAAAAAAACATCAAAAATGGACCAAGGCATGAACCAGGAATTCTTGAAGAATGGGTCGTGCAAGTTTCACTATGGTCACACAAGTATACATGCGCGCCACATATTGCTCACGCTGGTGACATTCGTGCCCTATTCTAATTTCTCCCAAGGTATTCAATGTCCTATAAATACCCCCTGTGGGCCCCCCATTTCGAGGACGAGAAACCAAAAAGTCATATTTATGCTCTCGGCGCCGTCGTATTTACTTGAAGTCTTCTGAATACTTATAAAGGTAATTTTTTACAAAGAATGGAAGATCTAAAGAGGGGGAGTAAGGCCTAAGTGTTGAAATTCATCAACACATGTGTGCCTAACTGTCTAACCCTTAAGGGAAATGAAGACACTTGCGTTCCACATTATCCCTTAAACAAAACTTGTGCACCACTCTTTTGGAAGAATTTAGGGATAATACAAAGGGCTTGAGCCAAGTCTTTCCAATTTATTGCCTTATGTGTTAACCGTCTCCAAATTACACACATTTCCTGCATGTATACTTGCATGACCAGGACTTGTGGTCCCAAATAGGACACGTGCGCCTGCTTCTTTTTGGGTTCCCCTCCTATAAATTCAACTCTTTTCTTCAAATACACCTCCACTCTTCAAGATTTAGCCTTCAAAACCCTCTTCAAATCCATTTTTGGAATGGTTCCAATGTTTTATTCCTTATCTAAAAGGAATTTTGTGGAACAAATCTCAAAATCATGTGATTTACATATCATTATGTCACTAAGGTTAGAGATTTCATTTATTCCACCTCATCCTCTAAGATGAGAAGATCTATAGTATGGGAAACCTCCGTATGAGTAAGCCCCAAGTTTTCTAATATGTGCCTCCTCCTTAAGAGTAAGCCCCATATTCCCTTAACCTGGGCCTCCTTTTCAGGATTAATCCCCAATCATACGGTCCCTAATCTAGGCATCCTTCTTAGGAGTAAGCCCCAAGTTCCCTTAATCCGGGCCTCATTTTCAGGAGTAAGCCCCATTCATAAGTTCCCTAATCTGGGCATCCTCTTTAGGATTAAGCCCAAAGTCTTAATTCCTTTTGATATGGGATTTTTTCTTAGGAATAAATCCCAATCATAAGTCCCCGGTAATTTGGGCATCCTTCTCAGGATTAATCCCTATGTTAAGAATCCAAATCTCCATAAATCACATATACCTTTATGGACCTTGTTCCTGGGTTTCTTCCCTGAAGTAAGTCCTAATAGTCATCTATCTTGGGCAGTCATACATACATAATCCCCACATTATTTCTTATTATTGCATCTTTCATGGAACAATCGTTAGGTTTTACCGATAACTCATGTTTCTCACACCGAGCATGACTCGTGTGAGCTTAGAGCGTAAAAGGAATTATGAAATCTTTATTTAGGCCATCAATCATGCATAAACTCCATATTTCTTCACTAGAACTATGTGGGTTATGATTCCTTTTCTAATAAGCATATATAGGTAGCCCATCTGCGGGTATGACACTACTGCAAAAACACTTTTTCGCGTCGGTTTTTTTTTAATTTTTAACGTCGGTTATAAACCGACGTCTTTATAGGCGACGTTAAAAATACAGTTTTCGCGTCGGTTCATAGAAACCGACGCGAAAAATAATTCGCTTATGAGCTTCGGCGTCGGTTTTTTATAAAACCGACGCCGAAGCTACATTTAGACATTATTTTCCGCATCGGTTCATTAAAAACCCGACGCGGAAAATATAGTCGACTAGGTTTTCCGCGTCAGTTTTTCTAAAAACCGACGCGGAAAACCAATTTAAACTGGATTTTCGGCGTCGGTTTTTTGAAAAACCGACGCAATATCAAACTTTCCGCGTCGGTTCATTAAAAAACCGACACGGAAAATATAGTCGACTAGGTTTTCGGCGTCGGTTTTTTATAAAACCGACGCCAAAATATCGATTTTCCGCGTTGGTTTTTCTAAAACCCGACGCGGAAAACCAATTTAAACAGGATTTTCGGCGTCGGTTTTTTGAAAAACCGACGCAATATCAAACTTTCGGTGTCGGTTTTTAAGAAAACTGACGCCGTAAATAATTTTTTTAAAAAAATATTCGGCGTCGGTTTTTAAAATAACCGATGCCGTAAAGTTTTTTTTTTAAAATAAGATACATATATTTTCTCCTCCAAACAAATCGAAACCCTGAAAAAAAATAACGAAGTATACAAAAACAATTAAACAGCTTTAACAGAAGTACTTGAGAAAACTCAAAGTAAAGCAGAATTAAAATACACGTACCTACATGGTGCATTTTCTTAATCTAACCATACTCAGTATCAATCATTGTATGTTTCCTCCCATAGATAGCACCAATCCTGTCAAAACAGTAATGAAACTAAGGAGATGTGCGTGAAAAAATCAATCCAAGATATTAGTGCAATGAATAAACATTAAATGAAAATGTGAATCATTCATTTTTTCACAAAGTAAATTACCAAAATGAAATGTTACGACTCCTGATCAAAATTCCAGGAACACTCAGCCGATGCAACCTCTTCCTCACCTCCCCCACTGAAGATGTTGGGGGTGTCTTTTCACCATAGGATCCCCACCACCCCCAACCTCAGGTTTTTATATTTTCTCTGTATAGACGTGCATTACCCATTCACTATTGTATTTTGTTTAAGTTATGGAATAACAGAGAAATAAGTTTGAGTGCAAAAAATAGGTTAGAAAATTGAAATCAAATGAAGGTTGAAGAGACAGAAAGAAACATACCTTAAAAATTGACGCCTTCTATTTTATCTTTGTGCAAACCCACTAAGCGCTGTTTCAGGTATTATGTGATATGCTTCTCGGCAATCATTTTTCGATATTTATTTGCATAAAAAATAAAAAGGCCTAGAAGATATTGTTGTGCATTCAAGGGAGACAATTTTTAGTGTTTGTGAATGTTATTTCGCTATAAGAATCTCTATGTTCATGATCCAAGTACCACCCTACAGATCTGTCACTGTACAGAAAAATGATTTTAAGAAATAACAATGAAAAGAAATATAATAACTAATTCTGAATTAAAATACACGTACCTGAAATATACGACATGCTTATTGTTGGTTATTGTTGAAGGATTCATTTGATTATTAGTAGATTCAATAAAACAGTTTTTGCAGAGGCACTTGAGAAAACTCAGTAAAGCAGAATTAAAATACACGTACCTGAAATATATGACATGCTCATTGTTTGTTATTGTTGAAGCATTCATTTGATTATTAGTAGGTTCAAACACCTAATATATCATATGATTTAGTTTTTTAAACCCATATATATTATTATTTATAAATATTAGTATACATACCTCAAATCTTAATCAGACTTAACAAATAGTCCGAAAAAGTAGATTGAATATGAATCATATCAGATTGAGAATATGACTGTGAATCATTGAATACCTACAATAATATTGAATGATATGAAATTATTAAATATAAGAAAGTGGATGAAAATATATAAAAATGTTAATACAACTAACCTTATGAAAATCAGTAGTTTCCCCAGTTGTGATTATCTCGTACATAAATCGTAGAATATAATAACCACATTCAACATTTCCATTTTGACGATGACACTGCAGTTATAAAACATTTAACTAATAATGAAACCCAATATATAACAAAAATATAAAAACTAATTACCTGTACTTCCACATATTTGATTTTCGTTGGTTTCTTTTCATTTGTAAAATGTTTCCATGAACTGCATTTTTTTATATAAGAACTAATAAAACTTGTGTAAACAATTAAAATTAAACATAACAAACTTCTAAAAATAAAAAAACAACTTACCTGTTTAATAAGTTGGAAAACGGTTTACGCACTTTTCCTAATGAAGAGCAAAACCAATATAAGGAGCATTCATTTGGGCAAAATACACCTAACATCCAATGCCCCCTATAATACAAAAAGTTCATAATTAATGACATTATAATGATCATGAGTTCAAAATTATGTTGATATTCTTACTTATCAAGAAATGGCAAAAACCAGCACTGAATCTCTGTTTGTGATAATCTCTCGGATATATATTGAACTCTTTCATCATTTTTCACATGTTTGACATCCAAGGAAATGTACTCTGGATCTATAAAGCTATAAATGCTTGTAGTTTCATTTTGTAAAAGAATCCTGTATAGATACCTAATTTAAAAAGAAAATATAGTTAGTCAATGACATAACAATATTTTATTAAAGAAATAGCAATTCAAACGTCAATTTACTTACATGGAAAACAACTGCACCACATTCAGCCCGATCTCTTCAAAATTAACTAAATTCATGAAATCTTCTTTCAATATTCTCAATTTATAATTTATTCCACATATATCAGACGTCATCCGAAACTCATAGATAAAATTCAAGGAAGAAGAGCACTGAGATAATCTTTTCAACCCAGAAGAAATATCAGAAGTATCTACAGCCGACTGTTGCTGCATTTGTACAGTTTCTTTTGCTTTCAGATATTCCTATATAAGTTAAATGTTAGAAAACATTATAAGTAATTTGGAATCATTTATAATTACTAGTTAAAAAAACTCATACCTCATGTGAAATATAATGAAGAAGTGCAGTTGGCCAAAGTAAAAAATGGCCCATACATTCCCCAACACTGGTGATCTCTGCAGTAGGAAATGGTAGTAGAGCAGTAGGATCTATAATAACAAGTACTGATACTCTAACCTGACCCATCTGCATAGGTTGATGATGTACCGAGTCCCCCAAAAAATACACTTGTCCTAACGCAACAATATGTACATGAGGATCTCCCGCAAACAACTCACAATATAAGGTTCGATCCGAAGGAGGAGGTGGAGGCTCAAAGTTAGCAGCTGGGGCAGGGTAGTCAGGGTGAGCAGGCTGAGAAGTCAGAAAAATGAAAAGGGTATATTAGTGTTTCAAATTTATAACATAGAAAAATTGATTAAAAATTAAATAAAATAGTATACCTCAAATGGTTGCGCAGACGGGGCAGGGTAAGCAGATGAGGCAGGGTAGTCCGGGTGAGTTGGCTGAGAATGTTGAAAAATGAAAAAGTTATATCAGTGTTTATAATTTATAAAATAGAAAAATTGATGACATTAAATAATATACCTCGGAAGGCTACCCAGACGGTGTTGGGTAAGCATATGAGGCATGATAGTCTGAGTGAGTAGGCTGAGAATGTTGAAAAATGAAAAAGTTATATCAGTGTTTATAATTTAGAGAAAAGAAAAATTGTTAACAGTAAATAATATACCTCGGAAGGATGAGTAGATTGTGAATGTCTTGCCAAGTGTTCTAATAAAGCCTTCTGTACTGCTGCTGAATTTTATCACCCATAGACCATTTCATATCCTGCATCTCTTCTTTTAAGGATTCGATTTCCGGGTCTCTTGGTTGCTTACTCTTACCAAAAACCTTCTGAATACTAACACCCGCCTGATATCCTCTAACATGGCCGGGGTGTTCAGTCTTCCCCAAAGCAGTGGCTAGGATATCCATCCTACCCTCGGGGATAAAAGAGCCCTGTATCTCTTTCTCCTGAAGTTCATCCTGAAATGAAAAATAAAAAATTTATATTAGTGTTTATAAATTATAAAAAAGGAAAATTGTTAACAAAGAATTAATATTTACTTACAATTCTATCAGCCACTTGATGAGCTTCGTCTTTAAGATATTGTTCATTTTTTCTTCTTCTTGCTCGTTTCCATTTCTCATGGCGAGTGGGAGGAGATGGAGGACCATACTGGACCTCTTCTGAACCACTACTTGATCGAGCTCTTAATGCTTCAAATTTTTCTTCAATAATTTTCTGCTCCAAATACGAGTATCCTCCACGTGATAAAGTATGAGGGTATACGTTTTTCAACTGGATCTCCTGATGAGATCTTCTGGAGGCCTGTTACATAAAAATAAACACATAAGTAATTAGGAAAATGTAGCATAAATTTTAAAATATAAAACAATTACAATACGTGAAATTTCTCTTCCTGACGACTGTCAACAAATTGCTTCCATGTTTCTTCATCTATATATGGATACTTAAGACATGGGCTTTCAAACCTTCTCTTTCCAAAAACATAATCTTTCGTCAGTTTGTTTTTAAAATCTCTCTATCGAACCGCCGCTAAAGAGAGATGTCTTTGCCTAATTTCTTTGGTTTCCTCAAAATTAAATGTCATCTGTAATTGAAAAAATTAAATATGTCATTTAAAATATATAATATTAAAAAAAATGAGATAAAATAAATAAATAAAGATATTTTACCGTCACGGCCTCCCAAAGCTGTTGCTTCGCCGTCCTGTCCACTGACTTCCAATGAGGATATAAAATACTAATCCTGCAACGGCTCTGCATCGCTATATAACTGACAAACTGAACTGTATTTGGGCCAACTGCATTATTATTATCATCAAAACGGATGTGTAATTTCTTATCATCACGAGCGACTGATAGTTTTGGTAAACGTGTAATACCACGTTTACCAACTAGAGAACTTGATTTTTCAGTAGTAACTGGAGAAGCCTCCTCCGCCGAGGAAGCATCAGTAGTCCTGCAATTTTTTTTAATAAATTAACAGTTTTATTTCATTAAATATGTATATTACTGAATATTTAATAATATCTCAAAATAGATATACCTCGGTAAATGCTCCTCTCTATCTGTATTTGACATTGCTACTAGAAAGTGTAATGAAATTTTGGGTACCTGCATATCATTAGAAAACTGAATAATTAGAAACAAGGAAATAAAAAATAAATATGTAAAAATAGAGGCATGCATTTGTAAGTTTTAAAAATACACAAAAAATATAAATATTTACCAGAAAAATTAGGAAACTAATTTAGTGTTTTCCCACGTCCCTTCATCATGATCAGTACGTACTGCATGCACTATGTCTGTCTTATATTCATTGTAATCATTTGAAAATTGCATAATAGATGAATAAGGCTCATGTAAATCACTAGCATCATCAGAATCATCATCATCACCCAAATGATATCTTTTCCCTTGCAAAACAACTGACCACTGATCATTCGACGGATCAATGACATAAAATACTTGTTTTTCATGTGTCGCCAAGATAAATGGTTCCTCATTGTGATTAAATATTTTCAAATCAACCAGTTTAAACCCATATTCATCATGTTTCACGCCACTATTACTATCAACCCAATTGCACTTAAAAATAGTGACTCGAAATTTAATATAATCAATTTCCCATATGTCTTCAATAACTCCAAAATATGATGTTGATGCAGAAATTGGGTTTTTATCTTTGGCACTCGAAAAATGCACTGCTTCAGCGAATACCATCACACCACTATTCTGAACGGTACTCTTGTCATCCAGGTTTTTTGTGTAAAATGTGTAGCCATTGATATCAAAACCAGACCAAGTGATCAAATTAAAAGATGGTCCCCCTGATAACCACTTCAATGTTTCTGATACAGATATATTTGAGGTGACTTTCTCTTTAAACCATGAAACAAATGCCTTCTTATGCTCAATCATCAACCACTTTTCATATCTTTTCTGATATCGTAACTTTAATTCAGCAATATGTGAGGATATATATGGTTGAACCTCATCTGTGTTGTTCAAAATGTATAAATGTGCTTGCATCACTTCATCCCGTGGAATGAACTTTACCTTTAAGCCTCGAACCCCTCTACCTTCTCTGTCAACTGTCATATGTCGAGATAGAGGGAGACCAATATGCTCCACCTCATTCAAATAATCAGTACAGAACTCAATCACCTCTTCTGATACATATTTTTGAACAATAGAGGCCTCTGGTCGATAAGGATTTTTAACATATCCTTTCCAAATTTTCATATATCTTTCAAAAGGATACATCCATCTTAAATAAACTGGCCCACACATTCTTATCTCACGCACCAAATGAACCAATAGATGAACCATTATATCAAAAAATGTGGGTGGGAAATACATTTATAGTTGACAAAGAATAAGAGTTGCTTAATTCTCCAACAAATCTAACAAATTTGGATCAACGACTTTGCTACAAATGGATTTAAAGAAATTACATAACCTGATGATTGTCTTCCTGACAGCTTTCGGTAATATACCACGCACTGCTACTGGTAGAATTTGTTGCATTAACACATGGCAATCATGTGATTTCATACCTATTAATTTACAATCCTTCAATGACACAAAATTATTCACATTTGAAGAAAAACCGCTGGGTACTTTAATACCATGAAGACACTGACAAAAATTCATCTTTTCAATCTTGCTTAATGTGTGACAAGACGGAGGTAAATATGTTCTTTTTCCTTTCACAGCGGGAGCTAACTCCAAACGTATTCACATTAATATCAAGTCCAATCTAGCATGTAATCCATCTTTTATCTTTCCTTTATGTCTAACAAAGTTCCAATCAAACTATCACATATGTTTTTCTCAACATGCATAACATCAATGTTATGTTTTATCTCTAAAAATCTCCAATAAGGTAGTTCGAAAAAAATAGACTGCTTCTTCCAGATATGTTTTTGTAAACCAGAACTTTTTCTCTTTCCAAATGTTGAATCAATATCTTTCACTCTGTCATAATATTCTTCAGATGACAATGGTTGATGGGGGAGGTTGTATTATTGTAAACCGTTAAATGCTTTTCTCAATCTACGATAAGGATGATCAATTCGCAAAAATCTTCGATGTCCCATGTACACTGTCTTTCTTCCATTCTGCAATTGATAATATGAAGTTTGTTCTTCACAAATTGGACATGCTTTATGTCCCTTAACACTATATCCAGATAAGTTTCCATATGCAGGAAAGTCGTTTATAGTGAACATTATCATAGCACGCAAAAGAAAATACTCTTTCTTGTATGCATCGAAAACTGTAACACCATTCTCCCATAGCAGTTTTAAATCCTCAATCAATGGTGTAAGATACACATCAATATCATTTCCCGGTTGTTTTGGTCCAGAAATCATCAAGATCATCATAACATATTTTTTCTTCATACATAGATGTGGGGACAAGTTGTAAAGTACCAGCAAAACAGGCCATGAACTATGTTGGCTACTGAGGCTCCGATATGGATTCATTCCATCAATACACAATCCCATTCTGAGATTTCTAACTTCACTTCCAAAATCATGAAATTTTTTATCAAAACTCTTCCACTGTGGTGAATCGGCAGGGTGACGTAAGTTACCATTAGAAATGCGCTCATCTGAATGCCATCTTAACCTTTTTGCATCATTTGAATTTGCAAATAGACGCTTCAAACGAGGAATAATTGGAAGGTACCAAAATTCTTTAGATGGAGTTTTGATTTTGGTACCTAAAAATAAATCAGAATTGAATTATCAAGAATTGTTTGAAAAAAATATTGGATGATATCATTGGAAAGTAAAAAAATTGATTTTTCATAACGTTACATGACATCACCTGAAAATGAATCTGAGTTGACTTTCTCATCCATCTTATAGCGCGATGTTCCACATGTAGGGAAACTTGATAAATGTTCATTTTCTTTCCTATACAGTACACAATCATTGGGGCAAGCATGTATCTTTTTATACCCCAATCCCATTGGGCATAATATTTTCTTCGCCTCATAATTGGAATCTGGAATCCCATTGCCTTCTGGAAGAAGCTCTTTTAAAAGCTCAAGTAAACTGGAGAAACTTTTATCACTCCACCCATTTTTTGCTTTTAAGTTAACTAATCTCAAAACTGCTGATAACACTGTATATTTACTGTAACCTGGGAATAATGGTTTCTCAGAATCTCCATACAATCGTTCAACAGTTGGTGTTTTTTCAATGGTTTCAACACCTAAATCATGAATTAATTCTTCAATACGATCCTCTGCCTCATTATGAATATCGTCATCAACATTGGATGTTGAATTTTCGGTTCTTTCACCATGCAAGAACCAACGTGTATAATTAAGGCTAAAACCATAACAAATGAGATGATCTTTGATTTCTCTGAAGTTTAACTTTCTCATATTTACACACTTCACACATGGACAAAAAATCAAATCAATATTTTGATTATTCCATTTAGCAAATTCCAAAAAATTGTCAACTCCTCTTTCATATTCAATAGTAGTTCTTCGTAGATAAATCCAATTATGATCCATTAATACCTGATATCACAATATAATTGATGAATATATTAAAACATAAAAACATTTAAATATCTATCAGATAAATTTTAAACAAAAACATATTCCATAAAAACTATTGATAATCAGATAAAAGACATCAGATATGAAACACGTTTACAAATACAGTAAACAGTTAATTTTAATATTATATACATGTGTGTTATATTGAAATACAAGGACAAAATGGTTAAATCAAAGGTTTCATTTTTTGAAAATAAAGTTTCATGATATAAATATTATATGAATGACATACAAGATAATATGATTTCTCACTATGACTACTATTGATCACACTATATTTATTTTTTTATTCATTTGATGTAACATGAATGAATGATGGAAAAATTAATGTGAAAAATAGTGCAATAACTATCCTTATTTAAGACAATGTGTATTAAGAGACATGATACAATTTTTGGTGACTATGATAACTCAACTCCCTCAATCCATGAGTTTTATAATAGGGAACTATGAACATATAAATTCATTATGGAGGGATAAAAATTCCATTGCATATTGTAGGTGAAAACTTACACCCCCATCCATGGGTCTATTGCAGCAAAACATGTCAAGGAATGGATCAACATGAAGAGAAATATATTATCCATCCATGAAATATTAGATCATGAGAATGTTTTATTTGCAGCCTATGACTTAGAGGGGGAAGTAAATCATTTCATGACTATTATTTAGAGGGAGAGAAAGATGAATAAAAATAATCAATGGAATGATATTAGTTTAAGAGGACATTTATTAAAAATGCATGAATCTAACCCCACATATGAAAGTGGAAAGGTATTTTTGAACATTAATAGAGGGATAATGATTATATTATTATCTATGAAGAAATAATTACAATACATTATGATTCTAGTCGTATTATGGACATTGCAAGAAAAAATTTTATTATATAATGGCATGAAAATAATTATTCAAATTTTTTTAACATAATAGATAGTGGTAATTATTCATGTCTTAGTTAAATGATGAGAACAAAAAAGAATTGAGGAATTTGGCATGGTAAATATCAAGAAGGAATGAAATAACAACAAACTACATGCAAAAATGTGAGTGAATTCATTTAACACAATAAAATTATTTTTTTGAAGAAGAATTTATTAAAATGGAAATGGAATTAAAAATATAGTACTTCATAATGTAATGAATGATCATTTTAAACAAGAATAATGATAATACAAACAAAAAATTTGATGTTCAACCCGAATGGAGATGTTAAATCCAAACTGCGACCGGTATAATTTCTTCCAAAAACAGAAAATATCAAATCTACACCAACAATGATAATACAAACAAAAAATAATGATAAATTACAACTAAAATCTAACCAATAATCAAAATCACGCAAAATAGGGTTATTGGTAATGAAATAAACAATGGGATATGAAACAAGAGATAAATAGGAAGAACACATACCCAAAATCGTGCAGACGACAAAAAACCTTCAACAATGCCCGTCCAAGATCGCAAATCAAGTTCGAAGGTCGTCGGGAGTCCGAAGCGCCACAGCGGAACTCGATTTCAACGAACGAACAAAATGAGGGTTTCTGACCGTGAATATTTTTAAAAGACTTTTCGCGTCGGTTTTAAGAAAAACCGACGCGGAATATATTTTTTTTATTAGTTTCGGCGTCGGTTTTAAAAAAACCGACGCCGAAAATTTTTTTAATTATTTTCTGCGTCGGTTTTTAATATAACCGACACGGAATTATGAGTTTCGGCATCGGTTTTCATGAAAACCGATGCCAAAACATTTTAAAAATTTATTTTCCGCGTCGGTTCTCAGGAAAACCGACGCGGAAAATATGTATACTAATATTATTCGCGTCGGTTCTTAGGAAAACCGACGCAGATAATAGGTATACTCATATTTTCCGCGTCGGTTTTCTTCAAAACCGACGCGGAAAATCAACGCATAATATTATTCGCGTCGGTTCTTAGGAAAACCGACGCAGATAATATGTATACTAATATTTTCCGCGTCGGTTTTCTTCAAAACCGACGTGAAATATCAACGCATAATTATTTTTGGCGTCGGTTTTTTGTTAAACCGACGCCAAAAATTCTCCGCACATACTATTCGCGTCGGTTTTTAAAAAACCGACGTTATTACGACGACGTTAAAGCCCGTATTTCCACTAGTGTGATCCCAACTCTGAAATAATCTATGTCCTTCTGAACGACAAAAAACTTGAAGTTCCCCACTGAATGGCTTTAAAACTAGTATGATTATCATAATGACCAAGAGATTTATATATAATTATTTAAAGGATACCATTTAATAAGAATCTCTAAAAAATATATATGATTCTCTATCGATGAAGAATCTAAAATACATATAAAAGATTCTCTAAATTTCATACATATTAATCATTAATTGTTAGATCTAAAAGCAATATCATTTCCATACTTGGTAATTTAATAAGGATTCATGAACATAACTCAAATCTGTAAGAGAGTCCAAGAGGAGACCATAATTCCCCCCCAAAAAGGTGTGATGAGTCCGACCTCCCATCCTCTCGACCAATGCCAATTCATAAGCCTCATCATTCCACAACTAACGAGCACCTACCTTTGGAAAGTAGGTCCAAATGGATATAGAATCTTTGGATGTTTCTGATTCTACGAATAAAACCCATTAGAAAATGATTGGAATGTTTGACCCTTAAACAAACAACTTCATCCCAATTTCAATAGGAAATAACTACTACCTCATGAAATGAAGATTGTTCATTATTCCATTTTCCACCTCTCTTGGTTGCCATTATGATGGATACTATATTTATATATAATATATATTTCATTTATAATTTCTTTAATATTCTATAATTTTCATTTACAACAGTCTTTTATGCTTCTATCATGGGTAAATATGATAACTTATTTAGAGGAAGTGTCGACTACCACCCCCTCAAAGCGAAATGAATCATTCATGCGATAAATGGAATGTATAATGGTTTTTTATAATAAACATATGAACCATATATAAAATACATATGATATTGGTAATTATAATATACATATTTATCATTTATTTTTATTTATTTTAATTCAACACAGTAATGAAAGTAGGATTCATGCGTTTGTACAACCTACTGTCTCCATGAATTGTGCACTTCATTTCTAATTTACAAATGATATGGACTATACTTAATAAATATTAAATGAATATATATTATAATTTATTCATATTTTACATTCAGGAGATGATGAAACCATGATATATTTTATAAGATCAACAAATAAAAAGTCAAAACATACTGGAAAAAACTCAGCAATTAGCACCCGAAATAGATAAAATAATGATAGATTGTTAAAAAATAGGTAATAAAATATTGAAATAAGTTAATATATGATATTATAAACATTATTTTTGTCTTTTATTAGTTATTAAACTATTTTAAACCACTTTATAGAAGAATAAAGACCACACAACAATATGAATGGATAAGGTAATGGGTGTTTTTGACTCATTTTCATTTCATTGGGCATACTTAATTATTGTGCACATAATTTATTATATATAGTGTACGTAATGCCACATTTCTTATATAATACTATTAAACCCTTTATCATAATGGTATTTATGAATTTAATTTTATATTATCCATTCACGAGGTTTATGGTTTAAAACTTTTTTGATGTGGTGTGGGACACATTGGAATGTTTAGAGGGAATTTTACTCAAGACTAATCCTAATTATATCTCAATGAAATTTCAATTTTAAGAAATTTTATAACCATTTATCGATAATCAATTTTATTCATCTCTATTTATTCAGGACCATTTTCATGTATTTTTACAATTTTTCACTATTTTTTACTCAATATATTTTATAAAATGTTCTTCAGAAAACATGAATTTATATCTACATTTAGTCAGAGAACCTATTTTATTCTAAAAATAATGTTTTACTTAAATGTTTTCAAAAAGGATTCTAAAATTATTTGAAAAACACATTTTTACCCTTCTTTATTTTACTAATGTTTCAAAGGAATCTTATTGTCTCCTTCCAAAAGAGGCCCTTTCTAACCTTTTTCCCTACAAAAATAATATTATGTTTACCTCGTACAACATGTAGAGATTCATCCATTTTCATTTCTTTGAAGCATCATGTCCAAAAGATTAATTTTTAATGCAAAATATTATAAAAAATTTAAAAAATATATTTTCCTCAAGAATATTTTAAAAATATATTCTTTTTTTCCACAATAAAAATAAACCACTATTTTTAATCCACATGGGTTTTGATGTATTTATATTATCCTTAATCATTTTATGCATGGTTTTTGATTTATTTGACCAAGGATAGTATTCACATTAAAATCCATGATTTATTTATCAGTCCCTTTGAAATATTCAATCTCTTTTGATAATTAAACATTGAATTTCCATAAAACTATCCATTTCATTTATCATGGATATTACCATTACCTAAACCGTATTCCATTGTACATACAGTGTCAAATTTGATAGTTATTTGTCTATCTTGGTTAATATCGATAAATCCTTAGCTCTTTCACTATATATATTTTTTATAAGTCACATTTTTAAATCAATTATTTTATTGATGAGTAATGTTTCGGATTGGTACAACAGGAATGGGGCCCAGTTATAGATAGCCCCTTGATGCATCTGTAGTCTCTAGGGATGAGTCATTTGTTTAGCCACCTTATATGGGATTCTACACTACATTTTGTAAACCGTATTGTGAAAGGTATTGATGGTAAAGGTTCTATATACCTAGGTAATATGGAAACCAATAATTAAGCATTTCTTTCACTTATTATCTGATATTACTCATCCTTGAGATTTTGGGTCGACATATCTAGGGATGAGTTTCATCTTCAAAATTTAGTTATTATTCATTCATGAGATAATGCCTCAACATATCTATAGATACATTTCCTTTTTATATAATTTAATAAATGCCATGTGTTTTAGTTTCCTAACATTCCATATTGATATTTCCTTATCTAGTTATTTTCATGGAATATGCTTCAATTTATTACCTTTTTATACTACTTACATACCTCCATTTAGTTTATTGATTACATAGCATGTGCGTTTAGTTATTCAACTGTCCATAATGACTATTCTCATTAATTCATTATTTCTTACGCTATATTTTACCCTTACTGTGCATTTGAGCTCACCCTTATTATGTTTCTTTCCCTATGGATCTAAGAAGTGTACTATCAAATATATGCACGAATTTTACTAGATTGATTAGAGTTGTCCTAGAAGTTGTTTAATTATTTAATTATAAGGAGAAAGAAATATATTGTAATTATTGTATCCATTTGTAATGAAATACTCATTTATCTATCTCATTTATCAATACTACTAAATGGATCGGTCCTTTGGTGGTTAGTTCCATGTAATCATGACAATGTATTTGATAGTAGACATCATCTCTTGGATATCTGGGGTTGGGTCACTATAGTATGTCTATGTGTTTTGCATGTATGTTTATGTAGTATGTGTATGTATTCTTATGTATCTGTTTGTATATGTGTACTTGTGTTTGTAATTCTTTGTATGTGTTTTTATATACATATATGTATGTATATGTACATGCATATTCATGTGTATGTGAATCTGTATCTGTATTTATTTATGAGTATGGGTACGTGTATTTGCATATAAGTATAAATTTGTATTTGAATGCATATTTATATATGTATGTGTATGTGTATCTATATGTGTATGTGTATGTGTATCTATATGTGAATCTGTATGTGTATGTGTATGTGTATGTGTATGTTTATGTGTATGTGCATGTGTATGTGCATGTGTATGTGTATGTGTATGTGTATGTGTATGTGTATGTGTATGTGTATGTGTATGTGTATGTGTATGTGTATGTGTATATGTATGTGTATGTGTATGTGTATGTGTATGTCTATGTCTATGTGTATGTGTATGTGAATGTGTATGTGTATGTGTATGTGTATGTGTATGTGTATGTGTATGTGTATGTGTATGTGTATGTGTATGTGTATGTGTATGGGTATGTCTATGTGTATGTGTATGTGTATGTGTATATGTATGTGTATGTGTCTGTGTGTGTTTGTGTTTATGTGTATGTGTATGTGTATGTGTATGTGTATGTGTATGTGTATGTGTATGTGTATGTGTATGTGTATGTGTATGTGTATGTGTATGTGTATGTGTATGTGTATGTGTATGTGTATGTGTATGTGTATGTGTATGTGTATGTGTATGTGTATGTGTATGTGTATGTGTATGTGTATGTGTTTGTGTCTCTATCTCTGTCTGTGTATGTGTATGTGTATGTGTCTGTGTATGTGTATGTGTATGTGTCTCTGTACGTGTATGTGTATGTGTATGTGTATGTGTATGTGTATGTGTATGTGTTTGTGTTTGTGTATGTGTATGTGTATGTGTATGTGTTTGTCTATTTGTATGATAATGTGTATGTGTATGTGTATGTGTATGTGTATGTGTATGTGTATGTGTATGTGTATGTGTATGTGTATGGGTATGGGTATGTGTATGTGTATGTGTATGTGTATGTGTATGTGTAATTGTATTTGTATGTGTATGTCCATATGTGAATGTGTTTGTGTTTGTATGTGTGCATCCATTTTTTTTCATGTGTGTACGGGTATGTGTATGTGTATGTGTGCGTATGTTTAGGTACTTAGTGTATGTAGATATATGTATGTGTATATATATGAATGCAACTGTATGTAATTGTATTTATATGTATGAGTATACATACATGTATGTTTATGTAGATTCATATTCTTATGCATGTGGTGTGTGTGTGTGTGTGTCTATGTGTATGTGTTTGTGTATGTATTTGAGAAAGTATGTTCATACATATGAATGGGTGTATGGGTTGTATATTTATTAATTTAATATTATTCATTTATTTTAAATATTTCCCCTTTTTAATACTTTTTATATTTTATTTAATTTTAATAATTATTCATTTAGTATTTTTCTAAAATATTGTATTCTGATTTATATTTATAAATTTTTAATATTTAGACATTTAATTAACTAATGTTATTTTTAATTATTATTAAAAAAATAAAGGTTAATAAATAATTATAATTTTTATATTCAATCAATACAATACATACATCAAAAATTAGAAATAATATTATTATTATTTTAATTATATTTATTCATTTTTTATTTTTATACAATTCATGAAATGAATGTTATGAAATCAAAATTATTATTAATATTTTTTTGTAATTTGTCTTATTTTAGTTATTTGTTTTTAAAATTAATTCATTATTTATTTTGTCCTTTTTTTTGTTCATTAAATTTTTATAATTTTTTGGAATTTATTCATTCTTTAAAATTTGTGCATATTTATTTACTATGATTTATTAGTTACGATATATTTTTAGTTTCTATGATTAATATATTTTTTATTTATTAGGTTTCACTATTTTAAATAAGTTTTAAATTTATATATTTTATTTATATAAATGCATTCTATATTTAATACTTTTTTATAGTAAATATATTTAATTTTAATAATTTTATTATTTATGTAGTTACTATTTTTTCCATTTTTTAGATTTTTATGTGTCAGTAATTCTTCTAAATAATGTTATGAATTCAATTTTTAGAATATATTTTTACTTTTAATAAATGTTATTTATTAATTTTTAATATAATTTCTTTTATTATTATTCATACATTTTAATTATTTTATTTTTAATGATTTTAGAATTTATTCGTTTTTTAAAATTTATTTATACAATATTATTTTCTAAGATAAAATATTTGTAATATGTTTTAAATTTAGATTATTAATATTTATTCAATTTTATTTATCAATTTGTAATTTTTTATAGTGTTTTAAATTTTTATATTTAATTTATTTAAATGCATTTTTAATATTTTTTTAATTTAAATAGTTAATATAATAAATTTTTAATAATTTGTTATTTAAATAATTTTTATTATTTATTAATGCATTTTTTTCATTTTTGTATTTGTTTACAATTAATGTAATTAATCTTACAAATAAATTTATATAAAATAGTTTTGTTATCAATTAAAATTTAGTTATTCATTTTTAATATTCATTCAATTAATATAATTTGACCATTTTTAATATTTTTTAATATTTATAATTTTCATGATTATTATAATTTCATATTTTTTTTTTCAAATTTATTTAATATCTTTTTATAATTTTAATATTTTATATTTTATATGAATAATATTTATTCATTTTTTATAAATTTTTATTTTTTAAAATATTTTTTAAATTGATATAATTAATTTATCTCAACACATTATTTAATAATTTGGTAAATAAATAAGTTAAAATTATAATTTTTTAATAATTTAATGATTTTATTATTTACTATTATTTATTTATTCATTTTATTCAATTTAATGTTCTTGTATGTTATTTAATTAATGTTATGAATTCAGTTTTTTTAATATCTTGGTAATTTATAGAAATTTAATTATTTATTTTTAATATTCATGCATTCAATGCTATTTATAATTTTTCAATTAATTTCACAATTTGTTCTTTTTTTAATATTTCTAATGACATTTTATTTATTATATTTTAATATATTCAATATATCATTAATTTATATAATTAAATCATTTAAAATTTATTTTTTAATATTTTTAAAATATAAATAGTTTTAATATTTTATTTTTAATAATCTTATAATTTATAATAATAATACTATTTATTTAATCACTTTTTTACATTTTTTATCAATTTTTTGTGTGAGTTGAAGCAGTTATTAAAGATTACATTATAAGTGCCAAAAAACTAAATGTTGAGTAGTATTACGTTTTTCAGGACTTTTCAAGCAAAGATAAAAGTAATGGTTTATCAGTTGTAAGAAAACGATGAGAAAATGATTAATTATCAACACATTTTTATTTAGCACAAATAAAGAATAGTTTTATTGATGTTTTCAGAATGCGTTGATCTCTTCACCATTACTATAATGGAACCTTTGCAGATCGATTCTTCCTCACACCAAACTCGAACTCTCGCACAACTGAAGGACTTATGCTGCTGATGTCTCACATTTTGGACAAATCAAACCTCTAAATAGAAGGTATAAAATTCTAAACTTGTTTTTAAGGAATCCAAATCGATCTTTCATGAGTCTAGGATTATTTTTTCATATTATAATCCTTTTAATCTCATTCAATTCTTTTTAATGTGATTAAATATCATTGGAGAATCTCATATAATTGCTATGAGTGTGTTTAATATGATGTGAGTTGGCCGAACACACATTGATCATACATGAGTTTAGATCTCCTATTTTACTCATCCATAACCCATGAGATTCATAGAAAATAATATATACTTTAACTTTACAACAGACAATTAATTAAAATCTATTTTTAAGGTGTATTATTTTTCAAAATTTAATACTCAAATTAATGAGTCAATATAAACCATTAAAACAAATCATAAAATAATTTAACTTCACAATATTCTTAGATAAAAAAATGTGATAAACTAAGGAAAATATGCCAAAAAAGTTAGAATTATTATAAAAATATCACATTATAATTAATATAATTCGAAAAATATTTTTAAACAAGTTTGTTTAATTTTTGAATTCCATTTCTCATTAATGTTATTTTTGTGATTAAATACATCCTCATAATGGTTTTGAAATTTAAGAAAATATTTTATTTTGGCAAAACAATTTATTTTTCAAAATCAACTGTTCATCTTAACTATTTTTAAAACCACATGGAATATTAAAATAGATATTTTTATTATTACACAATAAATAATTCATATAAGATATCTTTAATGAATTTACATATGTAATAACCATAATTTATACGATTACATTCTTTCACACACTGTTGATTCATTATTAAAAAAGTGTATTTTGGTATATGTTTTGATATAGAAATCATATTATATATAGCCTATTACTTACTAAATAGTTCAAATCAATAGGTTTTTTGTGAACATTGACAGTGATACAGATTGAATTATCTCCGTTAAGAAATTCATTAAAAAAGAATTGATTTAGGATATGTGACTTCTTATAATTTTAAAATAAGTATTATAATACATTAAATTCATTAAATTTATGGTATTTATATATTCTAACATAATTTTAATGCAATGAAAATTTTTATCTAATATGATGACAATGTGTGTGTGTGTATAGAATAAACTCTCAGGGTTGTAAGGTCAACCCATAATGAGTTTATATATTTTGTTAAATTAAAATATTAATGAATAAAATAGGATGAATATAAATAAAAAATGGATGGATATCTATATTGTTATGATAGTGTAAAGGATGGGGTGAAATAGTTTATTAATCATGTAAAATATTGTGCATATGGCCTTCTCAATTCCTTTTTATGTGTTTGAATTGTTGTTATTCAAGAATAATCAGTTCAGGGGAGTCATATTAGCACTTGATCTATTGTGGAATTGATTAAAGTTATAAATTTTGTACTAAAAACATGGATGGATTTAATGTAGCCAGTGATTGGGATAGCACTATGTTTTAGGGATCATCTAATTGGATTAAAAGTGTGAACAATGATAAAGGCAACATCAAGGATATGATTACATTTATGAACAATGATAATGATTCTATTGAGGTAATATCAGTGATAGTTTGGTATGAACTTTATGATCATCTAAAAAAAATTAAATGTTAAAGGGCTGTGAAAATATTCTATTATAAGCTCTTTTTGGTAAATTTAAAAAAAATTATTATCCACACCTAATATATATAATGTAAAATCTGGAAGTACATTGAGAGACACTATCTTTACTAGACAACTTGCTCTCTTCAATGGAATGATACAAAAAAACAATGATCTTCATTACCAGACATATGAATCTAAATCAATTCTATGTTCAATGGGTATGATCTATGAAAGAATACCTGAATTTTGAAATTAAATTTCCCAATTTTTTATGGACCACAAATCACATTAAAAGTACCAAAAATGTGGTATGACTCGATACAGGAAAGATGAAAAAATTCCTTAAAATTTGTATGGTATATTCCAATCATTCAAAAGTTTTAGTTCTTAAATGTATTTGAGTGGAATTCAAGGAAATTGATGTTTCATGAAGATAAAATAAATCATAATGATAAACATCATCACAAATTAGAACCTCCTCGATGGATGAAATCATATCACGAGCATCGTTAATTATAAACAAGATTAGAAAAAATTATCTAGTGAAATCTATTGATGTAGTGTATCCTTTTGAATTTTAAATAAAAATGTATAGTAGATGGACGATTATATTAGTAAATTATAAATTTTAACTATGGTTTTGCATAAATAAAAAATAAATTAGGTTGTATCCTCTTTTATCAGGACCAAAATAGTCAGGTAATTATATTTATGTTTATTTGGATCCATTATATGATGATTTGAAATTAATGTGGGACTCATGTGTTGTGTTGCATGATTCTAATATAAATGATGATTTAATATTGAGATATATATTGTAAGGGATTAAAAATGAACTCACTAATTATGGAATTTTTTTAGGATATGACATTAATTAAACTCAAGGGTCTACCATTTTTAAATAAGGAACCTAATTAGATAGGTGGAAACATTCATCAAAGATAGTATTTCAACTACATCACATATTTCTACATCGATGACATTCAAAACAATTTTTTATGATATCATTCAACGAGAATTAAGAATAAAATACAATACCTTCTCCACTAACAAGTGATCTACTATTTGAGAAGGTAATGGATATGACCACTATATTTGGTAAACCCTGGAAAAACATTATGAAAACCAGTTGGAAAAAGTGATTTGTTTTTTTTATTACATTAAAACAATTTTTTACCTATGGAATTTTTTCAACGTCATGCATGGGAAAAAATATATGTAATACTATCATTAGGATGTCAATAAATTCACATAAAAAATAAGGGAAGAAATTAAGGTTTCATAAGACATGATTTACATGGGGATATGGGAAGAGATAATGCTAATGATGGGTGAAATAAAGAATTTTCTTCCTCAATAAGAATAAAATCATCGCAGATTACTTAGATATCAGTTTTGAAACATCCTAAATAATTGAATGTTTCTATATATTCATCAAATATCTATATTATCATTTAAATGGATTATTTAATGCTAAATGGATCGAAATCACAAAACTATTATATTTTTATGTATGATCTAATTCCAATAGCTTTATATTGAATTTTTCCTATTGTCAAGTTCTAAAATATGAGAAATTTATAACTATGTAATGGGAAATGGATTTGATATTATGTGAATTGGATATATTATTTCATCCATCATTATTTAATATGATGGTTCACTTGGTTAGAGAAATATTGATACGTGGTCCAATACATTATAGAGGAATATAAATCTTTAAATGATATTTCAATATTTTGAAAGGGTATGTCAAATATCAAAGGCGTTCAGTATGTTGTATTGCTGAGTGATATATTATTGATGATGTTTTTGAATTTTTTAATAACTACCTATCCTTGAGAAAATCATTGGTCTATCAAAATCTCACCATGAAGACAACTTTTGGGTGACGGAATTTCCAGAATCTATATTGTCTCAGTTACTATACTGAGATAAAATAGGGTCTCCCTTATGTTTTACATAACAGGTTAGAAGTTTATCTATTTTTTTAAAAATCACAACCTAATTATTTGGAATTTTAATCCATAAATATATGAAATATAGATATAAAATAAAGATAATTTACTATTTATAGGAAGGTGTCAAGTCCATATTTTTAAATAGTCAAATATAAATATGAATTTAATTTCAAATTGTATTTTATGTATAGTCATAGGTCTATGTGTTCTTATTTTATCTTAGAATGGTTATGTGTTCCATATAAAGGATCAATATTAACATAATCCTATAAAAATAGTGGATTGACACGTGTGGTTGAATTGGTGTATATATCTAGTACCTAGAATAGATATAATATTTATGTGATTATTTTATTCTTTGATATGATCAGAAGAATGTTTGACTTAGACAATAAAACATTCCAAGTGTTAATTTTTCAATTAATGTGGGTTGATAATTGGAGTGTAATTAAAATTCATAAATTGGTATTCATGAATGTGAATTTTAGAAATTAAGGATACTAGGATAAACCATTTGAAATAGCATCTCTGGTAGTACAATAATTTTTTTCCTCTGATCCTATAAACATAAAGTGGTCAATTATTATTTTACCCAAAAAACCACTAGTTCATATGTCACTTTAAATGATGATAACAATTTAATTGGGATGACAGAATCTATTGATGAAAGTCTCAATGTCGATGGGGACTTGTATATTACAAGAGGACATAATGAAGAGATGTGGATACTCGAAAGAGGTGTTAAATACCATCATCATTTAAAGAAAAAGGGTGTTCAACAATCAAGTTATATATTTTTGTAATATTCCTTACATTACCTCATATTATTATATATTCACTACTCAATTTATATAATATAAATTAAATTTTCAACCACATATATAAATAATGGATTCTACACATTACAATGACCCCAATCATGGGGAACCATATGTTTCTCAAAATTTTGTTTCTCCCAATACAGTGGGACAATATGTCCACCCACATGTTGATGCAACCAATACTGAGGAACAAAATATTGATGAGGGTGAAGATTAAAAAAAAATAGAAGATAAAAGACCAATTTCAAAGAAAAAATATAAGTGTTTTCTCATGATGGTCTTAACAAAACAATATTAAGGAAAGAAGTGGAGGAACCAAATTTGAGGTTGGATAGAACCCAAACAACCATCATATTAACACCGACAAGTTCATTTTCAATAGTTACATTGGGGTCACCACTCATATTCATATGTTGATTAATGTAGACATGTGGCACAATGATGTTCCCATATTTGTGGAACTGATTTTAGATGATATTAGAGGAAAATTATGATTTTAATTTATTATACAAAAAAACCTAAATAATGAAAAATTGATTTACTCTTCATTATCCATTATAGAGTGAATTTATACTAGATTGAAACCGAAGGAAATTTTTATTCATGCACACTGAAAAGAATCATAGATGATTTTGGAAAATTCTTAGGAAGCATCATTTGAGGGATACTGAATATAATGTATAGTTAAACCCACCAGAGATTTATGCACACATTTCAAACAAGGAAACACAGAATGTGTTAATTGGTCATCATAAAGAGGTATCATTTCACGTTCATTGTGATTGGTAAAAAATTACCTAAAAATTCATGTATTAATGACATTGACTAAGGATTTTTTATTTATCAAAAAACAACTAAGTGTTGAAAATAATCCGCATTCATAAAAACCAAAGTGCCCTTACCATAAATCATTATGGGGTAAGTTTTACTGGAAAAAAATGAATTTTATTTTGAATATATATTTAAAACATTATGTGGAATGAAACATCCACATAATTATGATCTTTTTTTATATTATTATTGAATAATCTAATTCAAAAGTGAAATCCATCCCATGTCATGTGATGATGAAGGATACATATGTAAATAAATACAGAATACAAGTAAATAAAATCACAAAAAAGTATGGGAATAATGTGTATGTATTCGATAATAAAAATTTGTTCTTCTTTAAATAGGTATTAGATAAAAAAATTCCTATATTTATTTTGGTTTAGTCATAGGAATCATCATCAGCTATAACACAAGGACAACTACATTTAGTGGATATTACATGGCAAGGAAAATATAGTCGCATAAAAGGATTGGGTTTTAGAGTGTCTCCCTATCATATTTTGGGAAAATAAAATCACAATGAGATAATGAAATGAAAATGTAGGAGTTTTAGACAATAATAACTTCAATATAATAAAAACATAATTAGCAGTCAATGTTTTTAGAGAATATTATGGGATGGCATCAATGAGAATTACAAACGCAACAATAACAAATACATTAAGACCACCTAAACCATTGATACAAGCCTTTTGTAACGACCCAAATATTTTCAATGGAAATTCCATTCTTATAATTATGTCATAAAATAACATAAAAATGCAACATAATGAACTAATAAGTGATAAGATTCCTTTAAACATAATTTTTTCACTTCTGTGTTTGGAATTTTGAAAATCTGACATACACAGTTGTGTTCAAGATGATATTTGGACTCTATTAAAACAAAAATAATTTTTTGTTAATATTAATCTACCCTTATGAATAGTAGCATACCCTAATTAATAGTAACCTTACCTTTTATAGTATTAAAATAATATTCATGTGATAGTATGATGTACATATATTTTAGAATAAGTAAATGAATGTTTTAAAACTATTTTTTAGTAATGAACCATGATTTTAATTAAATATTAAATTACTATATTTAGAAAATTATTTTTGAAAATTATAATTCATTTTTGGATTATACACATCGAAAAATGTTTGGTTTAAAGTTTTGATATTTTTCTGAAATACTTGAATTTTTGTGAATAGTGAAATGCGGTAATTTACAAAAAAAGCTAAATAAGCTAATTATTGAGTCATGTGTGATGTTCTGTTGATGTAATCACACTTTTTTCAGAATAACATGATAAAATTACTATTCATAGTAATTCAAGAGTCGATATTCATTGTCTTAGAGAAAATTAATAAACTAATGAATTTTATATTAAGGAAACCCCTCTCCCTCTACTATAAAAACCACCCTTCACACCCTCATTTCCTCACACCTCTCAAGATCCAATCCATATCTAAACTCTACAAAAACATCTTCCATATCCACTATCCCACGTTCAAGAGATTCTTGTCTCATCAAAAGACCAAGCCTAGAATCTTTAAGGAAAATCTCAAGAGGATGATTTAAGAGTTAATTTCTCTCCCTCTTCTCCTCTAATTTCCTTTCAAGTTCAAGTTCATTTCTTGATCTATCCCCACCTATCTTCATACAAATGGTATTTTAAATCCATTATTTTACATATAAATGAATTTTATGATGATAATTGGATATTATATCATCAAAACCACTTTCTGTCTTCCTTTTATTTTATTAAAGAGAACGTTGTTCATGAGGTGTTAATTTATCATCTTCAAGAATGACATGCTTTCTTCTTCCATTTCTAGCTTCAGATCTGGTCATGAAACCATTTTTATGGTTGAACCAGAATTTTTTATATGTATTATTTCATATTAAATGTTCTGGAAATAACTTATGGCCATATTAGTAATTGATAAATTAAAACAAGTTTGTTGTGATTGAAAAACCGCCCAAATTAACCCAAATAATCATCATTTAATTATTATCTAATGATTCATCCACAATGATATGATATGATTCCTTATTAGATAATTCAATATATTTTAATATCATTAATAACATTTTATATCATTTCATGATTTTTACCCATGTTCTACCCAGACCTCAATTTAAGAATACAAGTGAACCACTCAAGAAAATGATAAAAACAAACATTCCCGAATAATGTTTTTAAACTCTATAACTCATAAAGGAACATAAAATCACATAATGAAACCATAATTAACCATATTAATGTACAAAAGGTTCTGGATTTCAAATTAATGAATATAATTTCATTATACAAAACATTAAAGAGTAGGAAGCATTTAGATACTAGGTAAGAGGAAATTCTAAAACGCAACTTCCATCCTTCAGGTTCTCCCTCTTTCACTGCATTTGTGATATGGTTACTCCATAAAGATAATTTTTTCATCATTTTATTTTTTCTTCTGGGATATAAAAGTTTTTTCTAGGTTTTTATGACACGAAAAATGTTTTCCAACAGAGCACTTCTTATAAGAACACACCTTTTACTTCTCACTCAAAGTGGACGGTTCTTGTAACATGTATGTTATTCCCTCATTCTTTTGGGAACCAAAATTTTATGAATGTGTTCTTATGATATGTAACTGATTCCATTACATGGGTTATTTATGTTCACTTTCGATATATTTTCCATGTGGAAATAATGATACTGATAATGTTATGATGTGATAGGTGTTCCCGGAATTATAAAGCGCAATATGAATGTTTCAAAGTGATAGGTGGGCCCAAAATTATACAAGGCTCCAATGAATTGGTTAAATTGATTAATCTCATGAGTAAATGTGAAATTATGTGTGAAAAATATTCTAGCATGGTTCACAAGTATGTGTGGTCGTTATCCACTAAGACATGATGTTTCATTTTTATGCATTGCCACATTTAATGTTTTTTTTATGCTCTTCTCTTGTTCATGATCTTTTCCCATGTCATGATTATTCTCACTCCATGATATATTCTTCTTATCTATACTCTTACTGGGATTTTTCTCACCCCTTTAAATGTATATATTATGGTGGCTTCATGTACTAAGGAGAGGACAAGTTCCAATAAGAAGCTAGAGAAGAAGAAATTAAATAAATGTTTATGGTTGATGTTGTAATTGCTATGTATGGTCCAAGGTTTCCCAAGACACCAAACCTTTGGATCCTCTATGTGTAATACTATTATGTTTTTTACCATTAAAATTATGTAATGGTAATGTAAGAAAAGGAAGGGTTGCTATAGATGGTATCAAAGGAATGGTTTAGTTAATTTGGGAATTAGGATTAGTGGACCCTAGAAAAAAATAATACCGTGAGACCAAGTACAAATATGCACACAAGAATTTTTACATAGGGATCCCATATGTTATGTTTTTGGTATAAATTGTTTAAATTAATAAGTTATTCATGACTTGTTTACATATGTTTTGTTATAACCTTTTCTATTTTAGAAAATAGTGGGATCCAGGAGAAATCAGGCCAACAACTCGTGCAAGGGCCAGTGCAATGATTGCCCGAATGACATTCCCAATGATTTGGGAGTTGGAGTTCAAATCTTCGTGGCGATGCTTACCCAATTATCTCTTGTTATGAACAATAACCATAATAATAGGGAACTTCCTCCTTCACCATAGAGGGAGATAATGGATATCGAATTATTTATGTGGCATCAACCAACGACGTTTAGCGGATCTTATGATCCACTAGTTGCGGAACAGTGGGTCAACTCCATGGAGAAGATCTTTTTTGTGCTTCATTGTTTTGAGATGGAGAATGTGACTCTAACCGTTTATCTTCTAGATGGAGAGGCCAATCAATGGTAGGATTTGATTAAGAACACCAAGCTAAGGGAAGAAATTTAAGAGATGGAATGGGAAGACTTTAATATAGTTTTTCTTAATAAGTATTTCCCACGAACTCTTCTCACAAATATGGAGAGAGAATTCATAGAGCTCAAGAAAAAAGAAGGAGAATCTGTCACAACCAATGAAGCGAATTTCACAAGGATTTCAAGGTATTCTTCGGGTTTTGTTATCAACAATGATAGCAAAATTGATAGATTCATTAGTGGATTAAAATCGCACCTTCGAAAGGCTCTGGAAGTTTGAGACTATGGGAGTTATGAAGAAGTTGTTCGATGTTCCCTTAATGTAGAGATGGAGTTTAGATAATAGTCCCAGGGATATGGCGATATGAAACTAAAGATGTAGTTTCAAGCTGGAGGATCTAATGACAAAAGTGGGTAGAAAACTCCACAACCCACATGTCAAAAATGTGGGAAGTTACACCATGGGATCTTGCTCAAAGGGATGAGGAAGTTCTTCAAGTGTGGGAAAGAAAGAAACCATGCTCAAGAGTGTCGAAAATTCATGAAAAGGAAGGAGAATGTGGTAGATGAATGGAGAGAACCACTCATGGGTCAATTCTACAACTGTAGGGACCTCGGGCACTATGCAAGTCAGTGCACTAAACCTCGGGTTCTCGAGGGTAATCAACGTCAGAAACCACCAAATCCAAAGGAAAAAAGGGAAGGCTTATGCCATCACTACTGTGGAGGTGGAACATGATAATTAAGTTGTAAAAGGTACACTTTCTATTCACTCAAGAATGGAAAAAGTATTATTTGATTCTGGTTCTACGCATTCCTTTATATCTTGCAAGTTTTCTAGAACTATAGAATCAAAGCCCCGAAAACATGAAGTAGAGATATCTGTAAAAACACCAAGTGGTGAAATCATTGCAACCCAAGTGTTTGACTCTTCTCCTATCGACGTATGTGGGAATATTCTTCCAGCAAATCTCGTAACACTTCCCTTGGTGGAATTCAACACTATAATGGGAATGGATTGGCTCTCATTATATAGAGCATGTATCAACTATCAGGAAAAGAATATATCTTTTCATATTTAGAACCATCCCATGATCCTCTACCATTGAAAAGATGATTATGAATATCCTTTGAAAAATCCTTCAATGGTGTGGGTGCTGATTCCCTATGAAGAAGCATAACTCGCCCAAATGGTTGAGTTGAAGGAAAGTTCCAACCTTGAAAAAATGCCCATCATGAGGGAATACAGAGATGTATTTCTCGAAGAGTTACATGGAATTCCCCCGGATCATGAGGTATAGTTCTCAATTGAACTCATACATGGAGCTACTCCTATCTTGAAGTGTCCCTAAAGGATGGTTCCTATCGAACTGAAGGAGTTAAAGAAGCAACTACAAGAGCATCTAGGTAAAGGGTTCATATTCCCTAGTGAATCACCTTGGGGTGCACCATTTCTCTTTTTAAAGAGGAAGGATGGAACAATGTGGTTGTGCATCGATTATCGGGAACTCAACAAGATCACCAAAAAGAACAAGTATCCTCTCCCAAGGATTGGTGACTTGTTTGACCAGTTAAGAGAAAATCAATACTTCTCAAAGGTGGATCTTCGTTTTGGATATCATCAGGTAATGGTGAAGAAGGAAGATATTCAGAAGACCGCCTTCTGTACAATGTACGAGCAATATGATTTTTTAATGATGTCCTCCGGACTTACTAATTCCTTTGCAATCTTCATGGATTTGATGAATAGTGTCTTTAGACATTACCTAGAAAATTTTGTGGTAGTTTTTATTGATGATATTATCATCTACTCCAAGAGAAAGGAGGAACATGAAGAACATATAATACTTGTGTTGGTGACATTGAGAAATGAGAAGTTGTACGCCATGTTCAGAAAGTGTGACTTTTTGATGAAACAAGTCGCGTTCTAGGGACATGTGATCACATGTGAAGGAATTTCTGTGGATCCTTCTATAACAAAGGTGATTGAGGAATAGACCAGGCCCTCTAGTGTCATAGAAATTTTTAGTTTTCTTAGATTATATGGGTACTATCAACATTTTGTGAGAAACTTCTCATGATTTTCAATCCATCTAACTAAATTAACATGGGGTAATGTTTGTCTTGACAGAAGAATTTGAGGGAAGCTTTAAGGAGCTAAAGAGATGGTTGATCACTGCACTTGTACTCACTCTACCGAAAAGTGGATAAAGTTTTGTGATATAAAGTGATTCTTAAAAGAAAGTATTGGGTTTTATACTAATGAAAAATGATAATCTGATAGCCTACGCATCATGGCAGTTGATGACTCATGAGCAGAACTACCCGGCACATGATCTAGAGCTAGCCGCCATGATTTTTTCCTTGAAAATCTGGCGACACAGCCTTTATGGTGAGAAGTGTTACATATACACCGACCACAATATCCTAAAGTATATATTAACAAAAAATGAGCTCTACATATGTCAAAGGATATGGTTAAAGAAAATCAAGGATTACAATTTCTCTATTCACTACCATCTGGGAAAGGTGAACAAGGTATCTAATACTCTAAGTAGAAAAGAACCCGCTACTCTATCCATGATACAGATTGAGAATGACCCTATCTTCTTAGATATGCAAAGGATGGATTTGGAAATCATAAGGGAAGGTGATACATCCTACCTTTCCCAAATGATTGTGCAACCATCCATCGAGGAGAAGATTAAGGAAGCACGAAGTGATGATGTAGAGATACAAAAGATGGTGAATGTAGTAATGGGAAGTTGTAGGAGTTCCATATCAATGAGTATGGTGTTATTAGGTTTGGAATGTGTCTTTGTGTGCCTTCATCGCCCTACATAAAGGAGCTATTATAAATTGAATATAGCTCAACATTCTATATCCATCCTGGGAGTACCAAAATGTACTGTGATCTCCGAGAACACTTCTGTAGTGATAACATAAAGAAAGAGATTGTTGAATATATATCAAGGTTCATGGTATGTCATTAAGTTAAAGATGTGCGACAAAAGTCTAAAGGTATGATGCATCCATTGCATATACCCATGTGGAAATGGGAAAATGTTACTATGGACTTTGTCACGGGTCTCCTAAAGATGTCGAAGGGAAATAATGCGATATGGGTTGGGGTTGACCAACTCACAAATATTTCCCATTTTATCTCTATTCGCGAAGATATCTCACTTGAACAACATGAAAAGATATATGTGATGTAAGTGGTGAGACTGCATGGTTTTCCACTCTCAATTGTCTATGACCATGATCCAAGGTTCACATCTAAATTCTAGAGGATCCTTCAACATTCATGGAGTACTGAATTAAATTTCAGCATGGCCTATCACTAACAAACTGATGGCTAGTCTGAAACAACTATTCAGATGCTTGAAGATATGCTTAGAGCCTGCTCTCTAGAATTAAAAGGTGTATGGGATTAGCATATCCCATTGGTTTATTTCTCATACAACAATCGCTTCCACTAATGTATTCAGATGGCTCCATATGAAGCTTTGTATGGACAGTGATGTATAACTCTTACCTGTTAGGATGAAGTTAGAGAAAGAATGATACAGGGACCTGATCTTGTTCAAGATATGATAGAGAAGGTTCAAGTCATCCAGAAACACATCAAAGATGCTCAAATTTGAAAAAAGAGCTATGCTGGCAACCGTAGAAGGGGCTTGGAGTTCGACGTTGGAGATAATGTCTTCCTTCGAATATCTCCATGGAAGAGAGTCTTGCGATTCGGGAAGAAAGAGAAGTTAAGCCCAAGGTACATTAGTCCCTTTGAGATCCTTGACCACATAGAAGACATGTCCTATCGGCTTGAACTTCCACTGAATATGTATTGAGTTCATGATGTTTTTCACGTATCACTCTTGAGGAAGTACATACCTGATCCCTCACATGTACTAAACTCAGAGGTGGTGCAGTTGGAAGATGACCTCTCCTATGAGGAGCATCCAGTAATGATTATGGATCAGAGAGATAAAGTTTTACGCAATTATACAACCCATATTTTCAAAGTGTTTTAAAGGAACCATAATTTTGAGGAAGCAACTTGTGAACCATAAGAGAAAATGAAGAAGAAACACCCTCACCTATTTGTGTAAAGTGAAATTTCAGGGGCGAAATTTCTCAAGGGGGGAAGAATGTAACGACCCAAAGTTTTTCAATGGAAATTAACATCTTATAATTATGTCATAAGATAACATGAAAACACAACATAATGAACTAATAAGTGATAAGTAACCTTTAATCATAATTTTTTCACTTCTGTGTATGGAATTTTGAAAATCTGACATACATAGTGGTGTTCAAGATGATTTTTAGATTCTAATAAGACAAAAATAATTTTTTTTGAATAGTAACCCACCCTTATGAATAGTAACATACCCTTATGAATAGTGATATACCCTAATTAATAGTAACATTACCTATGATAGTATAAAAATAATATTGAAGTGAAAGTCTGATGTACCTATATTTTAGAATATGTCAATGAATGTTTTAAAACTGTTTTTTAGTAATAAACCATGACTTTAAATAAATATTAAATTAATAATATTTAGAAAATTATCTTCGAAAAATGGACTATATTTTTTGATTCTACATGTCAAAAAAGGGTTGGGGTAAATTTTTGGGATTTTTCTGAATAACGTGAATTTTTTATGAATAGTGAAATATCATAATTTACAATAATAAGCTAAATAAGCTAATTATAGTCATGTGTGATGGTCAGATGTTGTAAGCCTACTTATTTTAGGATCACATGATAAAATTACTATTCTTTGTCATTCAAGACTCACTATTACTAGTTTTGGAGAAATTAATATACTAATTAATTTTATATTAAGGAAACCCCTCTCCCCTCCACTATAAAAATCACCCTTCACTCCCTCATTTCCTCACACCTCTCAAGCTCCAAGCCTTTTCTAAACTCTTCCAAAACATATTCCCTAGCCCATCTCCCACGTTCATGAGCTTTGGGTCTCATCAAAATACCATGCTTAGCTTCCTTAAGGAGAATCTCAAGAGTGGGATTTAATAGGTAATTTCTCTCCATCTTCTCCTTTAATATCCTTTCAAGTTCATGTTCATTTCATGATCTCTCCCCACCTATATTCATCCAAATTGTATTGTAACTCCAGTGTTATACATATAATGGAATTTTATGATTCTAATCGGATATTATATCATCCATCCCCCTTTCCCTATTCCTTTTATTTTATTAAAGAGAACATTGTTCGTGATGTGTTAATTTATCACCTTCAAGAATGACATGCTTTCTTATTCCATTTTTACCTTAAGATCTGGTAATTAAACCATTTTTATGTTTAAAATAGAAGTTTTTATATGTATTATTTTCTATTTATTGTTTTCAAAATAACTTATGGCCATATTACTAAGTGATAAATTAAAACAAGTTTGTTGTTACCGAAAAACCGCCAAAATTAACCCAAATAATCATCATTTAATTCTTATTTAATGATTCATCCATGTGGATATAATATGATTCATTATAAGATCCTTCAATATCCTATAATATCATAAATAACATTTAATATTAGTTCTGGATGTTTACCCATGTTCTACCCAAAAATCAATTTAAGAATACAGCTGAACCACTAAAGAAAATCATAAAAACAAACATTCCAAAATAATGTTTTTAAACTATATAACACATCCCAAGGCACATTGAATCACTTAATGAACCCATAATGAGACATATTATTGTACAAAATATTATTTATTTATATTTAATGAATATAATGTTAGTATACAGGACATTAAAGAGGTGGCAGCATTCAGATACAAGGTAAGGGGAAATTCCCAAATCCAACTTTCATCCTTCGGGTTCTCCCACTTTCACTCCATTTATGATATGGTTACTCCTTAAAGATAATATCTTCATCATTTTCTTTTCTTTTCTGAGATATAAATGTTTTTCCCTGGTTTTTATGTTAATAAAAATGTTTTCCAGAATAATTCTTCTTTTAAGAACACAACTTTTACTTCTCACTCATAGTGGACGGTTCTTGTAACATGTGTGTTATTCCCTCTTTCTTTTGGGAACACAATGTTTATGAATGTGTTATTATGAGATGTAACCCATTCCTTTACCATGTGTTAGTTTTTTTCACTTTTGATATATGTTCCATGTGGCAAGCCTGATAATGATAATGTTATGATGTGACAGGTGCGCCCAAAATTATATAGCGCAATATGAATGTTTCAAAGTGACAGGTGTGCTCAGAATTATACAGCACACCAATGCATTTGGTAAAGTGATGAATCTCATGAGTAAATGTGAAATGACGTGTGAACAAGATTCTAGCTTGGTTCACAAGTATGTATGGTAGTAAACCACTAAGACATGATGTTTCATTTTTATGCATTGCCACATTTCAAGTCTTTTATTTATGCTCCTCTCATGTTCATGATCTTTTGCCTATGTCATGATTATGCTCACCACATTATATATTCTTCTTATCTATCCTCTCACTAGGATTTTAGATCACCCCTTTTTATGTATATCCTCAAGTGGCTACATCTACTAAGGAGAGGACAAGTGCCAATAAGTATCTATAGAAGAAGAAATTAAATAAATGTTTACGCTTGATGTTTTAATTGCTATGTATAGTCCTAGTTTTCCCAAGACACTAAACTGTTGGATACTCTATGTGTAATACTATTATGTTTTTTACCATTAAAATGATGTAATAGAAATGTGTGAAAAGGAAGGTTCACTATACCTTTCCCCCAAAAGTTCTTCCATACTAGAGGTAATCAATTTTTCCATAACATTTAATATGAAATTTGAATCTAAAATCCACAAACACCTTTAATGTTATAATATTATTAAGGGGTGAAATGATTGTGATTTATATCTATCAGCACCCACCCATCGACTTGTTGCGATAGGTACAACTTAAAATATCCATGATGATATTCAATACTAAAAAACAACAAAATTTATGTGAAATAGGGATTCACATATCTCACGAGATGAGCATTGAGCTACCAGTTCCCCTTGAGGATCTGGATGTTCAAACGATTGAACATTATATTATAACTTTAATATCATTGATATTTGATCTTGTAAAAATAAATACTGAAAATGAAGTATTCCTTTCCAATTTATTTTTTATCAAAACCTTTAATAACTAATTAAAAATTCAATAAACTATGGAATATTATAACAGTCAGGGAAAAGGATGGATAAATGGATTTTTGAATCAAAAAATATTAATGATCAGCCAATATATTGAGAAGAACTTTAGAATTACCTCAACCCTTTCATTTCAATTCAAAATTATCTAACATTACAAGTTCATGCAGATACAACATTGAATGATGGTGATGGGAGAATCATTGATTTTGAGGAGAAAATTTATAGAGATTTGATTACATAATTTCTTAGTCATGACAATGTAGGTGATATTATAAAGCATGTATGTCTAGGATTATTTGTTTTAAATTTAATCAAGAGGGGTTTTGTCTTGAATTCTCTTTCCAATATTTGATATACTATAAGGATACAACCATAAAAATTACATAATCATTTTTTTACATCAAGAATTAAGTATTTTAAATTTTAATATATTTAGAGTTAATCGTTTTTGAGAATTACTCCATCAAGGTTATAAAAAAAATATTACCCCACTAAGAAAAAACGTCCAATTAGCATACATTTTTTCAACAAATCAAACTTTAATAATATAATAATTTTTTCATTTAATAAAATATCTTCATAATTTTTATCCTAACCTCATCCTTGTAATTACAAATCTTTTTTGTCTTGTGATAAACATTTAAAAAAGTGAGATGAACACAAAAAGATTATTAAGGGAAATAAAATTAAAAATTAGTTAATCCAATGAAAAACATGAAAACCAGTAAATGAATACATTCATTAAATTAGTTATTGATCGTATTAAATAAATCATCCCACAAGAAAATACCACAATTTTTATCAATGAAAAAAAACTCATACAATGAAATTGGAAGTTCATTTTGGACAACATAGATTATCATATTCATAAACCATATTACTATCGTGTAAAAAATAACCAGATCTCGGTTAAATCTATATGACAATCCTCTTCGATTAACTCTCCCCTTTTTTCAATTGACGATAATGAAGACTACCCAGTGAATTATAGAGACACAATGGGGATCAACATTTATATAATATATACCCTACACATATTTTTATCATATCTAATGCTCATGTACCATATGATGAATAAAAGATATTTTTTGTTTAATATTTTCTTTATAAATCCATTGAAAAAAATTGTGAATCCATTTTCCCAACACATTATAATATTTAAATACCCATTCCTTTACATAAACTACTATAAAAACCAAAAAAACAAATAAAATATGGAAATTAGATTTTTTGTTTTGAAAAAATTAAATATTTTAGAGGAATCCAAATGTCGAATTATAGTTATGGAAGAAAAAGGTCATTGATTTGGTATATGTTAAAATAGAACATTTCTTTTTTCTATTATAATTTATGTAAAAAATGTTCTGTAAAAATATTCCTTTTAAAAAATTTTGTAAGAATATAAAATAAAACATGAAATCTGATTTATTATTAATTTTTTCTATATAAAAATATCCATAATTTTTTTTAATAATATGGACATGGATAAAAAAATTATAAAATATATCTTAAAAATATTTAAAACTATGTTATTAGTTAAATTGTCCCATAGATCAAGTTTTACACAACACATACATTTTTTGTCATCATGAATATTAAACTTATATGAATTATTTACCTTCATATTAATATTTTTCATCTTCTTTGTTACTTTTATTTTTTTAATAACATGTTATATTAAATTTTATAGTCAATTTAGTTGACATCGTATGTTTTGATGATATTGTACTTATATGTCCAAAATAACATTTGTAGATTAAATAGGGTAAAAGATGTCATTATTATTCCATATAAATAATAATAATCAAGAAAAAAATATGATTTTTATTAATCAATTTTAATTTAAAACTCATCCCTGAAATATGGTTATGAAAAATGTATTCTGTTACAATCATGGAGACGGTAGGTCATACATATGCCTGAGTAATGATTCCAATTTTAAACAATCTTTATGGAAAGAAGTTATATATTATTTTAACATTCCATAATTATCATTAAAATATAAATACCAAATAATCTCGTTAAAACCCCTTATATATACCAACCATGTCATGAGTTAATGAAAAATATCATATCATTCGTGGAGTTGGTAATCCACATATACACATGAACGCTATTATCATTATTCAATGATTTAAAATGTAATAAAATATATGATATATTACTTTTCCATAATGATAAATATTTCACAAATATAACATATATAAATTAAATCCCTCATTATTACAAACATTTAGAGGAGGTGTTGGAAAACGAGATAAATTGGTTTGTGAGGTGGTTGTCCACCGTACACATGAATTTACGTTTAATTTCAAATTTTATGGAATGGGAAATGGATATGGGTTATACCATTTACATAATAATATCTTAATATATTGATGATATTGATGATATTTGTTAATACCAGTTAAAAATACAATTTAAGGAGGTAGAATAATAAATAAAACAAAAATTCTAAGTTCAGAACAATACATACTTTTTAGAAACACTATTAAGGTTTACACCAAAATCCCTAGGATAGTTTTTTGATAAATAAAGGCCTATAGTACATGGATATGGCTGTATAGAATTAATTTGGGTAGTGTTTCTATAATCCAATTGGATTTTTTAGTGTGAATAAATGAGGACAGTAGGTTCACTTTTACAAGTGAGGGGAGGGGAACTTTTTGAATTTCTTAAAGTATTAAATTAAAATAATGTAATTGTATTCTTAAAATAGAACCAAATTTATATTATTTTAATATAATATGATAAATATTATAAATAACCTCCTAAAATTAATTATTTATATGTTTTGTTTTGGTTTGCATTATTATCTATTTTTTAACCAATGTTAACCATTTTTTATGATTACTGCAAAAAAGTGATGTTTACTCATTAAGGATCTAGATAATTACTATTAAAGAAAAATAGTCCCATAAATGGAAAATGGTTGATATTTGATATAATATTCCAATTTAATGGTTTAATATTGTATTTATAGGAATTTTAAATCATTTACTAAAATATACATATTTATAAAATTTCTTTAATGTCACTTTTTAAACTATTTTTTTTTTAATTTGTAATCAACATGGTAGAAAATGAATTCAAATATAATACTTTCACACACTATATATTATGTTATATTTATCTAATAAAATTTAAAAATAATTATTATTTTAAATTATCTTACTTTTAATATTTTTAGAGTCATTTATTTTATATTTCTATATACTGAATAAATATTTGGTCTCTGTATTGTAATAATTTCAGATAAATAATTCATCAATATAAATTAGAATTAAATTACCTTAATAAAAATAATTTTTTTATATTTCAAAAAAAATTATAACTAAATATAATCTGTTTTTATCCCTTTCAAAAAATATTATTGATTTTAAAATAATTAATGTAATATTTTTTACATTATATTTTATATAAATATTATAAAGGTAAAAATCCAATAAATGTGGTAGAAACAATAAATATTTTTAAAAATTGGATTCAAACAACCAAACTCCAAACATTCAATTAGATAAAAAAAGTTTTAGGTTCATTTTATAGTTCTTATAAAATTATTTTTATCCTTAATTAACTAATTTACCCTTACTATGATGGAAAGCATTCAATAAGGTTTCTATTCATAAAAATCATTAATAAAAGGAAAATATTAACCAAATTCAGAATTATTGATTCATAAATATAGAATATATATTTCAATATTTAGTTCTTATAAGAGGAAGAATTTAATTTAAAATTAAATCCATAAAATGTGATAAATTGTTTTATAGAAAAATGTATTTGTAAGTATAAAAATAATTTCAGTGAAAAAAATTGAATTATTCTCAATAAAAATAATTTAAATAAACATTTAAATCATTACAGAATAAAAGTTTTACATTTTCAACACATGAAATGAAAATACATTTTTCTGTGAAAAGAAGTATTTTTCACTATAAATTATAAATTAATTACTTTCAGAAAATTATACAAAAATATTCCTAAGATAATTTTTTCATTCTAAAATGTAAAATATAATTAATTTTTGGAAATTTAAATTCTAATATTTTGAAATAAATCCATTAAATATAACCAAATATGTAAAAAAGTAATAATAATACTATCTTTCTTTTTAGCTACAAAATTACTCAATATGTTTATAATTAATACATATATAAAATATATATTATCATTAATAAAAATATATTAAAATTATTTATTCTAATATGACTAATTTTTTTAAATTATTACCCAATTTGTAAATTGCATCCATGTGGTTTTATTCATTAACTAAACAATTGGGTATATATTTCTTTCATATTATTACTCTATTCTCATGTTACTTTTTCAACCACATTATTTCTCCGCAAAACTATAACACGATGTATTAACTTATTCCACAACACATTAAATATATTTTAAATAATAAGAATAATAATATCTTAGTAATAAAATTTCTCTTCCAACTAACCTACTACAAGGCTAAAAATATGAGATTATTTCAACATATATTTATTTAACATCAAAACATGAAATATGTTGTGTAACTAAGATAAAATAACTGAAAATTCACCTCAGTAAGAAATCAATCTAACATTCTTCAGAATTTTACATGGTCCAATAAAACATGGACTGAAATTCCCATTTCTACCAAAACATATAGCACATTTCCATAGAGATACATTAAGAAAAACCTGATCACCTATCTCAAGATAAATATCATTCCTCAAGAAAATTTAATAACTTTTTTAGCATGATCTTATCTACCCTTGTATGATTCTAAATCATATTTACCCTCTAATCCATTTCATATACCAAATATAGTCCCATCATCTTTTTTTCTCCTACTTCATCTCAAAAATAGGGCGTCAGATATTAATTTTTATACAATTCATAAAAAGGTTCCCTATGAATACTAAAATGAACATTATTGTTATAAGAAACCTCCACTAATGAATGATTTTGATCCTAACATCCCATTTAATCCATTGATTAAGCATGAAGAACGTATTCTATTTTTTGAATTTGTTTTCTCAAATAGTGGTTCGGACTAACGATACAAAGTTATACCAAAATATAATTTTGTACCCAATGACTATTGATGTCCTATCCAAATTTTTTAAATGAACATCAGATCAATGTCAGATATAATAGAGAGAAGAGCTCTATGTAACCATACTTTCTCTTTGAGACACTATTGATAACAGCTAATATAATGACATATTATCTAGATTGGGATGAAAATATTTGGATTTAGTTAGTTGATCAAAAATAACTTAAATTGTATTATCATCTCTAGATGTCTATGGTAATACAACTATGAATCCAATGGATATTATTTTCATTTTATAATATATTACTGGAAAATGAAAAATCATCCCCCTCAATAATTTTCAATCACCTTTATCCTTTTTAAAATTCAATGATTCCATCGTAATGTTATAGATAAATCTTTTCATTTCATCCAACCAGTAATAATTCAAATGTTTTCTATAAATATTAGTGTTATGAAGATGACTAGAAAATAGGGAACTATGAGTTTCCCTTAACAGTTCTTTTCTGAAATAGAAAACAAATTGCACACAAAATCAATTTCCAAACCTGGTGACACTTCATTCATTGACATTAAATTATTAAAACTTACCATTCTTAATAGATTGTAAAATTTTTCTATTTATCATGATCCACATTCTGATCTACCATAATTATTTCTGAGAACGAATATTTTAATGAATCATTAAATAATATAGGGGAATTTCATGCATGAATAATTTCTAATCCAAGATTCATCAAATCACTAACCCGAGGTTCATGTTCCAAATTTAATATTGTAAATATAGAAATATGTTCCTTCCTTGAATAATGAGTTAATTTTTTTCTTTTTTAGGGTGGTAATAAATCATGAATTAATTATCCACAATATGTTTTATCCATATTATCAACCTCATGTTAAACTCATTCTCAGTTAATATATATTCCAAAATTCATTGATAAATATGTATTTCCAAATTTAATCCATATAAATGATTCAAAAAAAATTAATCAAAAACCATAGAAACTAATTACAGATAATGTATAAGATTATTTTAATCCTGATATTTTATTTTAAGTGAAACAGACGTAATAAATTGACCATTCATCATTGGTAAAAAAACTAAGTCCCTTTAATGAAGCATAATTGTAGATGAAAAATTCATCATTTCTGGAGGGTTGGTCAAATACTAGAGAATTCACCCAAAAAAATCTATTATTTAAAAAAACATCTCACTCATTCATGATGAATAATTTAACTGTTTTTGAGTTACCTTATTTGGTGGGATAGAAAAATGATAAAATGTTTCAACACATCGATTATAGAAACTTAATAATCCAAGAAAACTATGAATCTTTATAAAATTTGAAGGCCTTGTCCATTATTTGACAACTTTTTTTTCTATGGTCAATGTTTATGCCATATTTAGAAAAAATATATCTATTGAAAGAAATTTATTGCATCTAAAATTGAAACTTTGTAAACTTTTCACATAGATTCTTTTATTTGTGGTTTCAAAAAAAATCCATAGGTGTATTTTATGGTTTTCAAGTTAATAGAAATATAAAAACATATCAAAAATAAAAATAACCCCAAACGTATCCAAATGTTCCTGGGAAAATCTATTCATAAGATCCATTAATATATCTATTGCATTAGATAACCCAATGGGTATAATTACAAACTCAAAATTATTGTATCTTGTCTAACACCCTATCTTTAGAAATCCACCCACCTTTTCCTACAAATAATGTTACCATAACCTTAGATAGGGCATATAAAAATCAAGTTTTCCCTCGATTTCGAAAAAATCATCTTTATCTGTAAAATGATATTTTTTATTAACTGTAATGTTATTCAAGGCTCAATAATTAATGAAATATCACATTGAACCATATTTATTTATTTTTTTAAAAATCGGATCATCATATATTAATGTTATAGATAAATGAAACCTTTATCCAGGAAATCATGAAACTCTTTTTTCAATTTTGAATATTATACATGATTCATTCGATAAGGGGTATTTGATATTTTCATACCATTAGGAACTAAGTGAATAGTAAACTCAAGAACCCAAGTAAAAATAACACTATGAAAATCCTCAAGAAATACAACCATCAATTCATTCATTACTGTGATATCACCAATTTGAATATATTAATTATTTTCAATATCATGATATAAGTAACATTCACTACTATCTCTAATCAATTTCTCTAATTCGTAGAATGTTATTAAAGGAATGTGATCATTGCATAAAATATTCATAACTGTACAATTAATCTTATCATGAAAAATAGAAATTCAATCCATACCCAAAATATTATTAAACTCTATAAGGGGTACTTAAAAAGGACTTGTAGGAAATACCATCCCACTGATAATTATATAATATTGAAGATTTATATTTGTTATTTTAATATTTCTACTCAACTTTTAACAAAAATAATTATATCTTCTTTTCATGATGTGAAATTCCTATTTTATTTGAAAATTTTTCCAGAATTAATAAATGTGAATATCAAGAGACAAATATGGAATTAGTATCATTAAAATAATAATGTAACACAAATGTAATGACATAATTAGACAGATCAACATCAACCATATTTATATAATATCTCTTTTCCACACCATTTTATTTTCGTTTTTGATGATGTCTAGCCTGAGTAATTATATTTGGATAGAAACTAGATAAATTTCTCTACTAATTGAATTTAAAACATCTCATAGTTTATTGTATTTTTTTACCATATTATCATATTTTTGGACACTTTCTTTGAATTCATGATCCCTATGGCCAAATATACGACATCGGTAACACTTTATAGATCTTTTCAAACATTCCATGAAATTCATTTTATTGCACTTGATAGATTTTTGTAGTTTACCTCTAAAATTATTTATTTGATTCATCTCTATATATTTCCACATTGACAATTTATTATTTTGTCATCTATAAGAACAAATGTGTTAGAAAAAACAACTCATCATTCTTAGTATAATGAACAACATTCTCATTAATGTTATATTTCTATGTATCCAAATCTCTTTATAAACATAGTTTTAATCCAGATTAAAATTTATTAATTTTTGTATAATCGTCTAGAATAAATATCGGTATAAACCTAGCTAATAATGTAAAAAATTAAGCATACACAACTACTAAATCATTATATTTTTACTTCAATTAAGAGAATTTTTTATCTATATAGATTCAAACAACCATAGGGAAATATTTCACCAGAAAAATATGCTTAAATATATCCCATTTAATGTTATCAAACTCATATCTCCCTAGTATACTTAACAAAATACCACCGTCAATAAGCTTCACCATCAAAATGATAAATGTTAAGAGTTAGCTTTTGAATTCCAAAACACCCCACAACATCAGAAATCGTTTCCCAAGTATAGATCCATATTTTATCTACCAATGAATCCCAAGTTCCAATGAAAGTGATACATTTCTATTTTATGAGATTCTAAACTATCTACATGTTCCACTATGGTGAATCCGGTTTCTCTCTATCATATATTCTGCCAATACTTACAGTCTACGTCAAGTGATCCATCATTACAAATAATGCTATGTTCCAATTACATATATTCAATGATGCTGATTTGGTAGGATAGATTCCGCTTGATACCTTCCAACTTCAGCTTCCCTATTTCCTCTATATAAAACCTTTCCAAAAATAAATGTATTAGATGAATAAAGATAGTCATGTTGAAAATATATATCATTTCAACTTAACTAGACAATTAAATCCTTTTAACTGAATGTTGCTAACACTGTCCTGAAATCTAAAAATATATCACCTATAATATGATACCAACAATGACAACACAAACACAAACATTAAATAATATTTAGTTTCAAGTTAATAATTAATTCTACTACTTTATAAGAACTTAATAGTTTAGTGCATTATAGAATTAGGACATCACCCTTATAATAAATTATGACATAATAATGTAGACACTTCTACTATGTATCCATTTTTTAAATTAAAAAACATTATGATATAATAGTTATTAATTTCATGACATTTTTTACAATTTTCATCTTGAGATTATTTTTTCTTTACTCATATATAAAAACATATGATAAACATCCTAAAATATGGGATGATAACTAAAATATGATAAAGGGACATAAAATAACAATTCAATTAGTTAAGTCAAAAAATGAAAACCCACAAAATGAATACCTTTATCAAATTATTCATTTAGTATATAAAATAAATCATTTCCACTTTAAATAAAACGTTTTTTTCATATAAAATTCATTAAAAATCATAGTATGAAATTGGAAACTACTTTTACGAAACATAGAGAATCATATTCATAACCAATTTTAAACATGATTTTGAATTTACTATATCCTAGTTAAATACATCGGGGAATATTCTATGGTTAATTGCTTCTTTATTTCCTTGGAAGATAATGAACATTAACCATTCCATTTAAGAGCTCCAATGGGGGTCACCCATCATATAAGCTATATCACGATCACCTATTTTATATATATATTTCTATAGTAAAATAGCATGAATAAAAAATTTTATTCTTACACTTTTTCATCATAAAACTTAGGAAAAACTCTTTTGAAACCATAATAAATACACTTTCTCATATATAAATATAATTTCCTTTCAAAAAACCATTTCCCAAACAAAAATACCTATAAAAGAATGAAAATAAGGATTTTATTTGAACAAATAATGATAGTTTTTAATGGTATTTAATATTAAAATAACAGTTTCATTAAAAGAAAAACTGTTTATTCCATATAAGTAAAAAATAGAACACTCTTTTTTTTCTTTTTGTAAAGAAATTGAAAACATTCTATGAAATGAATAATTTTTAAAAACATTCTAAAATGTAAAAAGTGAAATAAAATTACCTTAATATTTCATTTATGTCTATATAAAAAATAAATAAAACAATTTTAATATCAAGGACTTATAGGCAAAACATTTAATAAAAAATATTCAAAACATTATAAACTATGTTTTATGTTAAAGTGTCCCTTTATTAAGGTTCGACACATATTTTACATTATTTATATTACTAAATAAAAGATTAATGTTTATTATTTAGTTTATTATGAATACTTTTTTCATTAAAACATTTATGTTATTTCATAAAATTTTATCTTAATTTACTAGATCAAAGTAGTTCACATTGAACATCTTGATGATATTAGTCTTATATGACAAAATTGATATTTGTAGCTTAAATATGGTGAAAGTGTAAATTATTTTACCTTATCTAGAATAATAATAAATAAATAATTATTATTTATATTAATCAATTGTACTTTTAAAACCAACCATGAAATAATATTTTGAAAAATGATCTGCATTACAATCATGGAGACAGTAGGTTGTACGTACCCGTGAGTAACATTTCCATTTTTTGATGATCACTCTGGAAAGAATGTAATAATTATTTTATCTATAAATATTGATAATAATATTATAATCAAAATATTATATTAAAAAGTACAATTAAATATACTATAAATGTGATGTATTAATGAAAAATGAATCACTTATCATTATGGAGATGTTAATCCACACATACGAGTGGACAAAATTATCATTTTTAAAAGAATGTAATTTTAAACAAATATAATATATTCATTTAATATAATTATAAATTTTTAATTAATTTCATATATATAAATTATATATTTTATTATAACCATCCATGATAGGCTGTGATGGAAAATTAATTACATCTCTTTGTGACTCGGTTGTCCATCATACAAATGAACGACAGTTTCATTTCCCATTTGATGGAAGTGGATATGGATAAAGGTTGTAAACATAACATAATAATAAATAAATAAATTTAATATTCTATCTTTATTATTTCATAATTATTGATTAATATTTTAATGCAGTATAATAATAAATAAAATGAAATAGCATGGATAAGATCTTTACATATTCTTCGAATAACCTCTTATGGTTTACATCAAAAGCCATACTTGGATGGTTTTATGATCACAGTATGGGATATAAGACACGGTTTTGGACCCAATTAAGGTATTTTAGTAGTGTTCATCCCATCTAAAAAGTCATTTTATGTGTGAATAAAATAGGAGAGTGGTTCCCCTTTATAAGTGAGTGGAGGTACAATCTTAATTTTTTTACATTGATAGATTAATATAAATTAATATTCACATTAAAATGGGTCCAAATTTATTCGATTAAAATTTAATATGTGGATGATTCAAATTAGTAAAATAAAATAATGTTTTTCTTATTTGAATATTTTTTTACCCTTATCTTATTGTTTTAACAATTGTAAACTCTTTTGGATGGTTACAATAATAACTAAACCATTTATTCATTAGTTGTCATGATAGTTACAATAAATGAAAAATTAGACATTAAATGGACCATGGATAGTATTTTAAACAATATCTAATCAATGTGGATAGATATAGGATATATATGAATTCAAATTTATTTAATAATATATTTTTGTTGTAAAATATTGTTTTTTATCTTTTTTGGAAATAATCATTTAATTCGACCTTGAAAACAACATGACTGAAATTAATTTTAATATAATCAATTAAAATACTCACTAACATGTTATATATATCCAAAACTGTTGAGGAATACTACCATTCACTTAAATTATGATTGTTTTAATAATTTTTGAATAATTTGTTTTATTTTTTGACTAATTGAATAATTATTATGGGGGAATTGTGTATGTATTTAAGGTGATTATTTCATCACTAATAATTATAAATAAATTAAAATGATAAATATAAATCAGTTATATTTAATAAATTTATTTATAATATAATATATTTTTTATCATAATCGAAAAATATTATAGATATTAAAAGAAAACGTGATTTTTTTACTTTATATTTTATTTAAAATATATAATGGTCATAATCAAAGAAAAATGGAACCAATTTTTTGTATTTTTGAAAATAAAATTGAAATTCATAAAATATAATCATAAAATAGGAAAAATTCAAGTGTGAGGGTCATTTTCTACACCTTATCAAATTATTTTTAACCATAATTACACGATTTACCTTACCATGGTGATGAATATTTCCAAAGGTTACTATTAAAAAAATAAAAGGTATATATTTAACTAATGTGGATCCCATGATTAATATTTTGGAATATATTTTTCATGATTAAGTATTATATATGTTACACTTTAGTTTTAAATTTAAACATAAAAACACAATGAAATAAATATTTTAAGAAAAATGATTTTGTAAACATAAAAATGTTTGAATAAAATATTCATCTACAAAATTCATTATAAACAAAATAATTGGATTAAATTTAATTATAATTAACTATTTAAATTTAAAAAAACTCAAAAATGGAATTTACCTTTATAAAAACTTGAAATTAAAAAACCTTTTTCCATAAAATTAGTGTTTTTCACTATTAATTACAAAATGATTTTTATAGAAAATTAGAAAATGTAAATTCTGATATAGTTTTGATATGATGACTTAAAAAATAAAATTAATTTTTTCAAATTAATTATCTAATATTGGATAATAATTCAATTAAATAAAAAAATTTGTATAATCAAATTTAGTAAGAATAAATCTACTTCTATTTTCACAGGAAAACTACAAATTATTTACATAATGATTATAAGTATAGAAAATAAAATTAATAAGACAGGAAAATGATTTATTATAATATTACAATGGTTGATTAATTCTTCCACATGGTGGATATTGCACCCTTAAAATTTTAATCATTACTAAAACAAGTGGGGATATATTTCTTTCATTGAATTTTCATATTCCCATATTTTTTATTTAATAATAAAAATTTTATAAAAAAATATGTTAATGAATTAAATTATTTTTCAATAAATTATATTTAGGATCAATAATTTGTATATGTATTTCCTTATAATAAAAGATCATTTCCATGTGAACTACATCATGGAACAAAACAAGATTTGAATCTGATATATATTTTATTAACCTTGAAAAATGATATACAATGTGTACCTATGATAAAATATGAGGAAATTGAACCCAGTATGGAACTAATAAAAAAATTTCATATATTTCACATGATCCAATTAATTAATATAAAACTTTCACCTTTTTACCAAGAATATAACAATTTTCCATTGATACATTATGAAAAACATGAACACCTACCTCAAAAGAAAGATCATCCCTCTGGTTATCCATGTGACATTTCTGCCTGCTCTAAGGTACCCTCATATTTTATTGAAACGTATTCACTTTCTAAACCATTTCCTATACCAACATTGTTCCCATAAATTTAATTTCTCCTACTTCATTTTAAAAAGATGGTGTGTGACACAATATTCCATATAATTCTTAAAAAGATTTCATATTTAAATAGGAATGAAAACTCTTATTATTAGAAAACTCAACCAATGAAACATATTTATCCCAAATTCCCTAATAATCCATTGAAAAATAATAAATCATTTCTTCTTTGTACTAAAATTTTCACTCTGACTGTTTATCAGATTTATGTTAAAAAAGGCATAATTAAATTTAATTCATTACCCAACGACATTAGAATTCATTTCCAAAAAATTTAATTGAACCTTTGATTATGTCAAAATACAAATGTGAGAAGAAGTTTTTGTATCAAAACTATATTCTTCAGATATAGTTAGGAAAGTTGATCTAAATAGATAGTATCTTGAATGGGATGAAAATAGTAGGATTTAGTTATTTATTCAACAAGAACACAAATTATATTATTACTATAAGAATTCATTTGTAAATCCCCTCTATATTCCATGGATATATTTTCCAATTGCCACTCTAGAACTAGAAAAGGATAAAGCATCCCATTTGATGATTTTAATTCTACTTTTACTTGATTATAAATCAATCATTTCTTAGTAAATTCATAAATACCTATTTTCATTCAATCCCACGAGTAATACTACTTAATTACTCTATAATTCTATGTTCATCCAAGATAAACCAAAAATAGTGAACTATGAGCTTCCCTCAATAATTATTTATTCAACTAGAAAATTAAACGCCCATAAAATCTTTTCATGTCATGATAACACCTTCTTCATCAATATTAAACTCTTCAAATTTACCCCTATTAACAAATTCTACGTTTTCATAAAAACAATGATCATCCATATATTATTCTGTAATTATTTCTCAGAGATAATATTGTATCAAATAACAAAAATATATATTATATTTATGGATATATAAATTAGAATAAAAACTTTATCAAAAAATTAATCATACGGTCATCTTTGAAATGTAACATGGTTAATGTTGCGTTATTTTCCCAACTAAAATCATGGGATAATTTTTTCTATTCCATGATGGTAATAAATTATAATGTAATAATTCACAATCAGTTATAACCATCACCACAACATATGTTTCATCTATTTTTGATTGAATACTTAAACAAAGTTTAACCAGTATATATTTCACTCTATACACCATATAAATGATGCCCCAGTATTTTGTTCATGAGGATTTAATTGATGTTAAGAAAAAAACTTATCATTATGAATCTATAAATAACCAACTCCCATCAAATAAGACTCACTATAGATGGTATGTAACACCCTGATATTTTAATAGAATAACAATATACTCAATAGCTAATATGATACACAATACCAAGATTAATATACCTGTGAAATACATGGATGTTATAACCATGCCATTAAAATTGAGAGTATTAATTGGATTAATTACTTTATGAAGTATATATTTTATTTTCATAATCAATATTAATTCATTGTTAAATTCTTAATAAATAATCGATCAATTTTTAGAAATGTATTTTTTATAATCAAAGATATGTTTTCTTCAAAAATATTTAATTGTTATTTTTGGTATGTATTATAATTAATTTATAGAAAATTTAGAAAAATAATTTGGTAAAATAAACTTTATTTTTTAAATCATCATATTAAATTTAATTTGGGGGAAATTTTTGGACTTTTTTTGGGAAATTTTGATTTTTTATTAAATTGTGAAAAATGATGAGTATTGTAAAAATCTTATTTCTTTTAAAAAATTATGTAATTTAAAACTAACATTACTCATTTAATTTTATTTAATGTAACATAATTATACATTACTTATATTTAATACTATTAATTACATTTTAAATATCATTATATAGGGTTTTAGTATAATTAAATTTTTAGGCTTAAATATTCAATTTTCTGAAAATTATTTTAAAATGCATAATGATTCTAAATATTAATTAATAAAAATAAAACATCATAATGAATTAATTGAGTTAAATATATATATTATATATCTATAAATATTTATGGAAATTAATATAATTATAATTATTACTCATAGGTTAATATAAAATCATCTTATTCTTAAAAAATACATTTAATAAAAAGAGGATTATTTATTACATGTACATATTTTATTTTAGATTTAATTATTTCAATTATAAGAAATTAATTTCATAAAATTAATTCCACATTTTGAATCATCATAATTTATATTATATAATTAGTTCAACTTAATATTTCATCATTGTGAATAGTGATATTAGTGAAAATTAATTATCATAGTGAAGACGAAAGCATGTTTATCAGGGGTAAAACTAAAAAAATAATGGTTAAAGAAACCTAAACCCTTTTCTAAATTCTATTTTATTGGAATATTTCAACCTTATATCATATTAATTTGGATAATGGTACATTTTGGATCCTTTTTAATATCAGGATACATTGGTATAACAATATCTTTTTAACAAATCCATGTGTGTCCTCTTTCCTATATATAAAAGGCCATGTTATCTCCTCCACTCTGTATATCTGAGAAGTTTTTTGGTTCTTTGAAAACCAAAACAAATAAATTAATAACTTTACTGACAATTTCATAGAGTATTGTTTTATAATAAAACACCACCAAGATGGTTTTACATATAATCCAAAATAAGTGGTCTGAATAATAGGTATCATTCTTTACCAAGTGTTTTTTTATTGTTTCTTATTCCATATCCTTAAAATATTATTAAAACATAATGATATAATATAAATGGTATATAAAATACACTAATATATTATTTTTATATTGTAAAAACCCTAAATCAATCTCTTCTTCCATCAAACAGTAAAGGAAACCATCATTCATATAAAAGGCACACTACCACCTTGCAAATCGATGTAATTAGTTTTCAATAATAACCTCTCACATTTATTCATTATGATGAATTTAATGTTTATATATGATATTAATTACTTATTTATCATTGATATAGGCTAATATATAATATATTTTATTACATTTTCCTTCATTGAATGATAAAAATTGTGTTCTTCTGCATATGTGGACTACCGCCACTAAGAACTGATGTGATTTATTTTTCATCAATGCATCACATTGATGATATATATAAGTGTATTAATAGAAAAAATATTAAATTTTTGATATCATTATAATTTATGAATTATAAAATAACACTTACCTTCTTTCCATACTGACCGATGAAATATAGAAACTTTACCCAAGCGTATGTATGACCTACCATCTCTATGATCATAATGTAGTTCATTTTTCATAAACATATATCATTATTATTAATAAAAGTTTAAAATTGATATTTTAAAAATTATAATTATTCCATGATTATTATTCTTAAGATAATGTAATAATGACACCTTCGGAAACATTGAACATTCCAAATCCATTTTGTAAATATATACTGTACTTTCTTGAAACAAACTACCTGGAATCAAATGATTTTGTATTTAAATATTTTATTTAAATAAATAAAATAAAATATTTAAATGTAAGGTATTAAAACTATAAAATTTTGTTAATAAATAGAAAAAATTATAAGATTATTATACATTAGTTAAAGGACATATATAGAATGTCTGGAACTGAGGTAATAGTTTCTCATATCAATTATATTTCTACTAGTCAAATTCCAAATTCACCACTTTTTTTCTATATAATTCCAATTAATTTCCTTTACAATTATATAAATTTAAATTATATGGATTTATAAATATATTCAAGGTTCTATATTTTTTTATTTAGATATATAGGTTGCTAAATATTAAGGTATTTTATCTATATGTTTTTTTATTGAGGCATGTTTTATTTATATGCACCTAATTTATTTTTTATGGTGTATATACCGACCATTTTAATTGTTATATCATGAATAATTCATAATTAATGGTATAATAGGTTATAATTTAAATTATTTCATCCAAGGGGATTTTAAGTGTATGTTACCATGTGGTAAGGAGTTTTATTACTCAATTTGGTTTTATTAAGATATATTATTTCTTTATTATCATTATATTATATTACTATATTTTCAATGACTCTAATTGTATTATTATTATTATACAATTTTCTTTTGTTGATATAAATTTATTACAAATAATATATCAATTTATTAACTTTCAATTCAATGATACGATCCTTATAAGGGTTATTTTCCTCGAATTCATTTACCCTGAGACATATGTTTAATAAAATAATCATATATTAATTTATGAGGTCAATATACTACACCTTTTACATGTTATATCACGAATCACATTATTTTCATGATATTTAAAGTTTATTTTGATGTTATTCTTTCATGGGGATTACTATTCAAAATCTTCCTATGTTTCAGTTGTTTTATGATAAAATATTCTTTCTTTTTGGGATTGTTTATATAGAAGTTTATATTATAAGGTATTATATGATCATAATTTCCTATAAAAATATATTTTATTCCCATCTGGTTATGAATTTGGTTTATATTTTTAATGTTTATTTTCTCCCTTACAGATTTAGTAAATATTTAGATTTTTTTAATTTATACCAATCTTATATCTTTCTTTAAAATGACAATCTACCTCTAGAATTACCACATTTTCTGAATTTTTTTCAAAAATATTCTTTTCTAAGAATAAATGATTTATTAAAGATGTTTTAAATGACATTTGAATTTACATTAAAATGTTTTAAAAGGAGAATTCAAAATATTTTCCAAACTGGACACTTTTGAATCCCTTTAAAAATGTTTGAAAAGAATATTTATTTTTTACATTAAAAACATGAAAGCAGTTCCTCCAATCATAACCATAATTCGATTTAAAGATTAATTTTATATGTTTTAATGGTTATTTTTATTTTAAAATATTTTCTAAATATTTTGTGAATTTTTATTTTTTAAAATTTTGTCCAAATGAAAAATGTTATTTCATTGAAGAAAGTTTTTAACAATATTTTAATGGAATTACCATTCATCAACATCAATAAACCTTAATGTTACTCACATTGTACAATAGATATATGGAAATGATACCATCCTTACACTTTCTCAGAATGGATTATGAGATTGGAATGGAACATATTTCTTTTCAATGGGTGAATCGATAAATGAAAGAACAGTTATTATTGTTAAGTTAAAAATTGAATGGTTCTAAATGATTTATTTAGGAGAAATAAATGGAAATTATTGAAGATGATTGATTTACCCAAACATAACCATGTGATCTTGATACATATTACAGAAATTGTTGATCCCTATTATAGATCACAAGTGAGCCTGATACGTCTTATACAAAAGGATAATCCCCATTATAGATCAATATATTATGGTTTGATCCCCATTATAGCTCATCATGTGATGGGTGAGCCCATTATAGATCTCCAATGCTTTGAGTAATGACTATGTTATTTGGAAAATAATTTTATAAGGTTTACATATGGTTATTCAAATTTTTAATGGTTCTTTAAGGGTTATATGAATATGATGTTCTAAGATACCAATATGTTTTTGTTATGATTTTTGTGAGTTTTAATTTTTCCTTTGATCAAGATTGACTTCAAATGGATCATGAATATTAATCGCTATTAAACTTCACTTTTTTAAGGCCTCGTTCAATGTTTTCTAATTTAATATACAAGTATTTAATGTCTTCTTTCTCTTATTTTATGCTTATTCACTTTGATTATGTAATCGAATCACTACATTCATCTTTCTCTCAATGATGTCATTCAATTATTAATGGTTATGTTTACACTTACTATCAATTTGAAATCAAAATTATTATGTTTCATTTAACCCAAGTTATCAAGAATTATATTAAATTAATTATTTCTAATAACTTTTTATAAGGATAATGATGATGACTAAATATGGAATTTGAAAATCTAGGTGTAGTGTGAAAAATTATCTCTTGAAATAATGCGTATTTTTAATGTATTTTTTTCATAATTCAATAAAAATATAAACATAAAAGGTCATTGTTTATGTTAGTGATCCAACATTTTCTTTGATGTTGTAAGATTTTGGATTGAAATAATTAGATCACATTTATTAAAATCAATCCCATAAAAGTAATGTTTATGTTTTAGTACCAAATCTGGGAGTGATATTTTGGGTATCTTATATGAAAACATCTGAAATGCAGGGCCGATTATCGGCTATAGATTGGTCAAGGTTTTGGTGCTCTACTAATGTGTATAGAAGAACTCTTGTCGAATCCTCGATGATGATTCTTTGTAATAGTCGTTTGTTTTTAGTTAATTGTATTCTGATTGGGTGGTTTATTTGTAGAGCTTATGAAATAATTTATAGATGATGTTTGAGTTAAAAAATTGATAAATATTGGGGTTAGTTCATTATTAGGAAGTTAATCTTGTGATATACTTGAGCTTTTCTCTATATTTCATTAAATTAACACCCATGTCATAAGATAATGTTGATGGGAATTACTAAGTGTTAAGGATTTAATCCAATCCTTAACGTAACGTAGGTTTTTAATCTCAATCATAGCTTGTTGATGGAAGTGTATTTATGGTTTCAATAATCCTTGGAAACCACATGTTAAACAAAACAAGTCATTAATCCATGACATGTTAAGTCCAACATACACAGTGTTTAATTAAAGAATATTCATCGAACAATTACTCTCAATCACATAAAATCCCTAAATTTTGACTCACCCCAATAATATATTTACTCAAAAGTTTATATTAATATTAATCTAGATTATATTTTATGATGATGAATTAACAATTGAATAAAAAGAAAGGGATAAGAAAAGAGTGGTACATCGAACACAGACACATGAACAATGATAAGAATTAAAAAAACAGACTTTCGATTGAATGAGGAAGAAAAAGAATGGAAGGGGATTAAACTATATTTAAAATATTTTAAGAACATTAATATTAATCTACAGAAGTTGAATTATAATAAGTGATATTGAATAATAAACTTTCAATAAAACAAAATTACAAAAAACTAACATACAAGATTACAAACAAAAAACAACACAAAAGTGAAAGGAAACAAAGATAGGAGGAAGGGTATCTCAAGTAAAAACATGAGTATGGAAGGTCCTCCCAAGACTTTTTCAAGGCTTTGGTCAGTCCAATTGATGATCCTCTCTTCTGAAATTCCATCCCCTTTGAAGGAGTGGAGGGGGTGTATTTATATCCCAAGGAAGTGTAATTTTTTCATTCTCAATCTGCCCCTCCACTTGGCTCGACAATTGGGACATCCAGACAGCGGAATCTCAAAATATATCCTTCTTTAAATATTTATATAATTATGTTGGATGACTACTATAAATATTTTGAGGAATTTTGACATATGTACCAAACGTTATGGTAGGCTGATTAAACAATTTTAATCTGTCCATTTCAATCCTGTCTTTTTGAAATCCAAAATGTAAAAGGGATTTTGAATAAGAAGATGCTATAAAAAACGAATTATTTCCTAAAAAAAGTTAGTCACATATATCTCCTCTTTCACATTTCAAAATATCAGCTCTATTTTATGATTACATCATGAGATATGTCATGAATAGTGTCTGGATTTTAATTATCATCTAGAATGGTGTGCTGGAATACAAAGCATCATTTGGGCCCATTTTTCTTAAAGTTGCGCCCTGAAATTTTTAACCATGATTATTTTGGATAATAAGAAACACATGGTGGAGTCTCACAAAATATGGGCTTTAGGAGTGAGACTAGTAACTCAATCAACATGGTTGGTCCAGTTTCCTTACAAATTCTTTGGGTCATCTTGTGTGGTCCATATGAGACTTCAAATGGAAGAATTGGCCCATGATTCTTTCTAATGATATGTGATAAATTTAATAAGGAATCCTAAAAAAACAAGAACCACACAATTGGAATCATTAGGGTGAGAGTTATAAATAAAATAGTTAACTGACACAATTGAAATACTTCTAAAAATGCTCAAAAATTATACTTAGTATTAAAACATTAATATTTCACACAAATCATAGAAATTTCATATAAAATAAGTAAATGGAGGATATAATATGTAATGAAAATATTAATAACATCAACTCCCCCACAATTAGTCTTGTGAATGTCCCCATGTGCAACAAATATAAAAAGATAACAAAATCATTTTCACTCACCAACAAATATTAAAATTTTGTTTTCTCCAATCAAGGGAGGTTTAGACTATTTCACTCATCCATTATGAATTCCCCCAAAAGTTGTTACAAAACAATTTTCCAAAACTAATTAATTTTTTTCATGCTAAAATTTAGAAATGGAAAATGTGGACACTCAAAACTCACACCTCACAAGATGATAAAATTCATTTGTGGAGGTTCACTCTTTCACCAACCAAAAGTGAAAATCATAGAGTTTGAAAGAGCTCTCAACTTATAATCTCTGACAAAGTTCACAATAATCAAGAGGTCTATTAAGGGGTTTTTCTGTGGCTATGGGAAGGTAGGAATATAACGTCCAAGAGAGAGAATAATAGGGGTAAAACACCAACATAGAAAATAAATGCACATTTTTTTTGAAATAAAACATGTAAGGAAATGAAAACACATATTTACAAGGGAATGATTGTGTGAAGAAAGACACAATAAAGGATAATAATTTGAAGGGGATGAGAAGATGAAATATTTACAAACTACAAAACATCTCCAAATGACATAAGAATATAATGCAATTGTTCTTTTTTTCTTTTTCTCTCTTTTTTCAAAAGTTGAATTGGAAAAGATATCACACTCATATCCCAACCTATGATTGATCTCCTCATGAATCTAATTGTAATAGTTATAACAAGATCAAAGGATGAGGAAGAGTGATTTTGAACTACCCAAGAAACAACCCAATTTTTTTCATTTTATTTTTTAATTATTTTTTGATTTTTTTGAACACTTGTCAAGAACATTTACAAAATTACATAAATGAAAGTACATTACATTCCCCAAAACTCACTGAATGAAAACCAATCCCCCACACTGAAATGGATGATTTCCCTCAATCATATGATAACATGGTGAAATCTACAAAGTGTACCCAAAATTAAATCCATCCCCCCCACAACTTAAATATCATAAAAAAATTATGCAATGGAAACCCATGTTGATATTGGGTGGGAAAAGGTATTGGGGTTGTAATGTGGCTATGAAAGAAAACGTTTTCATAGGCACGAAGGGGATTTCAAATGGAGGATTAATGTAAGGGAAATGGGAGACTATTTGGCTATTATGATTCTAATGTGGTTCATAAAATGTCTCTGTCATAATAATGCATACTAAAGTCGGAAATTCAGCTTGAAGGTCCAAAAACTCAAGACTCACAAATGAGGGTGAAAACACATATTTTGAAAAGATATCCATAAGTGGTCTTGGCATTAAAGAAAATGTTGTTCCTCATGGTTCAAGAAAAGCATTTTCCAAATCAAAAATTAGGCATTCAAAATCTATTAATTTTGACACAATATTATTTATCCAAAGTCATGATGAAAATACAAATTTTTTGAGATGAAAAAATTTCTATTAACTCCCCAAAATGGTTGGATAAAATTTCCAAACTCTATGGTGAGTAAGCATGACTCTTGATTTTTTTTGTATTTTTTTTAAGTGATAGTTTTTTTTGTTTTTTTTTTGTTTTTAAGGTTTTTGTTTTTTTTTATAAAGATACACCCACACAAAATAGAAAGTTAAAAGGAAAGGTTTTGATAAAGAAAGTGGTAAAGAAATGAAAGAGATAGGAAGAAGAAGAAAGAGGTAGAGAGAGGAAGAGATAGAGATAGAGTTAAAGGGAAAGAGGTTCCCCTGGTTTGGATTTGGCGGGTCGTCATCTCCATCTAGTGGTTGGTCGACTGGAGAAGTTGTGGATCCATGGGTAGTCGATGATGATTCAGGATTGTGCGTCCTGTTATGGTGATTCTTTAACCTATTCCCATTAATTGTGAATTTCCTTTTGGAAGAGGGGTCTTGGACTTGCATTGCACCAAAAGAGTAGACATTAGTAATAACGAAAGGACTATCCCAACGAGAATTAAGCATACCTGGGTGAAGCTGAAATCAAGAATTGAAGAGCATTACCTTTTCACCATCATGAAATACCTTTCTTAGGATGTGTTTATCATGGAGTTCCATGGATTTTTCTTTGTAGACATTAGAATTATCATAAGAATCAAGTCTAAGCTCCTCTAGTTCAGCCAATTACATCAATCTTTCTTCACTGGATCTTTCACGATCAAAATTACAAGTTTTCACTATCCAAAATGACTTATGATGGATTTAAACTAGAAAATGACATGCTTTACCAAAAACATGCCTAAAAGGAGAAATCCTAATGTGTGTTTTATAGGCAGTTTGATAATCCCAATGTGCTTCACCAAGTCTTTCAGGACAATCTTTTCTGGTGGGTTTTACAATTATCTCAAGCACTCTTTTCACTTCTCTATTAGAAATTTCCTCCATTCCATTTGTTTGGGGTGATATTCGGTTGAAGTTATATGTAAAACCCCATTCTTTTTCAAAATATATTCCATGGTTCTATTACAGAAATTGGTTCCTAAGTCACTTATCAAGGCACGTGGTGTGCCAAATCGGTTGAATATGTGTATCTTTAGGAACTCACTAACAGTATGTGACTCATCCTTTCTAGTGGGTTTGGCCTTGACCCAACTAGAAACATAATCAACCATAAGAAGGTTGTATGAGAATCCATTGGAAGGGGGAAATGGTCCCATGAAATCAATGACCCAAACATTGAAGATCTCACAGAAAATTAATGGTTTTGGGGGCATTTCATTTCTCATGGAAATTGTTCCAAAATTCTTCCAAGTGGGACATGATTGACAGAAATCATGTGAGTCCTTGAAGAGTGAAGGCCAGAATAATCCAAAGTCTAGGACCTTTCAGGAGGTCCTTTGTGGTCCGAAGTGGCCACCTCTGGGAAGTGAGTGACATAATTCTAAGATGGAGTAAATTTCATCTTCATCAACACATCTCTTAATTTCCATGTCTGCCCCAATTTTCCAAAGTGTATTTTCAACCCAAAAATACTATTTTGAATCACTTTTCAACTTCATTTTTTATTATTTTGAAACATTTTCAGGAAAAACACCAAAAACCAAGTAAATTAAATTTGGTTCATACTAAGGTAACTTTGGAGTGAGAAATGAAAGGTGCTCAGTGGGGAATTTAGGATCTATGATTTTAGAATGAGAAGAATTAGAAATTTTACTCAAGTGATCAGCCCCAGGGTTTTCTTTTCCAAGTCTATATTTTCTTTCAAGGTTAAACTCTTGGAGCATTAGGATCCCTCTTATTAGCCTCGGTTTGGAATCACTTTTCTTGAGTAAGAACATTATAGCAGAATGGTTTGTGAAAATGATGATTTTGGCCCCTAAGAGATAGGGCAGGAATTTATCTAAGGAAAAAACAACTGCTAAAAGTTATTTTTTAGTGACAGTGTAGTGAGATTGAGTATCATCCAATGTTTTTGAGGCATAATAGATGACATGAGGATTTTTTTCTCTTATTTAACCACGAAAAGCCCCAAATTCTCTATAAGAAGAATCACACATCAACTCAAAGGGTAATGACCAATCTAGGGGTTGGATTATCGGGGCAGATGTAGAGCAGTTTTGAGTTTAATAATGGATCTCTGTAAAACCTCATCAAAATGTAAAGGGACATCATTTTGGGGCAACCGAGTGAGTGGGAGGGAAATTTTACTGATGTTGTGGACGAATCACCGATAGAAACCATCATGACCGAGGAATAAACGGATGTCTATAACAGATTTGGGTTTAGGAAGTGATTGGATCACATCAATTTTAGCAGGATCAACTTCAATACCGTCTTTTAAAACTATGTATCCTAGAACAATCCCATTTTCCACCATGAAGTGACATTTTTCAAAATTTAACACAAGGTTACACTTGACACACTTTTGAAGGACTAGTGAGAGTGACTTCAAACAAGATTCAAATGACTCACCATAAATGGTGAAGTCATCCATGAAGACTTCCAGGTAGTGTTCAATGATTTCTGAAAAGATACTCATCATATATCTCTGGAATTTTGCAGGAGCATTGCAAAGGCCAAAAGGCATTCTTCTATACACATATGTTTCAAAGGGGAATGTGAAAGTAGTATATTATTAGTCCTGATGTGCGATTGTGATTTGGAAGTAGATGGTGTATCCATCAAGAAAGAAATAGTGTGTCTTTCCGGCTAATCGTTCCAGCATTTGATCAGGGAATGGAAGAGGGTAGTGATCTTTTATTGTTTCAAAATTAAATTTCCTACAGTCGATGCACACATTCCATTTGTTCTTCACTCAAGTTGGGACTTCCTATACATGTCCATTTGTGACAATAGTTATCCCACCCTTCTTAGGTACAATTTGAATTTCACTAACCCATTCACTATCAGAAATTGGGTAGATAATACCTGCTTGAAGAAGCTTGGTGATCTCTTACCTAACTACCTCATTTATGAGTGGATTGAGTCTTCTTTGTGGTTTCCTAATTAGTTTGGATGACTCCTCAAGATAGATGTGATGCATGCAATGGGGAAGGTTGATTCATGGCATGTCATCTTGGGTCCACCCTAAGGCCTCTTTGTTTTCCTCTAACACCTTAACAAGTTTGGACTCCACAGTTCCAGTGAGTGAAGAAGAGATAATGATAGGATAAGAGTTATCATAGAAAAGGAATTCATGTTTTAGGTGTTTAGGTAGAGGTTTCAGATCAGTCTCATCTTTCATTTGTGGGTTAGAGAACTCAAGAATGGAAGAAGGAACTTCAGTTGCTTCAAATTCATTTTCTTTAATATTGTCCAAGGTGGATCAGTATAGATCAGATTTGATGTAGAATTCAAGATAGATTTCAATATCCTCTAGATTGATAGATTCTATGAATTAAAGGTCCACATCAACTTCACCATTTATGAATTGTTTAATCATGGTGCAGATTTCATAAGATCCTCTGTCATTAGAACATGAAGAACATGGTGTATTGGGGTTCGATTGAATCTTAGAAGTTTTATCATATACATGGATTATGAATGTATAGTGATCCTCATATGGGTATCGCATGGCTTGGAAAATGTTGAACTTGACCAGTTGGTCACTGAATTCCATGGATAAGATGCCTGAATGGACATCAATCATGGTTCTCACAGTCATGAGGAATTGTCTTCCTATAATTAGGGGAGATCGAAAAGAGTTCGTCTCACCTTCCACGTCCAGAATATTGAAATCAGCAGGGAAGATAAGTTCATCGACTGGGACATGGACATATTCAATTATTCCCTCAGGACAGGATGTGCTTCGATTGGCCAATTGAATAACAACACCCATTGGATGTAAGGGACCTAGACCAAGGTTGGATAATATGGATTTGGGCATGACATTAATTGAATCTCCTAGTTCTATGAGTGCATCATAAAAGTTGGAACTTCCAATTTGGCATGGAACCGTAAAGGTCCCTGGATCATTGAACTTTATGGGAATAGAATGTTGGTTGGAAACATTTTTGAAGGTCCTAATTTGCCTCTTGTGGGTACAAAACTCATTGAGAAACTTGGCATACTTAGGAATTAGTTTTATGGCATCTAAGAGGGGAATGTTGACTTCAACACATCTAAATATGTCAAGCATTTAAGGATCATGTTCAAAGGACTTCTTTGGCTTAGAAACGGATTGAGATAAAGTAATTTGGTTCCTAAGTGGAATTGAAGGAGGTGAGGGAATGGTTTTAGGTTTCTTTTCAAGCATCTTTTTCTTTTCATTTTCTAGGACAAATTTTAAAGGTAGTTAATATGACTTATCTTGAGGTATAACAATTTTCTTTCCTCATCTATGTGCAATCACACTTACATTACCCTTGGGGTTGGGTAATGGTTGATCTTGATGTTGGTAAGAATTGTATGGTTGCTGCTGACTACGGTGGGATGCAAGTGGACCAATTTTGGTTTCAATGTTCTTGAGGATGGAATGGGTGAAGGAGGTAAGATCTTCCACTGCAGTTTCCCATGGTTGCATGGAAGAAGAGGCTTGTCCCATATTGGGATTACCTAGATTTTGGTTCATGGGAAAGTGATTGTATTGGTTTTGGAATTGGGAAGGATCACTAGGACAATGTAATCCAGGAGGAGGATTGTTCCTTTGAGGTTGAGGAATAAAAGGATAAGGTTGTTGGAAGTTACCAACACCTTAATTATAATGAAACTGGTTTGGGTTTTGAGGAGGGAATTGAGGGGGATGAGATATGGGATTACCATACCTAAGGCCTTGGTTATAGGAAGAAGAGAATGGATCAGAGTGAGGTTGGTTGATGTTTCTAACAAACTGACCTGTTAGTTCAGGTTTGTTGTTTCGCTGAGCATAAGCTGCATTAAGCTCCATTGTTCCAGATGAATTATATTGATCTTATTAAAGTTGCGGACATGTATCTATTGGATGAGATGAAGAGTTCTAGATTCCATAGTTTTAGATAAGTCTAGGAAACATTGATTATGGGGAAGATGAGGTTGTGGATTTGGTAGACACAGCTAGTTGTCGCACAAGACCTGTAAGTTCACTCATCCACTCGGTCATCTTGTTCGGCTCAATTGATTGATTATCTTAGGCTTGTTTGACTTGAGCATGTGCTCGAGTATGGAATTGTTGTGTGTTTTCATTCATTTTACTTATGATATCTCTTACAGCTGCAATAGTTTTAACAATAAGAGCACGGCCACTTGCAGCATCCAAAAGAGTTCCCTCCATAGCCAATAACCCTTCATAGAAGTATTGGATCAAGAGTTGGTTAGGAATTTTGTGATGTGGGAAGGTTGCAAAAAGATTTTTGAACCTCTCCTAGTACTAATGGAGTGATTCACTTGGGAATTGATGGATACCACTTATTTTTATTCGGATAGAAGCAGTACAAGAAGCAGGAAATAATTTCTCTAAGAATAGTCACTTCATGTCATTCCATGTGGTTATGGAACTAGGAGGGAGGTAGTAATTCCATGACTTGGTAGTGTCGGCTAGGGAGAAAGGGAATGCTCGGAGATTTATTTGTTCCCCAAAAACACCTTGAGGATTCATGGTTGAGCACACTACTTGGAACTCTTTAAGGTGGAGATTTGGATCCTCACCGAAATGCCCATGGAAATGAGGGAGAAGATGAATCAAACCCAGCCACAGTTAAAAGTCATCCACTGTGTTTGGATATTGAATACCAAGAGGTTGGTAATTCATATCAGGGGCATCAAGTTATATAAGTGTTTGTTCCTTAAGATTTTTCCATATCTAATTCAATTGGTTGGACAAAGACTGGTTCTTGAATTATTTGATTATCTCTTATGTTCCTTTTAATTTGGCATGTGTTCGCTCAATTTCAAGGTCAAACAAATCTGAGGGAATGTTTGGGAGTCTATGAGGCATTAAGAAAGATGTTGTAAGAACGAGGTAGATGGGTTTTTATTTTTATTTTTTCTGTTTATGATTTTTATGAGGAAGGCTGGTTTTTCTTTGGGTTTTTTCTGTTTTTTTTAAATTTTGTTTTTTTTGTGTTTTTCACAATAACTAGAAACTAATGACTAAATAAAGAACCATCCCTGACAACAGATCCATATGAAAAGCATAGACGATTGTCGCCTATCGACTGGTCAAGGTTTCGGTGCTCTGCTAATGTATATAATTTCACTCGGGTCGAATCCTCAGTGATGATACTTTGTAATAGTCGTTTGTTTTTAGTTAATTTTATTCTGATTGGGGGGTGTTTGTAGAGTTTATGAAATATGTTATGGATGATGTTTGTTTTAAAAAATTGATAATGATTGGGTTGATTTCATAATTAGTTAGTTAAGCTTGTGATATCCTTGATCTTTTCCCTATATTACATTAAATTAACACCCATGTCATAAGAAAATGTTGATTGGAATTACTAAGTGTTAAGGCATTAATCCAAGACTTAACATAACATTGGGTTCTAATATCAATCATATCTTGTTGATGGTAGTGTATTTATAGTTCCAATAATCCATGGAAACCAAACATTAAACAAAACAAGTCATTAATCCCTGTCATGTTAAGTCCAACATACACAATGTTAAATTAAAGAATATTAATCGATAAAATACTCTCAATAACTTTACATCCCTAAATTTTGACTCACCCCAATAATATATTTACTCAGAAATTAATATTAATATTTATCTAGTTTATATATTTATGATGATTAATTAACAAGAGAATAAAAACAAAGGGATGAGAAAAGAGTGGTATGTCAAACACACACACACTATCAATGATGAGAATTAAAAAACAGACTTTCGATTGAATGAGAAGCAAAATAAGGGAATGGGATTCAACTGTATTTAAAATATTTTAGGAAAATTAATATTAATCTATATAAGTTGGATGAGAATAAGGGATAATTAAGAAGAAACATGCATTAAAACATAATTGCAAAACACAAACTTACATGATTACAAACGAAGAACAACACAAAAGTGAAAGGAAACAAACATAGGAGGATGGGTATCTCAAGTGAAAACATGAGTATGGAAGGTTATAACAAGCCTTTGGAAAGGATTTGGTCTTGTCAATTGATTCTCCTCTATTCTGAAATTCCAACCCCTTTGAAGGAGTGGAGGGGGATGCATTTATAGCCCACGGAAGTGGACTATTTGCATTCCCAATCTGTCCCTCCACTTGGCTAGACGATTTAAACATCCGGACAGTAGAATATCGAGATATCTACTTCTTCAAAGATGTAGATAATATTTTTGGCCAAAACTCACAAAATTTGGTGGAATTTGGACCTATGTAGCCATTATTATGGACGGATGATTAAACAATTTTAATTTGTCCATTTCAATCCAGTCTTTTTGAAGTCCAAAATTTGCAAGGGTTTTGGAATAAGAATATGCCTTCAAAACTGAAATATTTATTTAACAACATCGTCCACCTTTATCCCCTCTTTCACACTGCAAATGTTCAGCTCAATTTGATGATTACATCATGATATATGTCTTGAATTTTATCCGGATTTTAATTCTCGTCCAGAATGGTGGGCTGGACTTCAATGCTTCATTTGGGCCCCTTTTTCTTAGAGTTGGGCTCTGAAATTTTTACCCATGATTCTTTTAGATAATCAATAACAAATGGTAGAGTTTAAAAAAAATATTGGCTTCTTGAGTGAGACCAGTAACTCAATCATCATGGCTAGTCCAGTTTCTTCAAAAATTCTTTGAGTCATCTTGTGTGGTCCATATGAGCCTTCAAAAGGAAGAATTGGCCCATGATTCCTTCTAATGATATGTGAGAAATTGAATAAGAAATACTATAAAAAGTAGAACCAAGAAATTTTAATCAGTAGGGTGAGAGTTATAAATTAAATAGTATATTGAATCAATTGTAATACTTCTAAAAATGCTCAAAAATTATACTTAGTATTAAAACATTAATATTTTATAAAAATTATGAACATTTAATATAAAATAAGTTAAGGGAGTATATAATAAGTCATGAAAATATTAATAACATAAACATCACCATTTCCAGATGGTAGGAAAAAAATTGGATAATTAACAATGTTAATATTAGTTCAGGAAATCAATCATCACATCCTATCGTTTAGATAAATTCGACTCCTTTTCAAGTAAAAATATTTTGTGGGATAGACAACCTAGAAATGTTTTAATGAAACCAACAATACAAACATGAAAATCCAAGAAAAAATCAAATATCTGTGAAATTTATAGGTTATTTCTATTATTCGACAACATTATTTTTTGTAGGATAAATTATTATGAAATATTTAAAAGAAATATTCTTAAGGAATTATATTTTTTCCTAAAAAATACACAATTAATAAATTATACCTACAGTAACTTTTATTCTATGGTTGTAAAACAATTATTATGGGTCATTTATTATCCCCATGAAATTTGGATTATAGAATTATTTTATTAATGAAATCTAGTAAAATATGTCTAAATATTCATGGATAATATATTCTTAATCTCTATGAATACATCTGGTTTGTTACACAACCCAAAGGGAATATCTACTAACTCATAATGCTCATATCTGGTCTGAAACATTTTATTATGAATATCTCCCTCATTCAACATTAACTTATGCTACATTGATCTGATGTCAATATTCAAAAAAATACACTCCTTCTAGAGGGTCAAAAATATCATAGATATGAGTAAAATGATCATTTTTTCCTGAACCAGGCTGGACGGTTGTCCAACCCAAAACCAGAACCAGTTTGTGGGAAGACCTAGGAGGAGTTCTCAATCCTACTGATCAAGAGACTAGTTTTCGGAATCAAATATTTCACAGTGGTTATAGTTTTACCCAATAAAAAATGGGATAAAATAACCACAATATTTCATGTAAAAATCAATAATAACCGGATCTCTATAAATCTATAAACTAAATAATAATATAACAAAAGTTGAACAAAACGTAAACCAAGACCAAACAACAACAAAAAAACATAACATGACATGATCTCAGTGTGAGCATCTGGTCACCACCAACCATAGGACCAACAAGATCGAAAAGAAAACCCAAATGAGAAACCTGATTCTACAAAACTAATCGGGTCTACCGACCCTAAGTTTCTGATGTAGGGTGTAAGAATAAACAGATCAGTAGGTAGGAACCATAGAGTATATACATTTCTATTCATGAAACTTTCCAAACCATGGTTTGAAATAAATATAATAACAAATGGTATTTATCATTTCAAAATACAAACACACAATCAAGTAATCTATTTTAGAAAAATAGTCCATGCTACTTTATTTTGTTTTAAAAGTATTTCTATTTTAAAACCAAATTTTGAAAACTTGAGATTAAAATAAAGAACCAAACTAATGAATTTAGAGAACTAAGCTATATAAAAATAATAATAAATAATAATAAATATAAACAAACAAAAAATAAAAAAATAATCTATAAAAAATAATATATATATATATATATATATAGTAATCATTTTCATTTTCTGTACATTTATATATGTAATCCCTTTACATACCCAACTTTGACTCACTTGTCTGCATACGGACTAGCTGCATAGTCAATCACCAATCTAGTTTCTCTAAACTAGCCTCCCCATTACCAAAAACCACTTGCCCTCTCAACAAAATGAGGGGTAACAACCCATCTAATAATTGTTGATAAGAATATGTCACTCAAACGTCTAGGTGACACCAAATAATCCCATGATAATAGTATGAAGAGAATGAAAAATTCATCACATGTGTGGAACAAACCAATAACACACATATTCCGTTTTTCATACCTAGCATAATATCTGACACCACCAATGTGATGAACCTCTCATTGAAGGCACTACCGTAGAGGTGAACATGAAATTTCAGGCCATACATAAGTGCCAACCTAGCGTAAACATCACATTAGTTTCAAAACCAATTTCCTAAATATCACATGTTACCAAATAAGTCATAAACATTCTAAAAACCAACTTAATTTGAAAAATATTCTAAAAACTAAGGAGAAAATATACACCATGATCTAAAAGATCCCAACAGTCTATGATTTATGAAAAAAATTGATATCAGCTTTGAATTAATTTTAAACCAAGAATCTATTTATAAAATAAGGAGTGTTTTAGAGAAATCATTTGAAATTGAATAGGGTTAATGAAGAGAAGAAGTGAATGTTTATAATATCTATAATTAGGTTCAAGAGGTCTATTTTCTAATGAAATCCATTACCATTTGTGAACCTATCTATATCTTCATACGATTGACATATGAATGTTCCCATATCCAATGAAGTACATAAAGAATCACCAGATTACATTGGTTCTAATTTATGAATTGAAAAGAACCTTACAACCACTTCACAACACACCACCAAACCGTAAAGAGGAACCTCATATTTTATCCAAACACAATTCATAGTGATAACCAATTACCAAAAAAATAACCATGGAATAAAAAACACCAATGATCCAAATTAAACATTTAAAATACTATTTGAATTTTATCAAAAACATTACACACACACACACACACATATATATATATATATAACCAGGGAAACCCATTTGAAAACACATTTAAATCATGATTCCATCACAAAAACACCATGATAAATTCTAAAACACATCATAATCATAATCAATTCATATGGGAATTAATTTATAACACATGAGAATCAAATAATTGTTTCCAAAAATGAAATGGACAAAAACACCTACCTCAATAATATGTGGATGCAATGAAACTCATCAAAGAGGAGGAAAAAAACTGATAGAAAAAATTCAAACCCTAACATTAATGGAAAAACCCACATTATCCACCCCTTTCTCTAGGGTTCATCCCATATGGATCCAATACATAAAAGAATAAAGAACTTGTGGTGGAATAAAAAGAAGTGGTGAAAATTGACCAAAAACTTAGATATCCACACCTTAATCTAACGAAGAAGCCTCATCCAAGGAGGATTAGCTAAAGAGAAGGGAGGATTGGGATCCCCATGGTCTATCTAGGGAAATTGGGGTAGAATAATCCTGAATGCTGTTAAATAGATTGATGGTAATAGATAAATTTAATCTTTTTATTGAACCTAGGAATCTCGCACGGTTTGGCCGCACAACCCTACCAAACTCTGTGCCAACCATGTTAAACCCACTATAGGAGGAGGACACCTACATGGATTGGATTCATGGTTTGGAAAAATATTCAAAAACCATTCAAAATGGATCTTTTAAATAAAAAGTTCTTTGTGTATAATTACCTCAAGATTTATCATAATTGTTTGAAAGCAGTGAACCCTATATCAGAAACCACCCATAAGACTATGAACAATTCCAAAACCAAGACGAAACATCAAGAACTCAAAAAATCTCACCAAAATCTCAACCCAAATAGAAAAAACACTTTCCATCATCAATAAAAGAATATAATAGAAGTGGAATCATGGTCAGGGTGTGACAATTATCCTCACCATAAAAAATTATTCACCATTAAAATCACTCATCCTAACAACAAACCAATCTATGGATCGAAACTAAATTAATAGAAACAAAACCATAATCCTTGGCATGAAATTTCAAATCTACAGGTCACACCCAACCAACTATAGAAGAAAAGCACAATGAGGAGATCCTGAAATGGAAGATAATGGGATCCCCATAACAAGAATCCAACTAGTATGGTTAACACTAAAACTCTTGATGAAAAAACAACGGGAAACCCACACATGAATGGACCCCCAACACAGAGGGGGACCCAAAATAATAGCTTGAATGAAACACTGAACAAAATCTTTTATCAATATTTCCACAAGTCCGGAGCATCTCTAAAATTATTTCAACTTAAAATCATAACCAGTCCTCATAAAGATTACTGAATATGACTCACAACACAAAATATAATAACCATATTTCAAGAAAATGGTCCCATCATGATTTTACAACAAAAATAAAATTTCAAGAACCAGTATACTACAAAAATGAAACATAAATTGATATTACTACAACATTAGGGGAAAAATCATTGAAGAAACTCCCCCACACCCCATCATTCTTGACTATGTGATGTGATTCACATTGCGGCCTATGGATGGTGCCAAAATGACTTAAATAATCTGTTTACCTATATTTAGGATCCAACATCTTATCATCACAATTCCTTCTTTTGGTGATCCTTCTTGCAGAACATCTCCATGTGACATAAACCACCACATCGCTGACAAGAATTTATAATATTATTTAAAGAAAACATTGAATCACTAAACCCACAACATAAGAAGCACACAAGCATATAGTTATATGACCGAGAATCTAAAAACGACAAAGGATACTCATATAAGTCAGGTTCCTTTGGCACACACCTCCCATTAGATGAGGAACATTCACGAGTTCCATCTGCCCAAATCATCGCCCCAAGAACCAACTTAGCTAGAAACACCTCATCTACAAGATTCTCATATAAAATTACCCTATATTATAGGAATCTATCTCTACTACCTGAATGAATACCCCAGATAAAGAGACGATATTTTTTATGATCCCGTGATTCTATCTCTTGGGATAAGGAAACATGCTCCATAAAATTATTTACGTAGGCCTTCACTTTCTTTTTCCTCAACTAAACACAAAATAGCTCAACCACATTTCTCTCTTTCACCTCCTTAGGAATTTACTTGTAGATAAAATTGGTCTTGAACACTTCCCAAGACATGAAATCATGCAATGTTGATGAGATGATCACCTTACACTGCTCAAAATGGGCCCTCAAATGAGCATAAAATAGAATAAAGTATCAGAGATTCACGAGTTGCCAATGACATAAATACACACTAAACATTATATACCCACTATGAAACTTCAGACTGTCATGACCCACCTTCACCAAAAGGAGGGAAGGGTCAGCAGATTTTCAGGCCCTTCCTTCATTAAGTTGAAGGAGAGATAATGACCCCCGAGACCCGCCTTTAATAGGTTCCGGAGTGGAGACTAGCACCAAGTGTATAGAAATTTCTCACAAATGGAAGGCATTACCCCTTTTTGTTTTATAAGATCTAGAGATAAGATGATGAAACTCATCAACACCAAGGTAAAAGAAAAGTAAAGCAAAAAGTAAACCATTCCCACATGCATGTTCCAAAAGTAAAGTGAAAAATTACAAAAGGTGACTACAAGGTAAGTACCAAAGAAGAAAATCAGCAACTGAAATGCCCCAAAGGTCCGAGCTAGTATGGTCCTAAGTGATCCCCAAAGTCCTCCTGGAAACCTAAAAGTAGTTTTATATACATAGGGTGAGCATACAAGTACACTCAGTAGGGAAAACCAATGACTCTCGTGCACAAGTGGGGGAACGTACTAAAGTCCCGTAATAGAAGGAGTAAACCAAACACCTATCAAGGAAAACTATCCACCCAAGCCTCACCAAGGCACACTCCCCATATAACACGAGTCAAGTAATATATATAATAAGAGCACATCGATGTTTTGGGTACCCTGCGCCACTTTTCCACTGGTTATTGAGACGTCCTACGCATCGGACCAATCCTGCCATTCTCACCGCAGTCCAACTGCCACACTCGCCCGCACACACCTGGGCCACAACCAAACGTAGTCCCACTGCTGAATCCCGCCCACAAACACATGGGCCAAAACTGTCACACGTAACCACGCCACTAAACACTTAGTCTAGAACAACCACCACCACACCCAAAGACACCTGGGCTAGAAGACCCACTGTCACGCCCGAAGAAACCTGGGCCTCATCCCGAAGATACTTGGGAGACAACCTGCCGCACACACCTAGAAAACCACCACACTACCCCACCCGAATGTTCTTGGGCTAATAATGGACCTCAGGCCATCACAGCCTTCCCGAAGATACTTGTGCTATCCGGGGAAGGGAGCAGAAAAGGATCTAACAACCAGCCAATAATAATATTGTTGGAAAAAACACCCTCCCCCATGAAATGGGGGTGTTCTGCACTAAGTACTCAACTTGGGTGGGGAGCGAATAAGAAACACAAAGCTACAAGTATATATATAGGTAACCAGCACTCAACCCAAACTAGGTTTTTCCTCAGACAGTCTACAGATCACAACTGCACTCATGTCTGAGTCGCAAATCTCGCCAACATAACCCATTTGTCCCATTCTTGTTTTCATGTTCAAAAATAATGTTCAAATAAGTTTATGCACTACTGGGAAACTAACACCATAAGCGTAACCAAAGAAAAGAAACCAGCCAAATGTCAACTAAGCATCCACACCTGGTTCTATTGTAAAGTCACAACAACATAGTAAAAGTGAGAACCCTCGAAGTACTGGAACCAGACAACCCTGAGACACTGCCCTGTGTCCCCTCCCCCAAAAAGGTTTTTCATCAACAGAGGATCCCACCCCAATTCGTGATATAAATAAGGTAACCACCCGGTCTCAAAACTCAAAAACAATGAATCTGTAACAACAGGGGATCCCATCCCCAATTTCACAACCACCGAGAGTATAAAAACAGGGGATCCCATCCCCCCCCCACATCTCCAGCAATCAGTCTGAAAAAGAACACCCGAACCACTACCAACAACACAAAGTAGATCCATGCTTGTATTTTCAAATTTATAAGATTTAACACACTCCATGATTTCAATTCCGTGTTTTGATCGGGGTTATCACAGAAGGGATTGATCCTGGTGCTTTCAATTTATTCAGCCGGATATACGTGATTGACCAGTTTACTTTTCACATCATGAGTTTATAATTACAAAACAAGCCATTTAAAACATCATGAGGGGTTCATTAGTGCACAGACAACGACCACCAATAGCCTCGATTTTCAGAAAAGTGTAAGCCAGCACAACTCAGAAAGATGATTTTAATATAACAACATCAACCATCACAGCCCCCCCCCCCCCTTCATTCATTACATGAGTCATTCATTATCTATAGTTAGGTCTGCTATATCCAATTCTACAGAATCAAAAACACGTCCACCCCGCATGATACCCAAAAGAGAGAGGTGAAGGAGAAATTCCCTACTTGTTGATAGGCGATCGATGCTTAGGCTGGGCGTGGAATTTTGCGGATAACGATATAGCTCGCCGATGCACCAAAAGCTGTTTGTCAAAATCCGCGATCGAGGAAAGAAGAAACCATGCCTAACCCTTTAGTTTTTAAGGGCCGCAGACGGTTGAGATAAGAATGCGAAACCGCGTGAGGGGGGGTCGTGGGTTGACCACGTGGTTGGGCAGTTACACACGATGATATTAAGGTGTTATTTAATATCCCCATCAGGGATTCTTATGGGGATTTTAAGGAACTAATTATGGGCTTTAAGTGGTTTTAAAAGGAGTAAAAGAATTAATTTACGTCAAAACTTACGTTGCCGGAGCAGAAAAGTTAGGTACTCGGCGAGGGGACACAGTGCCACCGTCACGGTTCCACCGTCACGGTGTCACTGTCATGGTGTAACCCTCACGGTGCCACCATCACGATGCCACCGTCACAGTGCCACCTTCACAGTCTCACCCTCACGGTGCCACTGTCACGGTGTCACCGTCACGGTCTCACCCTCACGGTGTCACTGTCACTGTCTCACCCACACGGTGCCACCTTCATGGTTCCACCGTGGCCGGTGTCACCCTCACGGTGCCACTATTTTGGTGGAGCCTCACTTTTGGAAAAGTAATGGTCCAGGAGGGTCCGGTCCATTACATTAGATACCTCTTAAACTATTCTCTTCCTTGAGATGGTGGCACCGTCACGGTATCACCCTCACGGTGGCACCGTCACGGTCTCACCCTCACGGTGCCACCGTCACGGTTCCACCCTGGTCATTGTCACCCTCACGGTGCCACTATTTTGGTGGAGCCTTACTTTTGGAAAAGTAATGGCCAGGAGGGTCCGGGCCATTAAATTAGATACCTCTTAAACGATTCTCGTCCTCGAGAATCAAAACAAACCAAGAGGGAAAGAGAGGGTCCGAACAACCACCTCGAAGATACCTCTTAGAAGTGGTCCCATGCTAACTAAAAACAATTACCTGACAAGAACGAAGAAACATACCATCCCAAACTACCCAGGCATGTGGGTTGGGGAGTCTCCTCCCCCATGTCAAGATATTATCCTCTTTGGGCGGCACTGAATCACCCGCACGGGTTTAATAGTATTCACCTTATTGCGTCTTGATCAGGGGGCGGGTTCTCTCCTCCCCCATAGCCAGGGATTTTCATACACATTCAGAGGAAAGGAAACCAATACATTTCATAGCCAAAAAGACAAAACGTTCTACCACAATAGGTACAACAAGTAACAAGACTCAAAACAACTCAGGGTACTGGGTACGCATCTGTGCATCCCTCTCCCACGTACTCTCATCAAGCCCACCATGTCTCCACAACACACGAACCAAGGGAATGGTTCTCCCATGAAGCACCTTCTCCTTGCGATCTTCAATCATCACTGGTCTCTCCACAAAGGTCACGTCATCCTCGATGTCCTGATCACCCCAATCAGGGACGTGTGAATCGTCGTTCAGATACCGACGGAGCTAGGACAAATGAAAGACATAATGTATCCTCAGTAGCAGCGGTGGTAATGCTAGCTGTTAAGACACTTCACCGACCCTCCACAACACTTTGAAGGGTCCGATGAACCTGGGAGAAATCTTACTCCCCTTGCCGAACCTCCGCTGCCCAAGCCGAGGGGAGACCTTCAAGAACACATTGTCTCCAACCTCAAACTCCAAGGGCCTCCTTCTGGTATAGGCATATGACTTATGTCGGTCCTGGGCCGCCTTCATCATTTCCCATATGTGCTGAACCTTCTCTGTCGTGCTCTGCACCACTTCCGGGCCAAGGATGCCTGCCTCTCCCACTTCATCCCAACACATAGGTGAACGGAATAGCCTCCCGTACAGGGCTTCAAATAGGGCCGTACCGATGGTAGAGTGATAGCTATTATTGTAGGTGAACTCTTCCAGGGGCAAGTGTCGCACCCATGATCCTCCTGAGTCCAGAACACATGCTCGCGGCATATCCTCCAAGGTCTGGATGGTGCGCTCTATTGTTCCATCTATCTGGGGATGGAAAGCAGTGCTAAGATGTAACTGTGTGCCAAAAAGATGCTGCAATCCCTTCCAGGCCCATGAGGTAAACCGTGCATCCCTCTCCGAGACTATAGACCTCGGAACTCCATGCAACCGCACCACCTCATCCATGTACTTTCGTGCTAAAGAATCCACAGTACTCGACTCCCTGATTGCCATAAAGTGGGACGATTTCATTAACTGGTCCACTACCACCCAGATGGCGTCATATGCCCCTTGGACCTTGGGGAGTCCCATGACGAAATCCATCGAGATGTCATCCCACTTCCACTCAGGGACATCTAGAGACTACAGTAGGCCGCCTGGAACTCGGTGTTCAGCCTTCACTTGCTGACACACTAAGCACTTGGCCACAAACTCTGCCACTGCTCGATTCACTTCGAGCCACCAAAACTATCCCTTCAGTCCCTGGTACATCTTGGAAACTCCTGGGTGTACCTCCAGGGGTGAGTTGTGGAACTCACTGAGAACCTTGTCGTGCATCACTCCTGGAACAAACAACCTTTTCTGGAAAAGCATCCAGTTCTGACCGTCCTCTGTCCATCCTTCTGGATCATTTCCCTGGTCAACTCGTTCACGCATCACTTCGCACTCCGGGTCTCCCCACTGAGACTTCTCCACCTACTAAAATAGTGATGACTGCACTGTCATCTTATATAGTCAAATTATACACCATCCATCCTCGCATCCAAGTGTAAGGCATCCAACTCCTCCATCGCTTTCCAGGCGTCTTCCGACTCTCGGACCGCATCCTTCTACGTCCTCCTACTCAAGGCATCGGCCACTACATTGCCCTTTCCCTCAGTATAATAGATCTCGAAGACGTAATCCTAGAGGAACTCCACCCATCTTTGCTATCGTAAGTTTAAGTCCTGCTGGGAGAAGATATACCTCAAGATTCTGTGATCCGTGAAGACCACAAAGTGTTCTCCGATGAGGTAGTGCCGCCATAACTTTAGCGCAAAAAATGACCGCTGTAAGCTCCAGGTCATGGGTGGCGTAATTATGATCATGGGGGCGTAGCTGCCTGGACCCATAAGAGATCACCCCTTGTCGCTGCATCAACACACAACCTAGGCCCTATCCTAAAGCATCACAGAACACCCCATAGCCCACCCCTTCTTCTGGTAATCTCAGCACTAGGGCACTAACCAAATTCTCTTTTAGATAGCTAAAGGCTGACTCGCACTACTCACTCCACACGAAAACCTGGTCTTTCATGGTCAGGGCTGTCAAAGGGGTTGTGACTCAGGAAACGTTGGGTACGACCCTCCGATAGTAACCTGCTAGACCAAGGAAACTGCGGACCTCTGCCACATTCTTGGGTGTTTCCCAAGAAACAATTGCCTCAACCGTTGACGGGTCTACCTCTACCCCCCGCTCAGACACCACATGTCCATGGAAGTGCACTTCTCGTGCCCAGAACTTGCATTTCGACAACTTCCCATAGAGCTGATGATGTTGGAGGACCTCCAAAACTGTCCTCATGTGCTCTACATGGTCCTCCTCTAATCTCAAATAGATCAAGATGTCGTCGATGAAAACAACTACAAACCAATCCAGGTACTCCCGGAAGATGGAGTTCGTAAGCCCCATGAACATAGCCGGGGCGTTCGTAACACCGAAGGGCATGACTACGAACTCGAATTGTCCATATCTTCACCTGAAGGGCGTCTTTGGGATGTATCTCTCCTTCACTCTCATCTGGTGGTACCCAGAACACAGGTAGATCTTCAAGAACCATCCTGCCCCTTTCAGCTAGTCAAAAATATCGTCTATCCTCGGAAGAGGGAAGTGATTCTTGATCGTCACCTTATTCAGCCTCCTGTAGTCTATTCACAACTTGAGACCACCATCTGCCTTCTTTTTGAACAAGAATGGAGCACCCCACGGTGACGCACTCGGCCGAACATAACCCCTCTTCATCAGATCGTCAATCTGGATCCGCAACTCCCGTAGCTCTGAAGGTGTCATCCGGTAAGGAGTCATCGAGATCGGATGAGCATCGGGCTGCAGGTCTATCCCGAACTCGATATCACGTCGAGGGGGTAGAGTCGTCACCTCATCAGGAAGATGTCCATAAACTCACAGACAACCTCTGGCACCCCCACCATCTCAGCGTCCACTGACTCTACTGACAGCTCAGCTAACAAGGAGAGGAGGGGTTCCTCTCGCCTGCTTCCCTTCTGACTGCTCCGCTCGCTGGTGATGGTAACACGTCGGCCACCCAAGTCTGAGAACATGACCCTTCTTTGGAAACAGTCGATGACGGCGCACACATAGAATTGCCAGTCTATGCCTAGGATGAAATCGTATGGTTGTATCTGTAGCATAAGAAGATCGCTAACCGACTGATGTGGCCCTATCATCAGTCTACATCCTCGAAAAACAAACAACAAGTTGGTCTGACCTCCGACTGGTGTGCTCAACACCAGGGGCACTGGAAGTCTCTCGGCATCTAGACCTAGGGCCCGGGCTAGACTGGGTGCAAAAAATGAGTGCGAAGCTCCGATATCGAACAAGGCATAAGCAAGAGTGCTAAACAAATTGACTGTACCTCGAACAACCTCCGGCCCTGCTGGAGCTACTGCCTCTGCGGTGTATAGTTGTCCACGCCCGGCTCCTCTGCCCCTCAGCTGTCGGCTAGCTCCCCGAACACGCCCTGGTCGAGGTCCATGAGGTGCTCCCTGAGGTTGGCCTCCTCCTCCTATGTCTGTCCTCGGAGGAGCGGGAGCTCACTTTCCCTGCTGCTGCTATTGGAAAGGCCGGGCTAGAAGCTGTTGCTGGGGCGGGCGCAAGGGATGTCTGCCACCACCGTACTGTACCCGGTCCGGGCACTGACTCTGGAGATGTCCAGGGCTCCCACAGATGAAGCATCGCGTTCCTGGGCCCAAGGGAAAAGGGCGAGGACCAGGGGATCGAAACTGAAACTGTTGCGTCCTGCTCCCTACGAGTCGGAACCTGGAGGGTCCTGACGCTGGAGGACTGGTGCTGACGGCCTTCCCCTTCGATGGTCCGAGCTGGATCCCCTCTCATGACACACCTCCTAGAGCGTTCATTCTCTCCACCACTTCGTCTTTCTTCTAGACCTCCAAGTACGTCGGTAGGGTAAATGGGGTAACAGCATACTGGAGGGAGGGTCGGAGCGCCTCCTCCAAACATTTTGCCCGAGACTCCTCTTCGGGAAAGAGGTCTGGAGGAAAACATAGGAGGTCCTTGAACATGATCCCTAGCTCCCTCACGGACATACTCCCTTGTTAGAGGGAGAGTAGCTCCTGTCTCTTTTCCTCCTTCATTGTCGAAGAGATGAATTCCGCCCGGAACTCCCTCTCAAAATCCACCCAAGCCACCTCAGCCCTTCTCCTCTCCCCCAGGTAAAGCGTCCACCACTGACGCGCCGCTCCCCGCATCTGGCTGACATCCAGAGGAACCCAATACTCGTTCGGGGCCCAAATCAGGCCGAAATCTATAACTATCTCCTCTAGCCAGCCTTCCGTCTTCATTTCAGAGGTGCTGCCCTCATACTTCTTGAGGGTCTGTCGCTGGAAGGCCTAGAGAGTCCTCTGCCACTGGTCGTCCTCCTCTTCTCGGTCATCTCTCGGCCGATCGGCCAAGGTAGTCTGTGGGGCCTCGATCGTCTATACTACACGTGGTCGCCTTCCAAGTGCCATAGCTGCAAGGTAAACAAGGAATGCCTAAGCCCAAGTAGTGCAGATTATTGTCTTTCAAACTTCTTAAAATTTTCATTTGTTCTTAATTCCAAAAATACCCCAGAAACACGAGAACACAAGTCATTATGATGCATGTACCTTTCCTAGGGTCTCCACCCTATAATCAGCGTGGCATCACTTGCTCGTTAGATAGGTTTAGAGTCCTTGCATCGGATCACTAGGGGCCCTAAAATCATGTGTCCTAGCCGGTCTTCCCTGGCCTAATTCACGCACCAATATCAACCAACACTATTTCCCTACCATCCCATGCATTCCTCACTGTGCCTAACTCCAGACTCCATCTTATCCCTCAATCATCATCCTCCTCTGATACCATTTTTTCATGACCCACCTTCACCAAAATGAGGGAAGGGTCAGCAGATTTCCAGGCCCTTCCTTCATTAAGTTGAAGGAGAGATAATGACCCCCGAGACCCGCCTTCAATAGGTCCTGGAGTGGCGAATAGCACCAAGGGTATAGAAATTTCTCACAAATGGAAGGCATTACCCCTTTTTGTTTTATAAGATCGAGAGATAAGATGATGAAACTCATCAACACCAAGGTAAAATAAAAGTAAAGCCAAAAGTAAACCATTCCCACATGCATGTTCCAAAAGTAAAGCCACAAAGTACAAAAGGTGACTACAAGGTATGTTCCAAAGAAGAAAATAATCAACTACAACTGCCCCAAAGGTCTGAGCTAGTATGGTCCTACATGATCCCCGAAGTCCTCTTGGAAACCTGAAAGCAGTTTTATATACGTAGGGTGAGCATACAAGTACACTCAGTAGGGAAAACCAAAGAATCTCGTGCACAAGTGGGGGAATGTACTAAAGTCTCGTGAGAGAAGGAGTAAACCAAACACCTATCAAGGTAAACAATCCACCCAAACCTCACCAAGGAACACTCCTAATATAACGCGAGTCAAGTAATATATATAATAAGAGCACATCAATGTTTGGGTACCCCGTGCCACTTTCCCACTGGTTATTGAGACATCCTACGCATCGGACCAATCCTACCATTCTCACCATAGTCCCACTGCCACACCCGCCCGCACACACCTGGGCCACAACCACACGCAGTCTCACTGCCGAATCTCGCCCGCAAACACCTGGGCCACAACTGTCACACATAACCACGACTTTAAACACCTAGTCCAGAACAACCACCACCACGCCCGAAGACACCTGGGGTTGAAGATCCCCTGCCACGCCCAAAGACACCTGGGCCTCATCCTAAAGATACTTGGGAAACTACCTGCCGCACACACTTGGAAAACCACCACACTACCCCGCCCGAAGGTTATTGGGCTAATAATGGACCTCAGGCCATCACAGCCTGCCCAAAGATACTTGGGCTATCCGGGAAAGGGAGCAGAAAAAAAGCTAATAACCAGTCACAAATAATAGTATTGGGAAAAACACCCTCCCCCATGAAATGGGGGTGCTCGGCACTAAGTACTCAACTTGGGTGGGGTGTGAATAAGAAACACAAAGCTACAAGTATATATATAGGTAACCAGCACTAACCCCAAACTAGGCTTTTCTTCAGAATGTCTACAGATCACAACATCACTCAAGTCCGAGTCGCAACTCTCGCAAACAAAACCCATTTGTGCCATTCTTGTTTTCATGTTCAGTAATAATGTTAAAATAAGTTTATGCACTACTGGGAAACTAACACCATAAGCGTAACCAAAGAAAAGAAACCAGCCAAACGTCAACTAAGTATCCACGCCCAGTTCTCTTGTAAAGTCACAACAACAAAGGAAAAGTGAGAACCCTTGAAGTACTAGAACCAGAAAACCCCGATACACTGCCCCGTGTCCCCTCCCCCAAAAAGGTTTTTCATCAACAGAGGATCCCACCCAAATTCGTGATATAAACTTGGTAACCACCCAGTCTCAAAACTCACAAACATTGAATCTGTAACAACAGGGGATCCCATCCCCAATTTCACAACCACCAAGAGTATAAAAACAGGGGATCCCATCCCCTCCCACATCTCCATCAATCAGTCTGCAAAAGGAACACCCAAACCACTACCACCGAAACAAAGCAGTTCCATGCCTGTATATTCAGTTTTATAAGATTTAACACACTCCATGATTTCAATTCCGTGTTTTGACCGGGGTTAGCACAGAAGGGATTGATCCTGGTGCTTTCAATTTATTCATCCGTGTATACGTGATTAACCATTTTACTTTTCACAGTAGGAGTTTATAATTACAAAACAAGCCATTAAAAACATCACGAGGGGTTCATTAGTGCACAGACAATGACCACCAATGGCCTCGATTTTCAGAAAAGCGTAAGCCAACACAACTCAGAAAGATGATTTTAATATAACAACATCAACGATCACATCCCCCCCCCCCTTCATTCTTTACAGGATTCGTTCATTATCTTTAGTTAGGTCTGGTTTATCCAATTCTACAGAATCAAAAAACACGCCCAACCCGCATGATACACAAAACAGAGAGACGAAGGAGAAATTCCCTACTTGTTGATAGGTGATCGATGATTAGGCCGGGTGCGGAATTTTATGGATAACGATGCGGCTTTCCCGATGCACCAAAAGATGTTCGTGAAAATCCGCGATCGAGGAAAGAAGAAACCATGCCTAACCCTTTAGTTTATAAGGGTCGTGGATAGTTGAGGTAAGAACGCGAAACCGCGTGAGCGGGGGTCGTGGGTTGACCACACTGTTGGGAAGTTGCACATGATGATATTAAGGTGTTATTTAATATCTCCATCGGGGCTGCTTCTCGGGATTTTAAGGAACTAATTACGGGCTTTAAGTGGTTTTAAAAGGAGTAAAAGAATTAATTTACGTCAAAACTTATGTTGCAGGAGCGGAAAAATCAGGTACTCGGCGAGGGGACATGGTTCCACCATCACGGTGTCACCCTCACGGTTCCACCGTCACGGTTCCACCCTCATGGTGTAACCCTCACGGTGCCACCGTCACGGTTCCAGTGTGGCCGGTGTCACCCTCACGGTGCCACTATTTTGGTGGAGCCTCACTTTTGGCAATGTAATGGGCCAGGAGGGTCCGGGCCATTACATTAGATACCTCTTAAACGATTCTCATCCTTGAGATGGTGGCACCGTCACGGTGCCACTGTCACGGTGCCACCGTCACGGTCTCACCCTCACGGTGTCACCGTCACGGTCTCACCCTCACGGTGCCACCTTCACGGTCCCACCGTGGCCGGTGTCACCCTTACGGTGCCACTATTTTGGTCGAACCTCACTTTTGGAAAAGTAATGAGCCAGGAGCATCTGGGCCATTACACAGACATACCATGATCACCATGGAATCTAGGAAATAACCAAGAAGTACTTGATCCCACCACTCCACTCGATGTTTATTAAGGGGTAAAAAATGGAAGAAAATCACTAAGAACCATTGTGATGATTCATGGATGTATACACCAATAAACAAAATATATGGAAACCCCAAATCAATTTCACCCCAACATTAAATCAAAATAACATTCCACCACAAAAAATTAGATAATAAACAAAAAATATCAAAATAATACCAAGAAACTATTTTAAACCTTCCACTTATATTTAAAAATCCAAACCAACTTTATTCCAAAGTCACTTTTCCAAATACACCACCCACTTTTCAAATAAAAATTTAATAATATTGTCTTTTTTTTTTAAAATGAAGCCTCTACATAATTAACCATTTGATTAAACTTTTTCCCAAAACTTATTTTTATTTTGAAATCCACTAATACTGACCAAATTCAGACCAAAACACGACTCACACCAATCTCCTGCAATGGGGAACAAGTGGCCATGAAAAAACTGGCTACATGGTTTAGTGGACCATTCCCCTATCATGTCCCAACCACTAGGAGGACCTTAAACCAAGCACTTGAGTTCTGCATGGGTAACTACTCCACGTAATCCCACCACACATCATTGGTTCACGTTGATTTTCATCCCCCATCCACAATTGGGATAAGAAAGAGTTTGTGATTCTCTTCTCATACCTAAATCCTAAGTCCCAACAGTCAAATCACTATGTCAGCTGAAGATCCCAAATTACAAAGGATTTATTTAATACAATTTGTTCACATAGTAGTCTAGGCTTCCCACTGAACTGATTCCTAACCTAGTTCGCGACAATTATTGAGTTGAATTCTTGATCCTCATAGGCTAGAAAATTGAATCGGGGAGCAATGAGATCATAGTGGAAATTTTTTATCTAAATAATAATAAGGATAAAATAAAACATATCATGCATAAAAAACCAATAATAACTAAATATAAATAAATACATAAATAGAATCAAAATATAACTATAGATGAATAAAATGGAAACCAAAACAAAAATACAACAAAACTAAAATTAAATGATTTCCATATGGTCTCCTAGGATACAACAGTAATATCAATATCCTTCTCAAAACAGAACCTCTAAGGAAAAAACTTGAACCTACCATATATTTTAGGTCTACCGAGACCAAGTGGCATAAATAGGGTGGGAGAAAAAAGAATTCAAAAGGTTACACTATAAATCCCATTAATTTACCTTCCTAAAACGGTCTAAAAACACCGATTTGATATACATATAATAAAAATATTTTTTATCATTTAAAAATATAAACCCAAAATCATGTTATTCATTTAAAAAATAAACAAAAACTATATTATTTTCCTTAAAACAAATTCCATTTTTAAAACCCATTTTTGAAAACTTGATATCAAATGAAAGAACCAAACCAAGAAAATCAAAGAACTAGGCTGAAAATAAAGAAAAAAATACATGTTCATAATGGTAAACATAAAAATATAGTAACAAAATGATAAATTAACATAATAGGAACAGATAGATAGTAATCATGGAAATTTCCAAAATATCTCTATAAGAAATCCCTGGATGTACTCATCTCATTCCCACATTCTAATGTATTGTGTAGATCCATAGTAAGTCACCTACTTGGTTTCTCTAAACTAGTCTTACCAATATAATAAATCACTTGGCCTATAAACAAATATAAGGGTTCCAACCCATCTTCTCAGGTTCGAAAAGAATCCATAACTCAAAACATTAGATTATTCCCATGAATCCAATTATAACAGTATGTGGTGAATGATTAGTTCATCACATTTATGGAACTAACCAATAACACATAGATTCCATGGTGCATGGATAGACCAAACACCAAAACTACATATGAAATGAACCTATCCTCAAAGGGTCTTCCATTGATTTTTCAATCACAATTCAAGCCATAAACAATTGAAAAAAATCCTACAAATAACATGAGTTTCAAAACCAATTTCTAAAATGCCACAGGTAACAGTCGAGCCTTAACATTTCCAAAACCAACTCATTTTTAAAACCATTTCTAAAACCAAGGATAAAAGATAATACATGCTTTAAAAGTCGACAATGGGAAAAAATTTAGATAAAAAATTCACACAAAATTTTATTTAATTTTAATTCAAGAATCTAATTACCAAATAACTCGAGCTTTAGAGAACCCATTTGAAATAAAGGGGGGATAAATTAGTGAAGAAGTGGAAGAGGATCATTTTTAAAATTGGGATTAAGAGGGAAATTTTCTAAATGAATACAATACCATTTATAAACACATATATGTTGTTATTGTAAACATGTAGATATTCCCACATCCAATGGCTAAAATAAATAATAAAAAAATTACAGAAGTAACGATTTAATAATCGTACATAACGTGGAAACTAACTCACACCCATCCAATAAAATATAAAGAGGAACCAAATCCAAGTACCAAACTCGATTCACATTAAAAAAAAATTATTAAAAGATAATCAAGGAAAAACACTACATAAATCACCTAATTTCACCTTTAAATGCCAAGGGTCATTTTATAACTGACCATACATATATATATAAGTATAACAAGGGAAAAAACATTTTAAACCCATTTCAATAAAGTTTCAATCATGAAAACTTAATTATAAAATCAACAACACATCCAAATAATGAGAAACACATTGTGAAATTTATTTAGAACACAAAATAATAAAAAATTTTGTTTCTAAAATGCAATTGAAGGAAACAAATTACTTGACAACATGAAGATGAAATAAAACACCCATTGGAGGATGAAGAAAGCCCAATGGATTAACTAAAAACCCTTACATAAAAAACCAAATTAACCAACCCTTATTCAAGGGTTTGGAAAATATGGAGACATGAAAATAAAGAAGAAGAAACCAAGTGAGGATTTGAACAAGAGGAGAAAATTTTAAAAAAATAAACTCACGTAAATCCAAAAAGGAATACTCATCCAAGGAGGAGGAGCGAATGATAAGGTAGTCTTGGGATCCCCACGGTGCCTATAGTTTAACAGGGGGAGAAGAATACTAAATGGGATTAAAAGGAGGGAGTGGAAAAGAGGAATTTTAAATTTTTACTGAAATTGAGAAACTCACAGTTTAACCGCATGATTTTTTAAAATGTACACCATCTGTGTACACCCCACTGAAGGGGGAGGACACCCACATATTCTGGCCTCATTCTATGGGAAACCGTGAACCAACTGTGAAAACATATGTATAAAATTATATATCCTCCCCACATTTTTAATAAATTTTCTCTTTTATTCATATGCAAGGAATTCCCCATGTCTGAAACACAACCTTGGAGTCACACAATTTTACCAGGGCTTCGTATAGTTGGGGAAAACTTAAGCTCAAACATTTCACAAGTCCATAAGACACCTGAATCATCAAAAAATAAAAAATAATCACTGTAAAATTGACCTAAACTTCAACTGACCAATCCATAATCAATAAAAAATAAAATAAATAAGAAATTTTTGTTAGGGTGTGACACTTTTTCTTAATAGTGATTTTATTAAATGATTTATAATCAATAAAAAGTATGATTGAACCAAAAAAAATCAGAAAATAAATAGGATCACCCCTTGGTGAAGTGATAGGACGAATGAATCCTTTATCGTGATACTCTTTCAATTGATTTTTAAATTAAAAAATATCAACTTGAGACATTGAATAAGTGATTTTTTAAATTGGGTTACAATCAGGAACTAACACAATGATAAACTCATCCTATGGATGATGAATAACACTAGGAAATTCATTATAATATACGTCCTTAAATATATTCCCTACTGGGATATTAGTAATTTGAACATTTTATTTCCATTCAATGACATGATCTATTTTCACTATTATCTCTAATTATTTTCTCAACTTTAGTGTAGGTTCTTAATGGTTTGAAATCATTGAATAAAACATTATTAGATTTTCAATCTATCATAAAATGATAAATTAAAATCCAATATATAGACAAAATAATATGAAACTCTACAATGAGATGTTCAATAAGATTTACTGAAAATACCATCCGACTAATAAAACATGGAATATTCCATTAAATCCTGTCTTTATTAATATCTCCACCATGAGTTTTCACAAAATATACTATAACATTTTCATGAGGTGATATAAAATTTAACTATAAACATTTTTATAAATTAGGGTATGAAAATATCCAGATTCAAACAAGGGGTTGGAAAATTTTGAATAAACATATAACATACCAATCACCACAAAATTATATGGAAAAACATCAACCTTTATAGTAAAAAATAACATTTTCACACCATTTGGATTATATATTTATTATTTACACCATGAGTAACTATATTTGAGTACATATTTTCATAATTCCACAACATATTTCAATTAAAACATCTCACCGTTGATTTGATATTTTTTACACCAATCCTGGATTTTAACAAACTATTTTTTATAGTCATGAACCCTATGATCAAACAGACTACGTAGGAAAAACATTCCCAATCTTATAAAACTTTCCCTTAAATTTCTTTTACCACACTTTGAACACATTGTTGTCTACCTCTATAATTCTTATTTTGTTTCTTATTAATTAATTTCCACCGTGATTATTTCTAAATTTGTTCCTATCGAGGAATTTAAGTGTCAAAAAAACTATATCATCTTTATCAACACAACAAACACCATTCCCATCACTCTTAAATTCTTATACAGCCAAATCCCATTATAAAAATGTTGTCAATCCTGAGTAAAATATGTTAAATTTACTATCATGTCACCAAATAATATTTGGTACTCACAGGTACATTATTATATAATTATATTCATACATATATACTGAGTTTTCATTACTTTTGTTTCAATTACATGAATTATTTCCTGCATTATAAGGGAAAAACCAAATGAAAATATTTGACCCAAAAAGTAAAATTAAATGTATCCCATTCCATGGAAGAAAGATCACATCCCTCTCTATTATTCTTAACCAAAGGCCACATTCAATAATTTTATCCTTGAAAACAATAAATCAAAATGGGTTCCATTTTATTTAATGAACTTCCCATGAAATTAAATATATTTTCTAGAGCATTGATCCACCATTCAACTATAACTAGATCTAAAGTTCCACTAAAATCTAGAGGGTGTTGTTTTAGGATAATATCAACTATACATACATTCCTATATGGTTAATAAAGTTTCTCTTTAACATGATGCCACATCAATTTTTAGTATGTGTCAACATATCCATAACTAAAAATAATTTAGTTCCAATTCCAACCTTTCTAAAATTCTATTTTAGAAGATTATTTTCCTCTTAATACCTTCATACATCAATATCTGTGTTTACACATTCCATAAAAATTTCAATAAAGATATATATTAGAAAAATCATCATGGTAATCTTATAATTATATATAATTTCAACTTAAACATAAAGTATAACGTTTTAAAGGTATTTTGTTTACACAATCCAAAACACTAAAAAATATATAATCCTTTATTTGGAAATGAACAATAAGAACCCTACCTTAATCATAATATAATATTCAGTTTTTCAATATGAATACATTATCTTTAATTTGAGGATATATACTGTTAATAAATTTATAGAATTAAGAAATCACCATTTGATGAAATTAATATTGTACAAAAAAGTGTAACCTTCACTTAGTATCCATTTTTTCTTTAAAACAAAAAAAAATTATTATATGAAATGTATTATTTTTATGAAATATCACAAAAAGTTTCATATTGACCTCAACCTTATCCCTAATCATCCTGAAAACCATATAAAAATTTTAACTTTTGGTATGACGACACAAAATATCAGTAATGATGATAAAATAATAAATCAAGTGGTCCATTGAAAAATAAAAAAACCATAAAAATGGATACCTTTATCACATTATTCAATGATTGTATGAAAAAATTAATTTCTAAAACCCATGCTAAAATAATTTCAGAAATAACTGGATCTCAATTAAATACATAGGAGAAACCAGTTTCGTTAACTCCCTCCTTGTTTCCTATGAAAACATGGAACATTACCTGATGCATTGGATAGATATAATGGGGATCACCCAATATAGAAACTATATTATTCTCACAAATTTATAATATATATAATTGTCATGTACCATATCACGAATACAATATTTTATGGTTAATCATATTCATTATATAACCCCTAGAAAACTCATTTTAACCCATATGAAAAACACGTTCAGCTATTAAAATACACTATACTTTTAAAAAGAAATATTCCAAAACAAAATAAACCAAAGATAAGAAAAAGAAGGTTTTTTTTTATGAAAACCTGAAATCTTGTAAATGAATCCAAAAATAATATAATATTTGTGATGAAAGAAACCTATTGAAAACATATATGTTAAAATAGAATATTTATTTTGACTTTTGTAATGAAAGTTAAAACATTCCGTAAAAAGATTCCTTTTTTAAAAAAAAATCATGAAAGTAAAAAAAATAGATATTAAATTTCATTACAATTAATTTATTTCTACATAAAAATTCATGAAACAATTTTAATAATATGGACTTCGATGAAAAATCTATTAAAAATAAATACTAATGACATTTAAAATAGGGTTTATATAAATATGTCTCGTACGTAAAGTCTAAATCATCACATACAATATTTGTCTTCCTAAATAATAAACTTATGATAATTATTCACATTATTAAGAACCCTTTCATATGTCAATTATTCATTTAATTTTATTTAATACCATTTTATAATCAATTACTTAATCAATTTAGTCCACATCATGCATTTTGATGATATTCGACTCATATGCTTAGATTGACATCAGTATATTGAATATAATCAATGTGATATTTTTTTTAAATATTCAATAAAATAATAATCATGGAAGAATTATAATTTTTTTTAATCATTTATACATTTTATACCATCTGAGAATCAAGGTTATGAAAAATGAACTACTTTACAATCATGGAGACCATAGGTCATATGTACACCTGAGTAACGATTCCTTTTTTAAAAGATAATTATGTAAAGAAGGTAAGTATTATTTATAATTTTCATAATGAAAATTATATTTTAAATACAATATTATTTATTTAAATAAAAATATATATACCATTGATATGATGTGTAATGAAAGATGAATCACAACGTTTTATGGAGGTGGTCATCCCCACATGAAATGAAGAACGTTGTCATTTTTCAATGAATGTAAAGGTAAAAAATATATGATAAAATACTTATATATAATGATAAATATTTCATAAATATAATACATATGCATTAAATCTATCATTATATTTAGTCATTATAGGTTGTGATGGAAAATTAATTAAATCAGTTCGCAAGTAGGTTGTCTTTCGTACACATTAACGATAGTTTTATTTCCCATTTGATTGAAGATGTGATGGACATATTGTATTCCATTAACATAATAATAATTTTTAATGGATTATATTTATGCTCTTATTTTAGTATGGTTGAAAAATATTTTGAGGATGTAGAAGATGAAATAAAATGAAATTTTAATTTTATGAATTATACTTCTTCATTGGAAAACCTCTTAATGTTTACACAAAACAGTTTTACTAGGTTTTTATTATGATAAAAAAAGAAATATAACATATTGGGAGAGATTAATGGATGGGATATGGTTTGGATTTTATGAAAAAAAAAATTATGGTTGTGTTTCAATAAAAGAGGAGAGGAGTTTACATTTTATAAGTGAGGGGAGGGGCGCTCTTGTAATTTCATAAAGTATTAAATAAAATTAAGAACTTTTATTGTTAAAATTACTCCAAATTGATTTGATTCGAATATAATATTATTATGAGTCAAAATAATCTCATCAAATAAATTTGTTTATAGTTAATATTTTGTTTTTACCCATAGAATTTTTAACCCGTGCTAAACCTTTTTTAAGATTAACGTGATAACAATTGTTTTTATTCATTTGGGGTAAATATATTTAATATAAAATGAATTTTTGTCCAATAATTTGACCATGATTTATATATTTAACCATTAACCAATAAATTTTCCAAATATATGGTTTTTAGTAATTTTAAATTAGTTTAAAATTATTATTTATTATAAAATATCATTAATGGATTTTTGGAATGAATAATTTTATTTGACATTGAACTTAAAAATAGAAATAACGGAATTTAATTAAAACCCTTTAAAACACTCCATAAAATGATATATCTAAAAAAAATTGTCTGACAAAATATTTAATTAAATTTATGTCACTTTTAAAAAATTTAGAACCATTTATTTTATATTAATATTAATTGAATTAATATCGTGTTATCATTGTGTAAGATATTAAGGTAATTATTTGATCACTAAAATATATAAATAAAATAAGATGATAAAGATAAAAAATTTCTAATAAAAACCTATTTATTAATAAACATCAGTTTTTTATCCCTATCACAAAATATTATATGTATTAAGAGTAAGATAGTGATATTTTTTACATAATATTTTAATTAAATATTATTATAGTCAAACTAATCTCATTAAATAAGACAATTGAAATGGTTAGGGTCATTTTTAATCCTTATCAAATTTTTTTAACCTAATTTACATGATTCACACATACTGTGGTGACAAAATATTTTAAGGTTACAATTCATAATAAAAAAATTGACATATTTATCAAATTTGTACTTCCTAATTATAAATATGAAATCCATTTCAGATAATTAAAATTTTATATGTGGATGAATATAATTTAAAATTGAACCTACAAAACTGATGAAAATTGGTTTTCATTTAAATGCATTTTTAGTGATATAATTCTTTATATACCAAATCGAAATATAAATTTCATTCCAAAAACTATAATTTTATTATTTTTAATAAAAATTAACAAATTAATTTTTTTTAATACAATATAAAATTTTCCATTGTTAATACTTGAAAATAAAATATACTTTTTAGTAAAAATAAATATTTTTCGATCTTCATTTAAAAATCAATCTTCAAATAAAAATTTCTAAAATTCACCCAAATATAATTTTCACTTGATGAGTTCTAAAATGAATTTCTATTTTTAAAATTCAAAATCTAATATTTGGAATTGAAGCCTCAAAATAAAACTACATTTTTAAACAAATTTAGTAAGTATAAAACTATTTTCGTTTTTGGCTAGAAAATTACACAATATTCTTCTAATGACAATTACTATATAAAATCTAATTAATTAATATGTATAATATTAGAAAATGATTTATTATTATATTAACCATTTTGTTAAATTTACTATGTTTATTAATGTTAAATAATATTCATATTTTTTTATAGGTGTACATATAATACAATTTGATGGTAAAGTCTTGTGAAAAAAGATTAGACTCATTAGTCCCCCTATATCGTCTACACAAAAATGGTCAATAGATGATGTATAATGTATATTAATATTTAAAAAATGGCCACAATGTTTGAAAAAAATTCTTATGAAATACACTTCTTAATACACGTGATATAGGTGTAGATCTCGTAATTTAATTATATAAAATATATTTTTAATCCTTTCAATACATATTAATTTCTATTTTTTAGTGTGTATTGGTTTCTAATTACAATCATTTTGGATACACAAAATATATATTTTTTGGATCCAATGATTTGATACCCAACAAATAGAAATCACATGATGACTTTTATCAAATTTTAATACACTAAAAGAAAAATTTTACAAATAATATTCATTTTATAGATTTTATATTTTGTTTTAATGAAAAAAAAATATGAAATTAAGGTTTCTAAATATCATACAAATCATGTAATGATGAAATTCAATGAGCATAATAAGCCTATTTGATTTTAAATGTAGATAAGTATCATGGTATATTGAATAATATTTCACTGTTGTTTCCGACGCTTTCATTGGAGCACACCGCTCGGCCATGTTGGACATTTTCTTGGCTGTGCATTGTACCCCATTTTCCCAAATTTCAATTGTGGTAGAAACTCATCTCCTCTTTGGTGATGTATGGTCCTTGACTGAAATGGGATGATGGGATTTCAACCTCTCCTTCTATAGATTCTGCTATGAAAATAATATCTTAGTCTAGGTCTCCCTTAAATATTAAGTCATTTTCTGTGAAACCTTTCCTGGTGCCATATCATTATAGATGTTGTTTAATTAAACTTCTTTTTTAGGAAATTCAAAAAGGGTCAAGTCACGACATCAACTTTTGGTCAAGGAAGATATCGTGTTGGTCATCTATGTCATGTATGAATGTTGGAACCTTTGTACACTTGAATTCTCCCATATTAGTGGGATTCTTGAGGAATCCTGCTCAAAATGAGGGGTATCTTATTCTATAGACATTTCTATGAGGTTATCCTCAACATCCCATGAATAACACAGGGTATACCATGAGTTTAACATCTAGAGGAGAAAGATGGGAATGATCAAAACACAGAAGAGAGTGGATCATATTGATACATCCCTTTGAGGAATCACCTTGAAGTTTTATCAGGTGGATGGGTTAAAACATCCATGAGGACGGATCCTGGATGGTGTGTCCCAGAAAAGGAAGGTTTCACACCATGAAGGCTGATCGTAACACTACAAAGGGTCAGATTAGAGAATGTTTGTCCCTAAAAAGGGGACACAATGGTTTACTATTAGTTGGGATTGAAACTCATAGGGGAATCAAACATACCATATTAAGAAGATAGGGATCAAAACCCATATAGTTCAAAATGATAATTTGGGGATTACACGTGGTTAGATTCCCATATGGATGACAGGAGTTTACTAGGATATGGAGGCCTAGGTAAAATCCAGGTGGATATTGAGGAATTCTTGAGGGGTGAGTAGGGATGATATGGAAACAATGTGGAGATGATGGTGTGGGATTAAACTATAGGGAGGTTTTCTATGTATCCTCATGGTGGGTAATCAATGTTCACGATGTTCGGTGGAGAAATGGGACACCTTAGAAGGTGCACCATGAAAATGGATGCATAGATTGGGACCCCGATGATGTATAACCCCCCGGTTTAGGTCATGAAATTCTTGAAACACAAAGGATCAGTGGTGATACCTTGATAGGAAATGGGTGGTTGTATTGAACCTTATGAAGACTTCCAATGTATCCTAGTGGTGGGAAATCAATTTCCACATAGTTCAGAACTGGGCATAGAATTGGGGTGTACAAAAGGGACAGCGGCCCAAATATATGTTGGGGATTATATATGGTTAGTATCCCATCACAAAAATGGAACTCTTGATTGAAGGATCATGGTGGATTTCATGGATGATGCTTGGTTTTCTTCCCGGGGAAGTGGGACATGTGGTTGGAGCATACACATGGTTAGAAGCCCCTATTGATGGCTCAAAACACCATATGGAGGGGGGTCTGGGATATGTGTCCCATAAATGGGAAGATGTAACATCTTTTTGATACATCCCTAAACGGGATCAACAAATCTACCATTGGATGGGGTTCAGCCTCTTAGAGTTATCTTACGTTCCCTATTGGGATCAAACCCCTTGTATTTTGTAGGAGAAAGGGGCATATAGTTTAACATCCTGTAGGACGAAGTGGAACCAACGTGAAGTGGTTATAAAATATGGGGGATAAGATTGAACCTCATGAAGTCTTCTTATGTACCATGTTTAAAATACAAGGATCAAAGTCCATATAGTTCTGCAAATAGGGTCATGGGGATTATGTATGGTTAGTATCACAAATAGGATGTAATGGTCGATTCTTACTATAATCCAACATTAGTTATTATCGATGTGAGATATAAGAGCTAACAGTATACCTGACGATAATTTCATGAAAGATGCGACCATGGGGGTGGTAGATATTATGACATACTCTAGGAGGGAACCTCGAGGAGGGTGACCCCATTTATGAGGAAGATATGGCCATCATCTAAGGAATATCCTATCAAAATTTATTTTGGATTAGGTAGAGACATACTGAGTAATACATGGTGAAAAAGTGAAAATGGAAAGAGAAGATGGGATATATCTGATGCATGTCCTCGTTCAAGTCCTCCCTGCCATTCCACACATGTGGTTATCACTGTTTAATGCCATCTATTGAGGACTATGGGAGTAGGGTAGTTTAACGTAATGCATATTCGATGATGGGGACTCACTCCTCACCCCATGGACTTAAATATATCATACCCACCCACACATGGGGATAGGAAATCTCAATAAATTCTAGATAGTATTGAGGTTAAGTATTGTTCAATTGAGGGGTTCACTATAGCGTGGAAATGTGAATAAGCAATAGTCATTAGAATGATTATGTGTAGAAGCATATTACATGTAATGAAACATTAAACACCTCCTAGGTAACATTAAAATAAATTTGTATGTGCCCGAAGGGTCTCATTGGATGGCATTTTGTGAACCAGGAGACCTCACTAAGAGGGGCTTCAAGAAGCTTTGATACTTGGTAAAGAGAAAGATCTCTCTTGAAGGCGGGTGCTTCACAATGAATGGTAAACGAGGTCTCCACTGAGTGAGAAGATTCATGAAGCATGGTGACCTAGCTAAGGCGTAGAGAATATATGTGTTTAGAGGGTGATTTGAGATAGTTGAATGCTCTATGAAATCCTAAGTACCCAATAGGGACTCCTTGCTTCGTGATGCCCATGGTGCTTTGTGAAGGGAATCCCGACTTTAAGTGGATGAAAATTGGAATAAAGGGAAATATGGTTAACAATTTTCAAATACCTTGGGTGATTCATTTTCAGAAAAGATCATGGAGTAATGGGTGCTTCGGGAAATGGGAGATCAGATGGTTAATGTTTAGGGTAATAGTGGTTATGGAGGTGAGGGTGACTCACCAATTTTTAGGCACTTGGGATCATGATGCTAGGAGGTGCACCACAAAGGAAAATCATGCTTCACGAATGGGGGAAAATCTTTTGGACTCATGGAGGATTTTTTCACTACATTGTCGCATCATCAAAGAGCCAGTTGGACTCACGGAGCCTCCTATCACTACATCACAGTAGCATCACAATGATAAGGGTATTAGTGACAGATCTTTGTGAAATAGGCACCTTTGGTGATTTTTATGCCTCATAAAGGTAAAATTTTAACCCAAATGGAGTCATCCTTTTTTAATCCACCTCTAGCATGAATTTCAATGCCAAAAAATGCCACCCCCCTCAGAATGGGATCCGAGGGGAAAAGGAGGGTAAGATTCTAATGGTAGATCACTAACAACTTATAGATTTAATATATGTCTCATGATGGGGGTTTGCGGTGCATGGGGAACGATCACCATGAAGCTCACTTCAGTAGAGGTTTCCGCAAAGTTCATAAAGTTAGTTTCTATATATTCATATTTAGGGACCCCTTTTTTTACATTCTATCTCCACAAACTATGCTTGATCTCTCGAATAATGAAGCTCTAGCACCCCTATAATTCTATTTGAGAATCGGGGTCCTCGTACAAGTGCTACAAGATTACTGCTTAGTGAACTAGGGCATCACGATCATTTTTTAAACTATGAAGCACAACAATTGCATCAATGCTTCATAAGTATGTGCTTCACAAATGAGCATTCTGAAAAATCTTGGTGACCAAAGATTAAAAATTACCAAGTCTCAAAATAAATGGCCAATCCAGAAGTTTCTTGGGTGGTCCTTACAGATGATGCTCATAGGGAGGGCATGATAAAAAAATTTGAGATCATAGAATGTGTGAGAATTCATTCCGACCATGAGTTCTTGGCAGGGCATATGACGGAATGGGAAAAAGAATTTATTTCTATGCAAGATATTTTTTGTGAACGGATTTAGTTTTAGGAATGAAGTTTCCACCCTTGAAGCATGTAGGTATGATCCAAATAACTAGTTCAGGGGCGCACCGTATTAGTGTTCGTGGTTTGGGGTTGTTTATTTTCATACAAGGAAGGACCATTACCCTAGCACTATAGACTTCTATTATATCCATGTCAATTATGATGATGGGAATGCATTTCCTCCAATGGTATTTCCACCGAAATACCACACCATTCTCATAGAGGGCTTAGGGAACCCGATAAACGGTTTGACTGATAATTGGGATCTATACCAGGGCAGAAATTTCATGGATGAATGGGCTTGGGCCTACTGGGTGTGTGCATCATGCATTGAGTTCAGTGCAGAGATGAGGTGGGTAGGCATGTGTGACACTGCATGGACTTCTCCATTCTACATCTACCAACCATAAGATATAATGTTGTAACTATTGGGAATGTGTTTTTCAAGAACCAACATATTCAATCTTCACCATGGAAAGGTCGACATTAGCCTCTAAGATCTATACCATGTTTTAGGGTTTCCAATTATAAGGGTGATGTATGATGTCTTTCCACCAACATAAATTAAATTGGAGGATCCAAAGCTGATGCCACTACTAGAGAAAACACTGATGGATATAGTATCATGAAAATATATGCAGTTAATAAGGGATGTCCACTTTAAAAAGTTATTTGTACATTTCTTGAATTTCCCATCGGAGCATCCCCCTGAGGGAGAGGAGGAACCCATGATGTTTCCCGTGAGGCCATGTACCTATCGAAGAGGGTCTCAACACAGAAATGGGGGCTCTTACTTGTGAATTATAGAGTAAATTGAAAGGCAGTAATGGAGGTTCAGTTTCAACATTGAGAAACAACTAATGGATAGGTTGGATCAGTTTTTATCTTCACTCATTATCTGATAGAGGATTCTTGTCAGGGACACACACATAGGTGTGTGGAAAAGAATATTAATTATGTAATCCGTGCTAACAATGGGGTAGCACATGAACCATGGGGATCGAGTGTTGGAAATGGTGTATAAGCTGATTTGGAACATCATTGAGGGTAAAAGACAAAACATCTATGTGGGTCATTTAACTTCTTATATGGCTAGGTGGCATTGCACAGGGAATATGAGTGTCTAAACCCCATTTTCTCTCTTGATTATGACTTTCGATGATCCATTCTGAATGTATTGGGGAGTTTATGAATTATAAAAAACTCACTGGAAATTCTGAACATGATTTGGAAGCCAGATAAATTAAATTTTCCTCTAGTCCTCCTACCAATGAGAGTATTCACCAATGATGGGATAGTAACTAAGGATAAATGTTCATATCTTCGAGCCTCTTGAGGTAGAGTTTTAGTTTCACTGTTATATTTCAAACACAAATGTGATCCATGTACCCCACATCTCTTTGTGAAGAAATTCTAGTGTTTATGTAGGTTAACCCCAAATGTTTACATGTAGGTACACCATGAGGATCACCTATGTGTGATGAGGAAACTATATATCATGTTCACAAGGGAGTATAGAAAGATGCAGAATGATCTACCTCAACCTATAGCTACTTACATGTTGATTTAGCAGTACGCCAAAAGCTGAGAGGTATCCTACATGGGAGACATTATGAAGTGATGGATTACCCGAGTTGACGATGGGGTGTCCCCTCCTCACCAAGGATGGGGTCGGACAACGGAAAGAATTTGTCATGGTGGGATGGTCAATTCACACAACGGTGGTGGAGTAGCAGAAACTAGACTAGTAGTTCAAGGGCTATCTCTGGGATAATACAGAAGAAATGAAGTAGATCTAGTGGTTACCACTGAGAAAACTCAAGATGAATGAAGGCCACCGAGGGGATTCTACTGAATATCTATCCAAGATCATGGTAAGTGATTCTGTTGTGTGGATATTCCTAAAGTTGTTTTTTACTCGAAGCCATGGGATTCTTGGGAGGTCAACAAAAGAATTCCCAATTCTTTCAAAATGTGGGACTATCATAAACAGTTCAGGATGTATATTTTCGAGAATATCCAGGCTAAGGTCGGCTTCTTGGTGTCCCAAGAAGAGGGGGAATGGTATATGGTTGAGATGGAGGACATAATAAACTCCTGAGGAACCCCACATCAAATTATGGATTTGGTGAATGTTTTTAATGACCTAATATCCCCACCACAACTATTCGTTTCTGAACTGGCGAAGCACATTTACCCTACCTGTGGGATCATAGTCTTGTAGTGAAGATGCTGAATGGGGAAGCCCTTCGGAGGAAGGTGATGTTGTGGACATGGAGCAGGGAGAATTTGATAAAACTTTTTAGGTAAGATATTATAAATTCTTGTATGATACAGTATTACTCATTTTGTCCAAGTTTCTCAACAGACATTTGTTATGGGCAGGAGAGAATAACACAAAATACCCCTTCCAACAGAACAACGGGCGTGGAGGGGAAAGCTCCAGAACCTGTGTATGGATCAAATGTGGGTGCAGGGTCTAGCAGGGCTATGGAAACTTTGATCGATCCTCCAGGATCTTCGGAGATCCCAACCATATATTGGGGGCCATGTTCTGGGGTTCCAATAGTGACTATCCAATGGTGGGAGAAACTATTGTATTGTTGTATGTATTCTTCCTCATATAGTCACAAATGTTGTTCACCCAACCATGTCACCTGACATCATCCTTATCTGAACAGGTTCTTGAATTTGTGGGCACACTATTAATTTGGATGGAACGAGGTCTCATTGGTCCTTTTCTAAGGGTAATCAATTTTACATATAATTGAATGCCAACGTTGACTAGACCATGACAATCATAGCGGCTGGTAGAACCAGGGAGGAACCTAAATTTATTGATGTGGATTCCAGATATGAAGATAAACCACACAACATAGATCCTAACCCATTTGATACAATTCTAGATGAGGATACTAATTCCGAACTCTTTGATTCATTCCCATAGTATTAACCTATATACCCAGAAGAACTGGATGAGTTTGCCTCTGATGCGGAGGACAGTCGAGCTGTCCATCACCGGTCATGTAAAATGATCAATTAATTCATTGATAACATATTGTAATCGATGTGGATCAGATAAATGGGAACACATTGTCTTAGACTATGGAATCTATACATAGAAGGATATATTCATGTGGTCCACATATTATCATATGAGATTATCTTACTGAAAAGGTACTGGAGAGAGGTCATAGCTTCAGTTTTTCCTCATAATATAGGAATTATGTTAGTATTCAGAAATGCCATGAGGATGAACATGAGATTCTGTCCTGGGAAACATGGATGGACTGGTGAAATTTCTTCAATAACAACTAATTGTAATGCATATCATGATTGTGGGTCCAGTTGGTGGAAGTCGAAGAGTAACTAAGGAAAACATCTCATAAAATGGACGACATCCGAAGACCAAATGTAGATCAGGGATGAGGAGCTCCATCCCATGACCAACGAGGAAGGAAGGGAACTCAGTCATCAATATCAAATCCTAGATTCCCCAAGACAAAGATCAGCAGAGATGAGATGCTCCATCAACGAGACAAATCCATAGGTGTTGTGATTTGTAGAACTCACAAACATATTTCATTCTAACTTTATTATTTATACTGTGTGCATAGAATGATTTTTTTGTTAATTACTACATTTAAATCATATCCATAAAATAATTAAAATTGACTCTAAGCTCATATGGGTCATACCCATTGTTGTATACAAGGGGTGACAATATTATCGTTCACTTTGGAAACGAGATCACCAGCTAACCGTCAAATACTCATGGTCTATCATCACTGACTAGCCACCTAGAGTATTCAGGATGAGAGAAGGGTTGTTCCTGGAGGACGAGGATCTCAAAAAGCCAAATTTCCTTTCCCAATGTGTTTCTAGTACATGATCTGGATAATTCAAGGCATGTTAGAACTAATCCGAACAAGTGAGAATGAGAAGTATGAATCATGACACCCAAAATTCAGTACACTGTGATAGTGGCATGATGATAGAGGATAATTTTTGACCTTATTCCAAACAAAGTATCCATATCTCAATATCTGGAAATGGGTATAAAAAAATGAGTTCCAACCACTAAACAAGTTCAAAAACATAGCGCTTAACTCGAAATGACATTCAATGTCTTCTAGTATATTAGACGAGGATGGTTGGTGAGCCAAAATGGAATGGTACAAGACCGTTAGGGGGTTCCTTAATACATGAAAGGTGATGGGGATCCAAATAAAGGGCACACAAATCATGTTGAATTATTGATGAGCTATTCAAATGGAGTATAATGATCATGAAATTATTTCACCACATCGAAGACACATTGGGTGGGTGCGATGGTATGAATGAAGATCAAGACCCTTTCCAGGAAGAACCTCTTAGGTGATGTCCTAGAATGTCTTACAGTTTTACATCATTCTACTGAACATGGTAAGAATGAAGTTTTTCATTGTAGGATAATGAAAAATATTTATATGATTGTTTAACATCATTTGACCAGGACACCACACATAGTTTAAGGTCATATTGCCTTAACCATGTCTACAAATTTAATGTCATGTTACAAGGACTAGGGGATTATAGTTTAAGGTCCTAGATTTATTACAAAAAATCATGGACAACATGCTAGGGTGGTTAATGGAATTAGGGTTGGGACTAAGTCAAAATACCCAAGTGTCTCTATGTATTCCATAAGGATGGTAATCAGTCCATATGTAGTTCTCAAGTTCCTTGTAGTTTAACATCATGTGTTGAGAACATTGGGTTGACACACAATTTATTATAATATGACTAGGACAAGTGAACCCCAAAGGAGAAATGTGTAGGGAATTCATCATAGTCCTGGCATGAATAAGGGAAAAGGAATCCCACACCACATCACACATTCTCAAACGGGAACCCTAGACAAGATTGGAAAATATGGTAAAATGATGGTGAGTTTAGGCTTGGGATCAATGAACCAAACATCACTATATATCCTATAATTTTTGGAATCAAGCCACATGTATTTCTTAAGGAAAGACATAGAAAATGGAAAATACCAAAGTGGGTGACATCCCCTTAAATGAGGAAAATCAGGGTTGTCATGTAGTTTAGTGTCGTGCGAACATGAATGCTAAAGAACATAGTTTAAGGTTATAGATTTTGGACCATAGAATGGGCCTTCTGAATTGGAAAAATGTAACATAGTTTTAGAAAGAAATATTATGTTAATGAAGACCAAATAGTTCTACAATGTATAAAAAATTCCTGAGATAAAACGTACGTATTTTGAAGTCATTATACCAGGGTTTTGGGAACTGAACTCCTAGTTTAAGATCATTGAGTTTGAACCGTAGGGTGTGTGACTCTTACATGCACATATAAACCCTATAAAAACCACTAATATCATGTCATCCATGCTTGGTGTGGGGAAAATGGGTATAGAAGGTATTTACAACATACATAAGCACATAATAGGGGAACAAAGGTTTGGAGTCAAGGACAACCCCATAGCATTGGCCCACCCACTCAATGTGTAAAGGTGTAGGGAGATATGGAACTAAGAGTATAGAAACTCCATTTAGGCATTAGGATGTGAGAAGAAATATGAATCAAGATGCCAATATCTAGGATGCAATGATATTAGTGTAAAGATGGAGGATAATTGTTAACCGCATTTGAAACACAATATCCATATCATGTGACCTAAGATGGAAACAAAAAAACCGAGGGTCAGTCACTGACCATATTTAAAACATGGGAGGAATCTGTCTCAAAATGGTGTTCATGATACTCTGGGACATTGGCCCAAAATTGAATGCAGGCCTTAAGGTGTTCATCCAAACAATTTGGGGGTTCATTTGGATGTAACAGTTAATGGAAACCCAATCAATGTGCATGAAAAATAATAGTGGTGGAATGAGAGAATTTCTATATAGAATTTAACACTCTATGTATCATACCACGGATCATCATATCACATTAAAGAAAGGAGGTAGAGGTATTCAACTATGGTTAAATGACTCGAGAAGAGGAGTGTGGGAAAGGGGGAAAGGGGGTTTATGAACCTGGGGCTAGACCTGAAGACAAAAATTATGGGCATTCCAATGTATCCCAGAAGGATTGGAATCAACACATACATATTTATTTAATGTTGTGTAGCTTTAATTCATATGGTAAGGACATAGAATTAGTTTATCATCATGCTAGACAAAAAGGTATATTAGTTTAAGGTCATAGAACTTAGACTATGTAAGTCCAAAAAAGGGCTAGAAATGTTAATTAACCAAGGGATGGACCTAAGGATGAGATGTTCGGGAATTCCTACATTTACCATTAGGATGGGAATCATGCCATATGTAGTTCTTGAATTATGTGTAGTTTAACATCATGTTGTAAGTCCATATGATAATTGTAAGGCCCCTGAAGGGGATGTGTGGCGTGGTAGTTGAAAACCTGATGTGAATGAGGAATGTAGAAGTCCACACCACACCATGTAATCTCAATTTACTATACTTAGGCAAAGAGGACAAAGAGATAACGGGATTTATGATACAAGGCATTGCACCTGACGATGATATGTCCTATCATTTCTATATATCCCAAAAGGATGAGAATCAATCCATACATAGTTTTTGAATATGGTGTAGTTTATCATCATGTGGTAAGGATGTAGAATTCGTTAATGTCACAGGGGATGGTGATATTGGGAGGTTTTATGTCTTGCATCCAAGACAAAAAAAATATAATGTCATCATGTGAAGTACTACTTGAGGAATATAAAATTTGTGGGAGGATTAATATACTCAACATCCATGGTGACAAAGGAGTATGCGCCCTTGGGGTAAACCTTGTGGATGATTGAAGGTCCCTCATTTTTGGGTTCCAACATTGGTGGATTACTTCCAGGTATCATTAGAATCTGCATGTCCAACACCATGTCACCTTGGAGGAATGAAAATAGGTGAACCTTTTTTAGAACGTATATGGATATCTTGTTATGGTACCTCTCGAGATTGTGTAAGGCATGGAGACTATTATCATCAAGGGCTTCCATCTCATCTAGATGACAAACATTTCTATCATCTACTGATCCTAAAAAACTATGTGGTGCGATGGTTATTGAATATATATGGGCAGGACAAATTTCGTCTCATACACTAGGGAATCTGGGGTCACCTAGCTGGAATTATGAGTCATTTTCAGGTAATCCCATAGAGTGTTGGGGAGATTTTCCAACCAACTCCTCCTGTTCAGAACATCTATATTCTGAAAAATGATAGAGAGGGTCTTGTTGAACAACTTCATTTTACCATTGACTTGTGCATGATAGTGTGAAATGTTGTTAGATCTAATGATGTATATAGTGTATAGTTTCAACGGTTTGACTCCTCAAAAGTTGGATTCATTATCAGGGAGAATCGTATGAGTGAATCTGAATTGGTGGATGATTTTAGAACTCACGAACTCAATGATAAAATGGGACTTGACTTTCTTGAGTGGTATCACTACCACCCACTAAGAAAATAGATCTGTTTTTGTAAGGATAAACCTACACTGGTGAGTTGTTGGTGGTGGATATGGTCCCACAACTCGAATCCATACACCAAAACGGTCGAGGAGAACTTGTTAGTATGGAGGGGTTCCAGTGGCCAATACACAAATATGGGATAGATATGGAATGTGTCACACCTCTTGGTGAACTCAATAGAGTCACAGAGCATTGTGGGACAGAAGTATCCCAATATTCAAATTTGGTAGGAGACTTTCAACCCATCCCAACGAGCCCCCCAAGAACGAGCATCAGATTCATTAATGGAATCAAGAATCTCATATCTTCAAATGAAATGATAGGGAACTTTATGAATCCCATGTTTTTAGAATATATTCTCAATGTTAGGACCACTCTGGAGGGTAAACTACACTTCACACTGATGCATTTACTCACACTCTTCTTTGTGTATCAGGAGATGAATGTGTTGGAGGTAATCAGAAAAAGGATTCATCTAATTAGGGGTGTCTTCTAATATAGAAGGGGAATAATGAGGACCCGGCATAGAGACATTGGTGGTAAGGTGACATACCTACTGGGTATCATTATCGTCTGAATAGATGGGATCAATGACCCTTTAATCTACCACGTGGATAATCAGATCATCCTAGTTAGGTTCTATGAGGGACGTGGTAAGGTTTTACAAGGAATATGCATGACAATTTTATGATTGAGTAACATGAGTTACTCTAGAAGATAATGGAATTGGTCCATCATTTGGCAAGTATTCTCTATGAGGGGAATAAATCTAACTTCCTAATGATGTTTTCACCATTTATCAACTTGATAACAAGCTCAGAATCCCCTTCATGAAAAGGTGGAGATCATTAGTCTTGAGGTACAGTTCTAGAATAGTGATAAGGTCCGGATATGCTACCTCATTATTGGTGAAACCTTCTGAAAACAAGAATGAGTAGGGAAAGAAAACCCACGTAGGCATGATGAAGACGATGCCCAGGCCTTCCCAGTTGAGTCTGGGATCATCAAGCCGTCTTCTAGTGGGACTTCGGGATGTTCCATCATATTGAATATTGAAAAAACATAATTTTTTGGTCTATTTATATAATGGCCTCATCTAGAATTTAAAGATCTAAATACTAATATGTGAGAGCTCAATGGGTGGCAAGGAAGTCTTCGAGTAGCTAACCCTTGATAGCTTTTTGTGGATGAACCTGATGTCGAACTGTTGAAGTACCACTACCCACTGATCTAGATAGAATATCAACATAGGGAGTTTTAGAATATACATAAATGAATCCACATAGGATAGTAGATGTATCTCATGATTTGGGAGATAGTGAGTCAACTTCTGTACAAAAAAAACAATCATGATACATCTATTCTCGATAGAAGAATATCTAGTCACTATGTGCATGAGCATGCGAATGAGATAGTATAAATTGTTATTTTTCATTTCAATGTTCTTCTAGGAAATAATATCACTGAGTTGTTTTTCAAGGGTGGTCATGTAAAGGCATAGTGCCTTTTTTTGAGACTTGTGACATCAGATCCAAAGGCTATTGCAAATACTGATTAATCTTATCAAAAACGGTTTGGAATTCTTGATCACACTGGTGCTAAATCCTCGAAGGTATTAACTAAGTAATACTCATGATCATCACTTGATAAATCCCCTAATACTAGGATGATCCCAGTATGATTTCCATCTCTAGGTCTATAAAGTCACCAAGCATTCGAGATGGCTTTAGAACCAGTGGGGGGGATATGCTTTCCCTTTTTCCAAAGGCACCTGCTCTTCTGAGAAGAAGAAGGCTGAGATGTAGATACATAAGCAGTAGAGGGAGGAAGAATGGTGACTCCAGAAAACTCAGGCTGATTAAATGGTTATGGAAGATACCATGGGCATGAGTGACTTTCCAACGATCCATATAATTTTTATACTTCTAAGACTCACGGCTGAAGTCATGTTTCCATTTCCCCTCACCATTGTTTTTTGGATTTGGAGATACACACACTAATTGAAATGTGGAATGCCTAAACCATACTATATTGTTTTCAACCTGATCTTGGAGACCATCCTTTAAAATATATAACTTATTGAGAGAATTTCCAAGGAACCAGTGGTAGGGGTAATAATTGGGGAGATCTGTGAGATCAACTTATTAAGGTTTCATGCATTCTAGAAACAATAATATTACCTGATCCAAAGAACTCTAGAAATAACCAAGCATTTCAGCCTCATAAGATGAGTATACCAAGTTTCTCTTACCCAGAAAATGTACTCTATGAGACTAGCCCTAACAAGGTGTTGTTTTCTAACAAAGTGGTGGAACCTGATTATCTCATATGAGTGGTGGTGGTGCATTATGTGGTGGTGGATTCCAATTCTAAGGTAGGAGATGATGAACCTGAGGCTATGCCTAAGGCTGAGGCCCACAATGAGGCTAGGGATGATCCATTATCGAAAACAACTCTAATGGCATGGGGGCCTCTACCTGTGCAATGATAGCAGTCTTGATCTTAGCTGATCTTCTTACTGGAGATGTGGGAGGAAACAAGTTTGTTTGGATGGGCTTCTATAAGGCTTCTTCTTGGAGTTGATCCTTGTCTGAAAATTAATGGAATCCAACCGAGATTTTTTGACTGATAATAGTGAGGACTAGTTCATCCTTAACATTCCTCACACACATTTTCAACTATAGCTCATGATTTACTGACATGTTGATCGAATATGTTAGGTTCTTACACTTAGGGACAAAGTCTGTGACAAGATCATATGGACTTTGCAAGAATTTTAAAAGGATGTTGATACTAGTTTTTTACATGGTGGAGTTAAACTCATATATAAACATCCTACAAATATCCTCCCAACAATCTATTGCCCAAATGGTTATCTGGTTTTACCAGAAGAATGTTGATCCTTATATTATCTGTATGAAACACAAAAGTATAGTGGCCTATTACTACACTAGATTTTTCATCATGGGTACACACCTTGAGATAAAATGGATGACATGTTTTATGGGGTAACCCATCCCATTGAAGAGGAAGAAATTTGGATTCTCGGAGCTCGATGATGCTAGAATACCATCTAACCATACCAGATATGGATTTCTGTTGGGTGGGATGACCAAATGTCGGGTATCAAGAGCCTCGAGGAAAGTAATAACATGGGTCATTAAATCGTCTTAGAAAGGGTTTCTATATTGGTGAGGATCCATAACCACTTGTTCATTGGTGAGTTCATTAACAAGATAGGAAGGTCCATCAGCTCATGGGGAGGTGGGTGGAACGAATCAAGGAGATGTTGTAGGGATGACCCGCATAGCATCTTGAGGGGATGCTAGAGGAGCGACCTGTAGAGCTGAGTCTCAAGAAAGATTATCATATAGCTCGATCACATTTGGTGATGCATACTAAAACCCCTTTCTATAAGCTCGAGTCTTTCTCATATCTAGATACATAGGGTTCTCGAGATCAATGAGGGACAACACACCTGCGGGACCTATATATATCACTACTGGTCTAGTGGAAGACGGTTAGGATCATACCAAGGATAACCATAGTATGGAGTTCGTTCATCTATATGATCAAAAATGAGCTTATCAATGAAACTTTTTTATTATATAATCCTTTGGAGTATCCCGTCCTTTTCATCATCACCTACCATTCTTTTTACTGGACCAGATTGGTTGGAGGGATTAATAGTCCTAGTGTGTTCTTTACCCTTTTTGGTGTCCCAGCCGAGGGGAAAGGACTCGGCTGGGTCTAAAAGACCATGTATGTGTCTTTGATGGATAGTGACAATGCTTGGGGAATCCACATAAGTAGTACTACCTCGGCGGTAGGTTATCCTCAATGAGTCCTTCCTCAGTTCTCTTCGCTATGAGGTCATCCATGTTTACTATGATTGTTCCTAGGGGTATATCCTCTATATCACCAAGAAGATCAAGTTGACGTAGTATGGGACTAAGGAACAGAGAAACATACTACCGCCATCCACAGATCTTTATGTGTGTAGATTCATCTTCAATAATTCTACAGAGCACAATGAAGATCTAAATGCATCGTTGCTGAATAGTTCAGAGATAATCAGGAAATGTTAGGTGCTGAGCCACAGGAGGTGTGAGTAGCACAACCAGGAGGTAATATTGGTCAATGTCATTTTAATGTTCTTGGATTTTTGGATAATACAACCAATGATGATGGAGATGGAAGTATGTATTTCCAATGGTTCTACTAAAACATGTGAATTCATCCTTGGTAAGTAGCTACAAAATTATGAAGTATGAGGTATCGATCATCAAAATCATCTTGGGAATATGGTTCTATATGATAATTTCTTATAATATCCTTAATTTGGAATCAAGATCCAGTCCTTTATTTCCACATTACTATGACTAATTGAAGACATAGGACTTGAAATGTAACTGATATGCACCGCTTCAATGGCATACTATCTGGTGCAGAGAATGTTGTGTGAGATAACAAACCACTAAATATAGGGTTGTCCCTCATAGATGACACTAAAAACATCACCACATACCTATAGTATGGGGTATCGACCACTGCTTCTTTTATGGGGGTGGATATCGTTGGTGTTGGGCCAGGCTTGTGTTCATCATCTTCCAAAACCTATAATAACTTTCTGTGATCTTTCTTTGAGGTAGAGAGTGATTCTGGTGATGGTAGAGAAGACCGCACATCAATACCCTAAAAAGATGCCAAATCTACATCTTCAGTCATATACATATGGAGGGATTTTGGGATCTGGTGCATTTCCATTTCATGGAGGATGAAGGTGAAACACTTGGTTCTTTCCCCTGACCCTGATACAGAGGATCGAGGTGAAGAAGCCATAATCGATTCTCATTTCACTAAATAATATTAGAAGTAGTCTTGGTTGACTATGAACTAATTCTTCTCCAGATTCTACCTTCAAAATAGATGGTCTTAGCTCCTGCACATAGAATATTCTTCTGGGAAAGGGTGATCTTCAACATGTAGAGTACCTCTATAAGGGTTGATGATGGAGAAGGGAGAACCTCCACATTGATGATCATGGGTTTGAGGGGAACCGAGCATATGACAAATGGATCATGGGGAGGGCCTCCATGTCTAATTCTCGGAACTTGGGGGGGCCTTCATGGTAGGGAGAGATGAATAGGGGAGTTCCCCTCATTAATAAACTGAAATATGGGGAAAACATCGATACCTAGTATCATGGTCATGGGGAGGACCTCTGTGATGAGTGTCAACAAGACGGGAAAAAATTCCACATGGACTAGTGCTTGTTTCTTGGGGAGGACATCCATACACGGGACATGAGTGGGATTGAACTATTATCTAGACAAAAACTGGTACAAGAAGGGTTGCGTACGAAATTTCATCATCACGGGAGGCCCCACAATGACTGTTGCTCCCACCGGTGACCGGATGAGTCATCCCAGCCTGCCAAGTGGGTGGTTGGGGTCTCAATGCTGATCAGGTGTATAAGTGCTCATGATTTGTAAAAATAGTGAACTCATTGTATGTATTAGTGGTGGCATGGGACACTAAAGTTGTAAAACATGATTCCCTCTGACTGTAATTCTTTTGAGCCTACGACTGACATTGGAATCAGGTCGACCGAACTGATGCTGATGATATAGGGATGGAAACCACCGATTCCTCATCCTAATGGACTATCTAGTGAAATTGATGTGTCATATTAGGATACATCCATGCTAAATATCTAGGGATTTCCACAGTCGAGATGACTTAAACATCCATTACCTCTTCGGCGTAGGGAAATGAATCATGAGATCATTCTAGGGAGACGCTTCTAAAGTGGTTTAACATCGTATTGGGTAGTAGCGGATCCAGGGGAAACCCTTCGGGGTCACAGAAATGGTGATGTCCAAATGCCTCTAAATATTCTCAGGTAATATCCCTCTTTGGGATGACCACTTCGTACTAGTATCATCGAATAAGAACATCAATCTACCTCCTCTGTATAAATTTTCATGGTGAAATTGGGAGTGGGTGCTAGGTAGTCATGGTTTTGGATGACATCATGGAAGTGGTGGAGCTTTGAGGCATTGACACATAAGAGTTTCCCCTTATCCAACTTCTGTGGGTGGTAGGTGAATGTGTTCTTATGTATTAGGTCCTGCAAAGCCGGAATATTCCACTATTAGCATAGATAGATGGAAAGTGGTGCCTAATTCCCCAACGTCATTCAGTCTTCCATGGTTGGATACAAATATCCACACTAAAAATATCGCAAAACAGAATGTATAATGATTAACTACTCCAAATTCTGGTGAGTTCCATGCCAAACACAATATTTTCATGGTTGTACTTAGTGCGAGATGGATGGATCTGGTGACATGCTTATCTGTTCATTTCTGGAACAGTACTAATTCCCATGGTTCAATGATAAAATATTCATATCGGGTGCACCATTTTTATTTCTAATGATTTAGTTTGGGTGCTCCAACCAAGCACGTTTGACATTCTCATGGTTGTGCATTGTACCCCGCATTCCCTCTTTCCAAATGTGGTCAACATTACCACCAATTCAGAGATGTCTACTTCTTGATTGAAATAAGATGATGGAATGTTGGTCTGTCCTCCCATTGATTCCTCCTCAGAACTAATCTCCAAGTCCATGTATCCATTAAATATTAATTCATTGTTCATGAAACCCTTCATGGTGAAACATTTTTGTGGACTCTGGTTAATTACACTACTTCTATCAGTATATTCCAAAGGGTCAAGTCAGGGCGGCAGCCATCGGTCAGTGAAGTAGTCACATTGGGAATTGCTGGCATGTCTGGATGAAGCAACATTGGTAATCTTGAATTATACCTTATTATAGGGATTCTCGAGGAGGCTGTGGAAGCCCGAGGAAAACCATATTGAATTTATGGAATCATGTTCCAATGAAATTTCTCTGAGGTTTTCCTCAGCTACCCATGCTTAACAGGGATTATTCTGCAAGTTTAACGCCTAGCGAAGACATATCATTCTGATCAGAACACTATAGAGAGTGTATTAGATAAATACTTATCTAGGTTGGAGCCCCTAGATTGTTTACCATGTTGATTTGTCAATACATCCATGATGATAGACCCCAGATGGCGTGTCCAAGAAAGGGAATGTTTACCCCATGAAGTCTAATTGAAAAAATGCAAATGGGAAGATCACGGAAGGTTGATCCAGATAAAGGGGAAACCAGGGTTTACCATTGTATGGGACTAAATGTTAGAGAGGTATCCTACATTCCATGTTTAGGAGACAGGGATCAAAACCCACAAATTTCAAAGGGTTAATTTGGGGATTATATATTTTTGGGTGCATGTATAGATGGAATGAGTATACTAGGTTGTGGTGGCCTAGGAAAAATTACGGTGGATATGGAGGAAGTGTTGAGGGGTGAGTAAGAATGATATGGAACTTAGGTGGATATGATGGTTTTGGGATTTAACCTCATGGAGGTATCCTATATATCCCTGTAGTGGAGAATAAAAGTCCACATAGATGGTCGGTCTATGGGACAAAAAAAGATGTGGCTCATGAAAATGGACACATGGATTGTAGCCTGAAGGATGTATAGCCTCCGACTTGGCGAATGGTATTCCGCACACAAAAAGGCTCATGGGAAATACTAGTATGGGAAATGGGTGATGGGGATGAACATCAGAGAGTGTTCAAACATATCCTAGCGGTTGGGAATCCATGTCCACTTATTTCAGGATGGATCATAGAATCGGTGTGTTCAAAAAGGGCATAAACCCAGAGAAATGTTGGGACTTATGCATGTTTAGCATCCCATCATAAGAGGAACACTCCTGGTTGGTGGATCAGGGTGGAGTGTGGGTCTTATTAATGGTTATTAGATAGGGAAATCAGTACATGTGGTTTGGTCTTACACATGGTTAGTGACCCATATAGATGGATCAAAACACACAAGGGAGGCAAATCTGGGAGATTTTTCCCAAAACAGAAGATTTTACATCATTACGGTACGTCTCATGAAGGGAGAACCAGAATTTACTATTTGTTGGACTTGAGCCTTAGAGAGGCATCCTACATACCCGAAAGGGATCAAAACCCACATAGTTTGGAAGGAGAATGGTAATTTAATTGTATCATCGTGTATGATGAAGGTGAAGTGTCGTGAAGTGGTTGGGAAGGATGGGCGATGGGCTTGAACCTCGAGAAGCCTTCCTACAAACCCGATTTAGAAGACATGGATAAAATTACATGTAGTGAAAAAAAGGGGCATGGGCTTATTCATGGTTAGTGGTCCAAATAGGATGTCAAGGTTGATTCTTACTCTAATCCAATGTTACTAATGCTCGGTGTGGGAAACAATTGGTAGAAGTAGTCTAGATGATCATGCCACAAATGATGAGACCAAGAGGTATTATAGATATTGGGACATACTCCATGAGGAATGTCTGATGGCAGTGACTCGATGTATGAGGAAGATATTTCTATCATACATGGAACGTCCAATCAAAGTGTTTTGGGGATTATTTAGATACTACCCGAGGTGTGCATGATGAAAAAGTGAAATGTGAATGAGAATATGAGATATCTTTGATTCTCATACTTCTTCGAGTCCTCACAAGAATCCCACACATGCAGTTATCACATTTTAATGTCATGTGTTACGAAAACAGGATGCTTGGTTTTTTAATGTCATGTAGCTAGGATGCTGGGGACTCACTGCTATCCCCTTGGAATTACATAACTCATACCAAACAACAACGACGGAAGAGATGGAACATGAAATTTCAGTCAGGAGTGAGGTGGAGGAGTGGTCAATATATGGGATAACATTAGCATGGCTATGTGAAGAGGAAATATTTGTTAGTAAGCCTATGAGAAGAAACATAAGTTTGAGAAACAAAACATGAAACACCACTTGGGGAACCATAAAATCACTTCATACAAGCCTGGAGGGTCACATAGAAAAGGGTTTCATAAATCAGGAGGCCTCACTAAGAGGGGATGCAGAAAGCTCTCATGATATGCGAAAAGAAGGAGCTTTGTGAAGTAGGGTTCTTCACGGAGCATGGTAAAAGTGATCTCCGTGAAGTGGGGAGATTGAATAATCATGGTGACCCAGCCAAGGAATGGATTATATACATTTTTTGATTGATTCACAATGGTGGAATGGTCTGTGAATTCACATGTGACCAAAAGGGACTCCTACCTTCGCAATTCCTGTGGGACTTCATGAAGGGCATCCCCAATTGAGGTGGATGAAAATCTTGAAAAAGGGATAGATGTTTCATGATGCTCAAATACCTTGTGTGATGCATTTTCTAACTCATTTGTGGAGTAAATATTGATTCATGAAATGGGATATCTAAAGGTAAAAGTTCAAGGTAATGGTGGGTTTGAGGGGGGGGGGGGGATTTTCTTATTTGTAGTAATAGGGTATCACTATTCTATGAGGCGTGCTGTGAAAGAAAATCCTTCTCCGCAAACAGAGGCCAAATCCTTCAGACTCATTAAACCTCCCATCACTACATTGCAGCGGTGTCACAAAGTTGTTTGTACTACCGAAGACATCTCACACTACATCATGATGTAGTCATGATGCTAAGGGTCTTAGCAATAGAACTTCATGAAATGGGACACTTTTGTGATTTTTGTGCCTTGTATGGGTCAAATATTAACCCAAACGGTGTATGTCATACTTGATCCACCCTCTAGCATGGATTTCAGTGCCAACAAATATAAAAGTATATATAAAATAAATTGTTTATTTTTATAAATATTTTTGTAGTTTCTAAAATAATATAATGAAAAATATCATGGTTATTAAATGTTAAAATTTATGAAATATATCATATTCAATCAAAAAAATAGTATCTTGGAAGGGGAATTTGCATTGATAAATAAAATTTAATTAATATATATACCCTTTTTTATTTACATAATTTGTAGTACTTCGAGAATTGTCAACAGTGCACATATTCAAAAGAGTAAATCGATTTTTATAAAAATGAATTATAATAATAAATGGTGTAAAATTGAATACAGATATCATGAAAAGGTAACTTACTACAATTATTTAGTTAATTTTAACATAATTTTATCTAATTTTTCTTGTTAACTTATTATTTTTTATATACTTCTAATTTAGTTAATTTTAAAAGAGATCATGAAGATATGACTTCATCCATAATTGTATTTTCTTTAACTATTTTGTGCCCTATTTGGAGAAAAAATAATCACTGAACAAACAATTATGTATAAATTCTTCAATAATGATGATGGACTAAAGTAACATTTATTCGCTTCATGAATCTGTTTATTTTCTATTTAATCTTTTTATATTAAAAAGAATGTGTGTTTAAGGTGCAAATTCCCAAAGTGTCTGTTTCATGATTAAATTGACATTTTACTTAAGAACATGTATTAGTAACTGAAAACCAAGAAAACAACATCATATTGTTTTGATACATCATGTAAATGATCCATATGACATTTGTGACATGTAAGAGTTAGTTACACATAAACTTGACTTCTCCTATAGCATGTATGACTCAAGGTGAATGTTTTTATTTAAAATATACATTTTTCATAAACGAACATGTTATTTACTCAAAACCAAGAAAATGTGCTTGATTTTTATTGATATTTTTTTGACAATTATCCATAAATAATTTATTATGTGTAAGAATTAACCAAATGTCAATCTAGAACACGGTGTGGCTAGTATGAATCAATGTTTTTTTTTATTTTTTAAAATTTAAATTTTATATTCAAATACACCTGAAATACTAAAAATTGCGTAAAAACATTCATATTTTTTTGATACATTATGATAGTTATCTATAATTTATTTTTAACAAGTATTATTCAATCAAACCACAATCAAATGCACAATGTGACCAGTTTGACTCAAAGTGTATTTTTTAAGTTAAAAAAATGTAATGTTACATAAAAACTTTTTTCACTCACTAAAAACAATTAAAAACACTAATATTATTTTTTAACATTAGTACAATTATATGTGTTTCATTTATTAAGTGTTGGAATCAACCACATGTCAATCCAACACACAGTGTGGCCGGTATGACTCAAAGTATGTGATTTTAGTATGAAATTGATGTTTTAGTAAAAATGGGTTTCACTCATTGAAAACCAAGGAAAAATGGTTGAATTGTCTTGATAATTTATTTATAATGATCCCTAAATCATTTAAGACATATAATAATAAACCACATATTAATCTAACTCATAGTGTGACTGGTAAGACTCAAGGTGAAGTGCATTTTATACTAAAATAACACTTTTATATTAAAAAATCACATTGAGTAAAAAACTACAGCATCACATGTCAGATTGACATTAATTCAATTTTTATACATCTAAAATCAATTATGCATCATTTTAATATAGTTTGAAAATGGTATGAGCTTTTTTTTCCATTTTTTTGGCTCTGTGTAATGTGTTTTTAAGCAAAAGTACACTTTTTATTGAATACATGACCTTTGGGTTATACATAACACATTCTGTGTAATTTTGATGTTTGATAAATTCATAAAACATCAGTAATAAATTATGGATCATTTTCATAATTTTTTAAAATAATATTATGCTTTTTTCTTTGTTTTTAAAATGCGGCACATGCTTTAAACTAAACAAACACTTTTATATTAAAAAAAAATAAGTCTTATCAGAAACATCATGTGTCTGATTTATTTTTGGTACCTTCATATATGTTACAAAGGAATTGTGGAAAAGCTTTTTAATGGTTCAAGATATGGTGGGGAGATAAGGGAGTGAAGAGAGAGAGGATGGATAATGGACTCGATCAGTGGGAGGCGGTGCCTCCGGTTGGGGTTGGTTTCCGAGATCTTTCTTGGAGATTGTTTTGGGGGTGAGGATGACCTAGAAGGTTACTGGAATTCCTCCCAGAGAGGTGGATCCTCGATATACTGTGGGTGTAAATGGGTTTTAGGTGGTTGATTTCTCGGTGGCTGAATTTGGTTAGGCTACAAGCTTCCACAAATTGACGGTGGTGGCTGCTTTTCAGCGCAATAAGCCTTCCTTGGCTTTCTTTAGATCCTTTGCAGATTCCTGGGGTATTTTCCAAATTGCATTGGTGTCATTATTATCGCAATATTCCTTTAGTATACACCTGTTCAATAAGGAGTATTTTGTTCGGGCTTGGTCCATGGAAGGGAGGCGTTGTGGTTCTTAAGTTTTTGATTTATCTCGGTGGTCTTGGGACACCCACCGTGGGAGGGAATCAATTTTGGATGTTGTGTGGATCAGACTACCAGTTCGTCCCCTGCCTTTTCAAAACCCTTCCATGCTCAAGGCTGTGGGAAATGCATTTGGGTGTTTCTTTTGTCTGGATGATGATACTCGCTGTTTGCAATTGATAGCGGCTCCCTGAATCTTATTCGAGATGGACCTTATACTAAAATTTTCACCTCGTATTCTCCTCAAGGGTTCTACTGGTTCTCTTTGGTGGTAATGGATCTCCTACTAAGAAACCCCTAGTTTTTGTTCTCATTGCGGCCGAAAGAGCCATTCATCAGATTTTTGCAGGCATTCTCAGTCGATGGTCGCAGAGCATGGTCTAAAACCTGGTTCAGGTGATGAGATGGTGGTGAAGCTTTTGGCTTTGAATGAGCTGGCGATCCTGGTTGGAATTAATGATGTGATTGGGAAGGGAGTGGAATAAGTGTTTTCTTGTCCTTGGGGGATGGTGACTCTGATCGTGATGGAGCAAGTGCTTCTAGTGACAGATCTTCCGGTGAAGGCCCCGATGTGTCCTATGGGTGTAAAAATGGTTACCTCGAGGTTTTCAAATTTGATCAATGTGTCCCATGCACGGGATGTCTTTTCTTCAATTTTATCGGCCATTTTAGGTGAGTTGTATGATATGGTACAAGAATAATTGGATTTGTATGACGCTCACTCATCCCATTGTATCTGGAGCACTGTCACTGGTGGAGGGATCGTCAGGAGAGGTCATTGGCATGAGATCAGTTCTTAATATGGTGGTGGATTCCTCCAAAAAAAGCTCGGATATCTTTGAACAGGAGGGAACCATTTTTCCTCTGTTTTTATACATGGTTCATGGGAGTTGGATTCTTCTAAGGTCTAGGTCATGGAGACGGTCGTGGTGGGAAAAGAGACTTTGTCGGCTTGGGATTGGTCCCATTTTTCGGATTGGACTAGAGGTATGGTCGTATCTCTGAATTAATTTACGATGGTTGAGATGATTTCCCCCAACAATCTAGATTTGGACGGCTCAGTGGAAGTTGTCAAGTTACCTCTGGGTCTATCAGGTAGAGGTGGTCTGATGACTGGTTCCCGATTTAAGGACGATCGTTCAATGTTGGAGGTCGGTGAGAGCTGTTCTAGGATGGGTCACAATGAACCTTTATCAACTCATCATTGTCTTTATTGATGGTGTGGAATGCCTGAGGATTGGATGTGAGGGAAAAAAGTTCATACATATTCAATGAGTCTCACCGTCTGAAGGTCTCTGTTTTTCTATCCCTAGACCAAAACAGCCAGTTTCTCTTTCAATGCATCTGGGGTTCATCACACGTTATATAATAGTATATGATGTTAGGCCCTCTGAGTTTTTCAGAATCAGGGTGATGAAGTGGAACACGTGGAAGCTTCGTCCCATCATATTATGACTAATGTAAAATTTGACCGCTCAAAATATTTCCTATCTTATTTATACACTAGAAATGATTTAGTTGATAGGAAGGACCTGTGGCAGTCTCTATGGGTATTTAGTCTAAATAATGCGGCTTGGGTTATCTCTAGATATTTCAATACCGTAGCTGACATTAGGGAAATTAGGGGTGGATCTAACTACTCAAGAGCAACCATTCATGACTTTCAACTCTAAATTGAAAACAATGGGTTTAGTGACCTGAGATTCCCCGACAGTCATTTTACTTGGAGTAACAACAGGAAAGGCAACTAAATAATTTGGAGTAGGCTGGACCGTTGTTTATGCAACATGTATAACATAAATGCCTTTCCCATGTCATTATTCTTACATCTCACTAAGGCTATGTCCAATCATTCTCCTCTTGTGCTGGTTCTATAATGTAATGGTAGTGGTCTGGAACGTTTTATTTATTATCAAATTTGGGCTAAAAAATGACAATTTTATGGTTGTAGTTCATTCCTCTTGCTTCCAAATGGTCATAGAGGACCCATGGGTGGCCTAGCCTCTATTTTTAAATGTCTCAATGGTGACATGTAAGATTGGAACTGAAGAATGGGTAATGGTGTTACTCTTATTGTGTTCATACTTGTAGATATGGACAGACATGAGTAGTGTCTTAAACATTGGTGGGATCATGACGTGTTTGTGTAGATCAATGAAATATAGATCTTGTATGCATAAAAGATATTGGAAGTTGAAAGGATTCAGAGGGAAAATTCAAGGGCCACATGGCTATACGAGGGTGACAGGAAATCATCTTAATTTCACACGTGTAACAAAGATAGACGGGTGACTAGAAAAATTTACAATAAATAACCATATGGTTCCTTCAGTTATGATGTTGTAGTGGAAGGTGGTATGGAATTGGATCACATTCCAAATATCCTAGAAAGAATGAATGGATGGAGTGTGCCCATGATGGAATCTGGTAGCTGTGGGTTCTGGTCGTGTATTCCATGCATTCTTATCTAGGAGGAAATTGATATAATGGGTCCCTACTATCTCAAGAAGATGTCAAAGAAGTCGTGATGGGCATGTTTATAGATAGTGCACTAGGGCTTGATCGTTTTCTGGGATCTTTTTATATGGATGCTTGGGAGATTATTGGTCTACAAATAGGGGAGGCTGTGGAAGATTTCTTCAAGGGGTGAAACTCCCAAGGGCGACATGTGTGTCCAAAGTGGTGCTAATTCCAGTGGTCAAACAGCCTAAAACCATTGATCAATTCCAGATGATATGCTTATGCAATTTTTCTTATATGATCTTGTCCATCATTATCAATAAGAGGATTAAAAGAATGATTTCCATGTTGGTGTCTGAGGAACATCAAGGGTTTATTCATAAGAGGCATACAAGGTGCAGTGGGGATTTTTCAAGAAAAGGGGCAGGATCTGAATAAAAAAGCTTTGGTTCAAACATTTTTATCAAAGTGGACATGGAGAATGTCTATGGTTGGTTGGTGTGGAGCTTCATAATAATGATACTATGTAGGTTTGGTTTCAGTGAACGAGTCTGTTATTTATTTTTCATATGTTTTAGATCAACTTTGTTGTACATCATGTTCATGGAGAATAACATTGGATTCTTCAAAATGGTGTGTGGTATTAGATAGTGGGATCTGATATCCCTCTTCATATTCCTCTAGGATCAGGATGCTGAATCAAAGAACATGAGGCAGTGTTTGATAGAAGGGGTCAATTTTTTTTTACAAGATTACAGGGGGATGTAATGTGGTCTCTCATCTGATGTATGTTGACGATTTTATATTTTTCATCAATAGGAGGAGGAGGTCGGTGACTGGAAGGAAATTTATGATAGAGGAATATTTTAAAAAAAATTGGTAAGAAGGTCAATTTAAGGAAAATCATTGTTTTAATCTCTAATAAGTGTTTAGGGCTGAGATGTCGAGATATTCAAATTAAATTGGACATGCAAGAGAAAAATATTCCCCTATCCTACATGGAGGCCCAAACTCTAATGAGAGGATCAAAATGTGTATTATTTATAGTATTCTTAGTGGTATTTCATCTTAGATATGCAGTTGGAAAAATTTGTTTCTTTTCATCGGTGGACGTATTACTCTTATAAATAGTCTATTATCATCCATGGAGATGCATGTTTTTTCAATAGTAAAGGCCCCCAAATGAATAGTGGACCAACATGAAAAAATGTTGATGATGTTTATTTTGGATTCCAAAGATGAAGGAATATGTCATTGGGCCCATTGGAAAATAATGGCGAAGCCCATTGGTGAAGGGGTGTGAATCTAAGGAATATATATGAGACCATGAATGGTTTGCATGACTAGTTGGAATGGGAAATCGTTGAGGGAAAAACACTTTGGGTGAGGATTATGAGACATAGATATGGGGATGACTGTAAAGAGTGGGATGTTAGTATAAGGAACCCGTAAAAGTTGGCTAGATTAGTGACTGAGCTCCTACGACTGCTTGCAGAAAATACCAGGTGGGTCGTTGCTTGTGATGAGATATGGAACTGGAAGGACAACTAGTGCATCTCAATTATCCATTATATGGCATGCCCTACCCCTAATATTTTTTTTAAATAGGTGGATGATTTTTTAGTTTTTTATAATTAATCACTTGATTCTCAGTAAAAGGAAATCCTTCAGCTCATCTCGTTGACTGATCAACCAAATAGTTGTATCCTAGACTCCTTAGTGGCTGGGGATTTCAGTGGTAGTGTTCTACGGAGAAGATTTCATTTAAGGAGTGTCTCGAATGATTGAGTGGAAATACTATGGTGTAAATGGATTCCATCAATGATTAACTTCCTTCTATGGAGAATGTGTCATAATGCGCTCCCGACGGATGATAATGTTCAGAGAAGGGGGATCTCTCTTTCCTCTTAGTGCTGGTGTTCAAACTAACCTGTTTGGAATCTATTTGGAACTTGTTTTTCAGGAGACGCATGGAAGAGATGTTGTGGGGGATTATCTACCGCTACACTGGTGTGGCTGGGAGACACCGTGCTGGAATTTCTAGAACACTGGTTCTATGGTATCATCTACAAGAGTGAGGAGGTAAAGGAAAGGGGTATGTCATTCGCTGCTACCAGCTGGGTAATATGGGAGTCTCGAAATAGGCTGAGGTTGGGTTCTAGAGTATCACCTGTATACATACAGGTGCACCTTTGAATGTTGGTGGTGGATCTGGGAGGGCTTCAAGTCCTAGGATGTGGTTCAAGTTCTTTACTTATGATGTTACCGAGGGATGCCCTCCCACCATAAATCACAAATATTCAGAGTAAGGGTTGTGTGTTCTCTGGTTGTCACCTTATTCTCATATTAAACATAATGTGTACGGCTCTGGTGTGGGGGGATTTATGAGTGGTGTAGGATTGGTGAGGGATGTTCACTTATCGGTCTGGTTGGGTTTTAGTGCGTTCTATGGTTCAGGAAGCTCGCTAAGTGCTGATGAAAGGGATACAGTTAGTGTTATAAAATTGTGCTAGCTATATAACATCCATATATCAGAGGTTGAATCATACTAAAAATTTCTCATTGACTTTATGGAAGGAAAGAGAAACCCACAGTGGGATTTGACGTACCAAATTTTGAAAGGAAAGAAGCAGCTGGACCCCGACGTGAAGGTGGGGCATGCGTGGAGAGAAGGAATCTTTTCTGAAAATGCATTGGCATGTAGAGTTATCCCAATGTAGAAATTATCCATTTTTTCTTGTTTGAGATCAATTCCTATGTTGAGTTTTAATTTTGTGATGGGTGATTTCCTTGGCCTCGATCACTTTCAACCACCTTAAACTATGCTTTTATAGTATTATGTTTAATAAAAAGTCAACCAGTCATTCAGTTATTATTTCAAGATAATATGATCTCATTTTCTTAGTTTTGGATATGTGTTGTGAGTTTTAAACTGAAAATTCACTATTGTATTGAAAACACACTTGTGTAATACCATCTACATATTATGATGGATAGATGTTCGGTCAATTCCTACAAGTGAAAAAATTATTATGGATGATTTTACTACATTTTCATATCAATCTCAGCTCTTTTACTCGATTTTGGCTATGTGATGTGTGTTTTAAGCTAAAATGACACTTAAAACATGAACTTTGAGTCATACCGACCACATAATGTGTACGATTGACATGAGGTCATTTAAAAAAATATAAAAAAACAAGTATGGATCATTATAATAAGGTATGAAAACAATCACAAAACATTTTATTTGTTTTTTCAATGTGACACATGTTTAAAATTGAAATGGTAATTTTATACTATAAACACGCACATTGAGTCATACTTACAAAATTTTGTTTTGGAATGATGTGTGGTTAATTGAAACAAATTTCACATGAATTATGGATAGCGTTCATAAGGTATCTAGACAATATGAGCCCTTCTTCTAGATTTTTAATTTTTGAAGCATGTTTTAAACTAAAAAGGAAACTTTTAATGTGAAAAAGTCACACTGATTCATACCAACCACATCATGTCTAGGATTGACATGATGTCCACTACTTAATACCGAAAATTAATTATGTATCCATTTACTATATTATCATGATAAGTTGTGCTCGTTTTCTCAATTTTTCATATTTTACATGATTTTTAACTCAAATTACACTTAATGTGAAAACATACACTTTGGGTCACTCTGAACATGTCATTTTTTAGATTAATGTGTGATTGATTCGTACAGAAAACAATTTATCATTCATTTTCCTAAATTTTGAAACAAATGATCTCATTTACAAGATTTTGACAATGTGATGATTATTTTAAACTAAAATCACACTCTTATATTGAAAACATGATCTTATAGTCATACTGGACACATAATGAATTCGATTGATGCATAGTTTATTCTTATTTTTACAAAATTAATTATAGATCATTTCTCGAATGTTTCATAACAATATATGTCAGTTTATTTTTTTTGGATATGATTATTTTTTCAGAGTAAAATACATTTTCAAATTTGATAATAGACAATTTGTGTCATACCATCCACATCGTGTGTTAGACTGATGTGATGTTAATTCATACACATCACAAATGAATTTTGAATCATTTTCCTATAATTTCAAAGTAAGATGTTCTTGTTTTATTATTATTATTAATGTGGTCCATGTTTTAAACTAAAATGTCACATTTATATTAAAATAATGAATTTTGAGTCATACCAACAATATGGATACTTCCATCGCGCAAAATAACGCGCCCCACATGCTCTCTGATTTTCATAAATTTTCGACCATTGCCCCACATGATGGCCAAGATCAGGTAGAATTTCGACTCTGGTGACCTTTGACCCTAGAGTTCATACATTCGATGAGCTTCAACAGACTTTAAAGCTCCCCTCCCTCCCTCCTTGGCCTCTCCATCCTGTGAGGTCCTTTTGAGATGCCTTGTGCAGCTAATCGAGTGGCGCTTAACAGATCTTCTTCCCGTCTGTGAGGCTAGTTGAACAATTGGCATCGCGGGATTGTTCATGCATTTTGATAGAGGTTCCCCTACTACATTATCGAAGGTGTCATTTTGCCTTTAGTGGTCCCATGTGGCTCATTTTGGGGCGCAGAAGCCATCCCTGGTGATTTTCAGACGCTCTGTGGACTCATGTGGATTTCTCAGCGCAATACAAATTTCTTCATTCCATCACAACTCATTCTATCTGGTTTTGGAGTCAGAGGAAGATTTCATTTTTTCTTGGTTAAAATCTCATATATATTTTGGTCATTAGCATTTCAGTTGTGCTCCCTAGTCGTTGGAGGCTCAGAATATGAAATAATGTTCCCGAGCAGCGGTCTGGGTCGGTCTCCTTGGACTTCATCGTCATTTCCAAAATGGCTTGTTTCTAAAGGCCAGTGGAGACTATTTTGGGGGTTTTTATTATGCAGATGAACTCACCTTGTCCTGTGATGATATTCTAGTTCCTAAAATTTGTGTAGAGCTGGTTCTTTCTCTACCAATTCCAGAAAAGATCTTGTTGAAGTTGCATGATGTCTTGGCTTGGGATCAAGAAATTTTCTTCCTGGTGTTACCCAAGTTTTGTTCCACTTATTTCATTCAAGTTCACTCAAGGAAGGTTTATTGAAGCTGTAGGTCTGGTGGTCCCAGTCGTGTTCAAAGGGACCGATCGAGTGAGGTAATCACTCCTATTGCATGAGGTGGTCTCATGCCCGTCCCTGCTCGAGTGGAGGTTGCAAAGATGGCCATTCTTTATCCGGAGGCTCCAACAATTATACACTAGGTCTTTTGTCTTTACAAACATTATATGATCCAATGTCTGAGCATGGTTTCACTCTAATCATATTCTCTCCATTCGAGGATTTCTGTCCTTGCTTCCTCCTTGTTCCGGCCCCATCATTTGTTCTTAGTAGGGACATTGTGGGGTAGACTTCAGTCCCCCCTCTTGACCACTAAGGATAACCAGGTGCTCCTCCTCCCCTCACCAGATCCACTTTCTATAGTTTCTATGGAGTTGGTGGTGGTGGCTTGCATATCCTCTTCTCCCCTTTCAATTGATGTAGGTTCAGAGGATGGATTTAGCTTGGTTGTGGATGGTCCTGTTTGTTCTAATCATATTGATATGAAGGCTATGAATCCCCTTTCTCAATCATTCTCCGTGTAATGCAAGGGGTGTTTGTTAATACCTCCTCACCTCGGATGCCCTTATCATCCATGTCACTAATTTAGAGTCCTCGAGTGCATGAATGTCTGAGATCAAGATGTCTTAGAAAGGGTCTTTCCTCTCAATGTAACAGGACTGAGATGCCTGGGGTCAAAACCAGTCCTTTTCTGGATTAATGTTATCCATTCTCATTTGGAAATCCCATGTCCTGGGGGGCTCGGGTAAATAATAACTTTTTTTCTTAGGTTGTTAAGAAAAACATGGTTGCTATTGTGGTTGTCCTATAACACAAACAGAAGCTGATTAAAATGAAGTATTTTTGTGGTAAGGTGAAGATGCATGGTTTCCTACATGCGGACCAGAAAAACCGTCATATCTGGATTTTTCAAAATAGGGAGTTGAATGTGGAATTAATTAAGGAAAGTGAGAAGTTTATTATTGAGAATGTCTCAAAAGGCATGGAGAGTTTTTTTGGTCAATTGTTTATGGGAGTTGCGACTCTCAAGTCAGGAAGCATCTATGGAAATAGCATGGATCATTCAACTCGGAGGAGAAACCATGGCTTGTGGAAGGGGATTTTAATATTGTATTTGACCAAAATGAAATGAAGGTATTGGTAGATTTACCGCATCAGGCTAGCATGGACATTTTCCAGTTCGTGGTGAGCATGGGGCTTCTTGATATGAGGTATTTGGGCGATCGTAATACGGGGTTCAACAACCAGTGAGGAGGCAGGCGCTACTACAGCTGACTAGATAGTATTTTCGAAAATATAAGTTCTATCAACTCATTTCCAAATGAAAAAGTTAAACAACAGGTACCAGGCCTCTCTTATCATTCCTCACTACTTGTTTCTTTTCTCCCCTGTCGAGAATAGTAGGAGCATTTCAGGTTCAACCATTAGCACGCTCGAAATCTAGGTGACCAGATTGTGGTTCATGACTTGTGGGAAGGGCCATATCAGGGGTACTCTTCAGTAGATCTTTTTAATAAGATCCAGAGGTTAAGGCATGGGATTCAATCATGGGATAGGTCCTTAACTCGCTTTAACAAGAACCTTGAGGTCCTGAAAAAAGACATCATCAACCGACAATCCCAGTAGGAGGAGGGATGGAATGATATTGTGTTTGAAGAGTTGAGGATCAAGAAGGATTGTTAGGCAGAGCTACTTCTAAAATAGGAAATTATGGTGTGGGATCACTCCTAAGTGAAATTTTAGAATGTGAAAATGTAAAAAACAACATTTTTTCATTCTTGTATTAGAGAGAGAAGATGGTTGGTTCAGACCAATCAATTACTTGAAGATGGCTCATACACCAATGATAGGGGCACTGTAAAGATCATGGAACATTAATTATTCAATGATCTTCTTGTTGGTACAAACTAGAGGACGCTCCGTGGTTATCTAAGTGGTAATGCAGATATATGGGTAGTGATTCCAAATTCTATGTCTGTCCATGATAATGAGTGCCTAGAAGAGATCATGAATGAGGAGGTGATCCATATGGTGATGATGTATCTTAATCCTAAGAGTGCACCCAACCCAGATATTATTCTATGATCATTTTATAGGGGGAATGGGATGTGGTTAAGGGTGACATCATTAGACCCATCCAATACTTTTTTCATAGAGGGATCCTCCCTCAGGATGCTTGTGCTACCACCCTTGTCCTCATACTGATGGTTAGGTATCCCTCTCCTCTATCACATTACAGGCCTATTAGTTTGTGCAATTTCACATATATGATCCTTCTCAGTATTATTAACCCAAGGTTGTCTATATGTCCACCCCGGTGGATCTCGATCGAGAAGCACTGTTTTGTTAGGGTTCACTCCATTTATGTAGCTATTGCTTTATCATAGGAGAGAATCCGGAAAATCAACTTTAGAACCCACAGCTCTAACATAGTAATAAAACTCGACATGAATAAGGCTTAAGATAGGATAAAATGGATCTTTATTAACAAAGTTATCTCAATTATGGTCCTCTCATATATATTTGTTGATCTTCTCTTCCATTGTTTCATCCCGTCTTGTCTAGGCCTTTCAGTTTTGGGCAAGTATCACGAATTGTTCATGGCCATGAGAGGTCTCCAGTAGGGGGATATTCTATCTCTGAGTATCTTCATCCTTGCGTAGGATGATCTCAGCTTCCTCATCTACTAGGGGGTTGTCTACTGGAGCACTTCTCTCATAACAGAGGAAGTATAACGTTCCCTCAATCTCTCACCTAATGTTCATAGAAGATACACTAATCTTTATTAATTTTGGTAGGGGATTTATTTGTAGTCTTAAGAGGATTCTCGATGAGTACTGTATTCGGAGTGGGATATTGATCAGTCTCTTGAAACAAATATCTTCGTAATTCAAAGAGTTCTCCCATACATGCTTCCTCACTCTGCAATCACCTGAATAAGCAGGGTGAGTCCTTTCCCATAAATTATCTGGAAACTCTTATTTCATCAGGAAGGCTTCAGTTACGTGACTCTGAATATGTTGTTAATAGAATTAATAATCGTGTACTTAACTCTATGAATTGATACTTATATTTTGGGGGTAAAATTTAACTTGTTAATAGAGTATTTTCTTCCATACCTATTAATGATTTTCCCTCCGCAAATGTCCAACAAGGTGTTATCAACACCTTTGATAAGGTCCTGAGTAATTTCATTTGGGATGACCTATCCACGGGGAGACGACGTTAGGCCTTGTCAGATAGGTTGGCGAGACCTTCCCATGAAGGAGGGATTAATGTCCATAGTCACCATGGTACTCTCCCTTGCATGAAAGGCAAGAATTCATGGGAAGTTGTTGAGGAATCAACTTTATGGGGTAAATCAAGGTCACTCATCTTTGAGGGAAATGAGGAGGCAGTGTAAGGCTATGTCTCTATCTTTTGTTTGAATCACTTCCCGCTCTTCTAAGTACTTCAGCATAACTCCCATAGGATTGTTTGGGAAGGAAACATACTTTTCTGGTATCAAAACATGGGAGGATCATTGTTCGGTTTTCCTAGATTTCCAGCTCTGATGACTACAATGATGGAGTATCGGTGCTACACCCAGTTTACTAAGGCTATTCTAGATAAGGAAAACAATGATCTCCTTGAGTCCATTTGGATTAACTCAGAGCAGGATAGGTCTGTGTTCACACTATCTTCCTCAGACTCATTGAAAACCAGGGATTTCTGTATACTATTTCTCCCTCAGGATCATCCGGATATTTGGAACGATGTGGTGTGGGGTGAAAGGATCCCTAAAAAATATAATTTAATTAAACATCACGTCATAAACTTAGTTATTTTTATGGATGACAATGTTAAGCTATTGGTTATATGTCTTGACACGGGGGGGGGGGGGTTACTATAGAAATACCACGCAGGAGGAGAGCACTAGTCACCTATTATTTGATGGTGAATGGGCTATTGTGGGGTGGACATCCTTTGGTGGCTTCACTTCTTTTTATTCTCTTGGATAGAGTGAAGTTCCATTTTTGGAGAGGTGGTTCCATGGCACTCATGACTCCGACATCAAACGGTTGGACATGTTAACAATTTTTAGCGCGGGGTGTTGGTGCTTGTGGGAAGGCAAAATCAGTCAATGTTCGAAGGGTCTCCTCCCTTGGAATGGTCTATCATCTTGGGAACCCGTTTCCTATTGAGGGAAATGATTTGTCTTATCTAGGACTATTGAGACGCTCCTTCCCGGCATTTTCTACTAATGAGTAACCCCTCGACTCGAACCCCACTGGTGAGATCACTGGGGATATGGTTTTGATGGATCCCTCATGACATGGGTTATAAATTGAACACTAATGGTTCCAACATTATTGGCAACAAGTGTGGTGGGGGTGTGGTTTGTGGTGTTGATGGTATTGTGGTCATGTCCTTCTCTTCGTTCTACGACAATGGAAACTCTTTCATGGCTGAGGCCAAAGCCATACTAATCGGGATTATCCTTTATACTATGCAGAATGTAGACATTTATGAGGTAGAGACTGAGTCTTTGATCCTTATTGACTCCCTTCATGGTAAAGGATCCACCCCTTGGTCAATTTCCTACATTATCTGACAATGTAGAGACCTCCTACACAATAACATCTAGATGACCCAATGGCCGTGAGAAGGCAATCAGGTTGCATATTGTCTTTCTTCTTTGGTGGATCAGAGTTCCCTTCACACTTGACTTCTCAATATTATATGCTTGTGTCTAGAGGATGTCAATTTTATTAGAGGGCATGCCATCATCTTACACTATTTTAGCCCCCCGGACATTGGTGTGTCCTTGTTGATATTTTCATTTGATAAAAAACTAATTTGGAAGGATGGATTTATAACAACAACATAATTTTTATGATTGATGCATGTTAAATTTTTACACATCAAAAATTAATTATGGATCATATTATTAAATATAAAAAATAATCTAATCCTTTTTCCACTTTTTTGATAGCGTGATTCATGTTTTAAACTAAAATGAACATTTTAAATTGATAACATGCACTTGGAGTCATACTTTCTAAACAATGTGTCATATAGATATTTTGTTGATTTGTATGAATCCAAAATGAATTAGGGATATTTATACAAAATTTTGAGTATAATTTGAGCTTGATTGCTTGGTTTTGCAATTGTTAAACATGCTTCAATATAAGATACCTTATAGAGATCAATCGGCTTCAAAATATTTTCAACTTCCTTAGTAGTAAATTCATCATTTATACATTGATCATTGGATAAGGATATAGGTGAAGAATCTCTGTTAGTATTTAATGTATGTTATATTATCATGTATTTGATTGTATAAAACATTAATGTAATTAAATTCATCTTGATTATTCATCATGGAGTGTGAAGTTATTGTAAAAGGGCCTATTTTATTTTTAAAAATTCATCATAATAAAGTAACACACGAAATAAAAATTAATATTCTAGGATAATAGAAGTAGCTTCCCCATTAGTTAGTAATATATCATCTTAGTTGTGTCTAGAATATCCCATAACCCATTTCCCTCTCTTTACTCTCTCAACTAAAAATAAAATTCCAATCTCTCTTTATCATGAGTAATTATAAACATGTTACTAAATATTTTTGAATCTATAGAGAATAACCCTAACTGATACATATCTTGAGAAATAATTCAAATCTTTCTTACATTATAGTTTTATCACCAAATAATTTTTCAGTTTCTACTAACTCATCAAAACCAATAAAATAATGAAATTAGTGAATATATGAAAATAAATGAATGGAAAATTGGGGAATGAGAATACACACATTAAATAATTTAAAAATAATATTAATAATAGTAATATTCAAGTAATCACATCAGATTCATGTTTAGTAAATTTATATGAATGGTTAAATTGAATCTGAAACATATTCAGAAATTATTTCCCCTTCTGTTCTATCTTGTCCTAAATATATTTTTACTCATCCAATTAGATGAAAAACGCAAAATAAAATCATTTATATTGTATTCATCAGGTAGAGAAACCACAGGTGGAGTGGGATCATCAAATATATAGTGTCACTTAGGTGGGGATAAAAATTTATACCAGTGTTCAAATTAATCTTGATTGATGGGAGGATGAAATATAAACAAATTGGATGGAAATTCCAAATGTATAATTTGAATAAAAATATAACAAACCTATTTCCAATACTAGATGATTTTTATTTTAATGTAAATAATATATAATCATTGTAATACTAATAATTTACTTTAATGCACCTCTATGGTCATAGAATGGAGTAGTTGACAAAAATAATATGTAATCACCTCAAATTGATTTCAGAAAACATTATAAAACCACGTACTCAATTGAATCATCTGTAAATTTTTTTTCTTAACTTTGGCGTATGTATCCAAGAAGTTATTAGAAAATACAAGAAACCAATTGATTAAAAAACATTTTAAATGAAATTATAATTACATTTGGAAATTACATGGTCATGTAAGCATGTTTGTTGATGGTATATACCAGCTACTATATGTTTTCAAATTCAATATCCACAAAAGTTATTTTTATTTTATTTCATATATAGAATAGTTTTTTTCCAAAATATGTATATTGTTTTGAAATATTTTTTGATATCTTAATATTATTATATATACATTAATCTATTTCAATTTTATGAAATCCTTAGGCATATACTATTCAGTCACTGACCTCATACCATTATTTTGCTGATATTTGGGGATTTATCAATAAAATAATTATCATTAAAACACAATATAAAACATCTAATTTTCTATTTATCTATAAAAGTTTTATTATAGGGCAATATAAATTTACAATGCACATCATGTGTGCTTCATATGATTGAAATTCATCATTTGGATCAAAAAAATTAACATTTGGTGTATCCAAATTGATTACGATGAGTATGAAGTGCTTCCTAAAAAATAAAAACAAATAAGTAATGGATAAATAAAAAAAATTATATAGTTATATTGTAGAGTTTTTCCCCTGAACTGTAGGAAACAAGAGGATTCTATAATCTATTATTTTATTCTCAAATTTCACACTTAGTTCACCATTATTCTTTTCAATTTCAGCTCATTCCAAACAAACTCATTCTATAAAAATTATAGAGATACTAATGAGTCAAAATAAGTCTTCATGGGGTTTCTGCTTTATATAGTAGTAATATTAATTCATGTAGAAAATATGAATAAAAAATAAATATGTTGAACGTTGCAGATCATTTTTTAGAAAAATAGATTACAAAAATGTACTTCATCTACATATTCAAACTGAGACACCCAACCATTCAAACATAATAATTAAATTTATAATTGTGGGACAAACTAAGTCTATAATGGCCTCTACAAATTCTTATTCTTTTTATTAAATGTTAGACATATTTTAATCTTTGAATATTGTATATTCATGAACTTGTAATCTTGAAAAATATATTCTTGGAACTGGTGAGGTTAATGTACTCTATGAATGTCCTTTTAATTTTTTGTTTGATCCACTAGATTATCTTGATCATCCCTTCACTATCCCCCCCTTTAAACATATGTAATTTCATACCTCATTGTAGAAACTTTAGCATCAGGTTATAATGATCTTTTCATTTGAAACAAACATTAGCATGACACATATATCGTTATAATACTAAACGAACATGATATGAATGTTCAAATATAATTACTAACTATGATAACATCCTGATCATCAATTGCAATAAACAACTCGATGCTTGATTCAAGATATACATAAATCTCCACTCTCACACGATATAATGGGTGTTCTTTATTTTGAAACATATCTTCTTACATATTTTATATAGTTCCCCTCAATGAAATGAAATGCATATGTATTGATTGATATAAATAGAATATAATTTCATCCTATGGATTTTTAGTTATTACAACTTATTCTATGTTGTTTGATTCACAATTAGTAGAATGATTTTTGAAAAAATTGATTAATTTGGGTAAGGAAGGTGTTTGAGGGTATTAGATATCCTCAAAGATTATGGGCTTATGTGCCTCCTCATGTATTTATCATTCCTCTACTATTGTTTTTCTTTCATCCTTTTGTAAATATTTTTCCACCAAAAAAGATCATTCAATGATATCATTTAAATAATCTATATGTTCATGCATTCCGTTAATCATATATTTATATATATATATATATCTTAATTAGGATTTTTCTTCCCGAAATATGTTTGAGATGACACTCAAAAACATGTACCTCTAGAAGGTCAATATTTCACTAGTAATGCCCCGACCCCAGTTACCCAGAGTCGGTGCATTATTACATAACATTGGTATGATCTCAAAAGACCAAGTGTCGAATGACCAATTAGATTAGTAGCTTTGGAAACACTAGATACATTCATAAGTCTTACATTACATGATAAAATGTAAAACTACAACAAAATAGTCTCCATAGTCCACACTCATATCCCTTTAGACTATCCCTGCAGGTCAGTGGTAAAATACTTCTTCACATCCTCGAAAAAAATAAAACATAGAAAGGTGTGAGCTTAGATGCTCAGTAAGGATAAAAATATAGCATAAACATTCATAAATAAGAATAAAAATTTAAGGAAATGTATAACTAAAAAATTCCATTCAAACTTGAACATCAGCATAACATAGAAAAAATAAAATGAAATAATTCCATTTACTTATTCACATGGATATTCTACTAGTTGAATAATCAAATGCAATATCAATAACCACTTTTATAATGATGGAATTCATAATTACAGACTATCATAACCACATAGTCAAGGCCTTGTGCCAATACTACAAATAATATTTCGTCAAGGCCTTGTTCCAAGAGACTAGTTTGTCTCATGAGACCTTCTAATGCATCGAGGAGTTATAGCGGGCTCCACCCATCACTTACTAAGTCCAATGCATTCCTCATATGAATAGGTTTAAAAATAACATAAACATTCATAATAAAACTAGCATACGAAATGTCAATACTTTATCCATAAACCATGAATGGTATAAAAATAACACATCCACAGTCAAACATATCATGAAACCATCAATAAAATATGGATGTTTTTTATCATAATAAATCAACTTCATATAAGCTTAAAATCCATCAAAGGATGTTGACATAGATGAAATAAAAACTACTTGAGAGAAATATCTATTTTATGAAATTATTTAAAAGTCAGATAATTATAAAAAAAACATTTACTTTGAAAATATTCATATATTATTGTAAGGGAAGCTTTGATGATTTTATAATGTTGGAAAATAGCCGCACCCGAGGTATAAGTTAAAAAAGACATTCTTACCTTAATTTTGAAGAAAAGGTTAAAAAGGACCATGTTTGGAAAAGGACGGAAAGATTCCTTTATAAACATCTTATAAAAGTCAAACCTGGTTATAAATAACTTTAACACATAGTCTAGTAAATATTAAGAATTTTTTGTAATAAATTTTCAAGAAACATGGATGTGGATGATAAAGAGTTCCTAGTAGATAATTACGTATAAACAACCTCGGATAATGAAGAGATTGTGAAATTAACCCTTACCTTGTAAATTTACTTGGTAAAGGGTAGGGTATCCTATTGTATAATGGTGAAATAGTTTTTATTAAATTACACTAGAATCTTATACATTAATATGATGTCATATATGATCTTTTAACATTGTTTTGTTTATAATATATTTGTATTATCGTCGTTTCGGGTGTTAACTGATTCATTTTCCATTATATTCTTCATTATGTGAGTCATATTTGTTATGGATGGGATGTATCTTATTCATATCCAGAGTGATATCAAGTATTTTACTATTATTGTTAATCATCTAATGAAAATTAGTCTTGAATGGATACGATGGAGAATGAATCTCACCGCATTCGTGGAGACGGTAATCCGTACGTACGCACGAGCGACAATATCATTCTTTTGATATTAAAATAATATATAATTGGATATTATATCATATATATGGAATCACTATCATGTTATATTTATTATTTACATGAATTAAACATCATTATTATACACATCCAAATAATAATGTATTGAATAACAATTACACCATGATGTGGAGACGGTAATCTGTACGTACGCACATATGGTGACATGTCATTCAAAGGATGGATAGAATAATCAATACGGCTGTAAAATATTTAGAATAACATCAAAGTATATAGAAGATACTGGAGTTATTATTTTATAATGGAAATAACAAAGAAAGTAGAAGTGGAAGAAGAAAAGAACTTGAAAGAGGGTGGTGAAATTATTACATCTTATTTGAGTTCTTCCTTTTGATTTGATCAAAAGGGATCCTTAAGATGGATTTCAGACTAAAGGAAGGCCTATAGGATGAAGTGAGGGAAGTTTAGAGGATATTTGGGCAGGGTTTGGATGATCCAAATGGATTTAAAGGTGTGAATTATAGAGAAGGGGGAGTGCCCTTTTATAAGAGGGGTGAGGGGTAGCTTAAGAAAAGCTAGAAATATTATTTTATAATAAAATCATTTTCAGTGTATAATGGCTCCGAAATGATAGAATATTTGTTTTAACAACTCTTTTATGTCTATTTTGACAGTATTTTGTATTTTGTTTTTGATTTATTCATAAAAGAATTATTACTTCGAAAAAAATTCATATAACCAACCATAAAATGTCATATTATCCTATAAAATTATTTTAATTCATAAAAAATCTCAAATTACATTTATTTTGATATTTATAATATTATTTATTTTAGTATTTCATTAATTAGGTAATTACAACATCATCATTGTGTCATAAATAAATTAAAATATTTAATGTAAAAAAAGTATAAATAAAATAACATTATGTAGGAAATATTTTTATCTTTCAAATGAATATTTATAGTCGAATTTATCTTATATATAGCCTTATATTAAATATGTTTTAGTTATTGAACTTTGATTTAAACTCTTTTAACTATTCTTAAATAAGATAATAATAAGGGTACTAATATAATCCAAGTGGACCAAAGAGGATCATATATTATTCCTAAGGTTATTTTTGGTATAATTATACTTATCCAATAGAATTAGGACATGTGTTAGGGTAATAATAATATCATCTTTACCCTTAATTACCCTATTTACTTTTAACCGTGGTAAATAAAAGTAAAAAGTAACTATTCACAAAAAATTATTTTTATCTTATTGAAGCACATTTTACTCCTTGGTATTAACCGTGTCTCTCAGATTTTCTAAATTTCATTCACAAATGTGGTCAAATTAAGTTTTATGTGAAATTTAAAATTCTCCTAGGAGATGGGTAAAAGATGGCGAAAAGTTCAATAAAATTTATATATATCTAAACTTATTATAAACTAACTCCAATGAATTACATTGAACTTATATAGGTATTATATATCTATTCTTACCTAAAATAAATTTAAATAAAATAAATAATTATTTAAATAAAAATTCAGTTATAAACTATAACTCAGTGTTTTCACTATTCATCAAAAATTGAAAATTTTCAAAAAAATACCAAAAAATCACCCTAAGATAATTTAGATGTTCCGAATCCAAAAATGAAGTCCATTTTTATAGATAAAATTTATAAAATTTCAAAAAGTGGGCATTACTATTCATAACGGCTAGTTTGATTGGTTGTGGTGTGTTAGAACTCGAAGATGCGTACAACACACACTACTGTATTATTCACATAGAATCATATCGTGGAAGCTTGGGGTGTTACATTACTAGCCACTTCAAGTCTACATAATGTAGTTTTTTTCCTGTATTATTGATATATATTCTTGTGTCTAAACCATATAAAAACAAAAAAACATAAACATATATTTTATGCAATACTCTTATAAGTAATTAAAAATTATTATTATTTCATACATACACAGGATATTATATTATCGAAATATTTTTAAAATCACGACATAATGTTCGATCACGTATATGGCATGAATCACTAAGCCGAAACGAATTACAAAATATTTTTATATAAATATGATGGTGATAAACTAGCCATTAAATTGGTAGTTATGAATAGGAATGACATTATGAAATATATATATATACATATACATATATATATATATATATGTATATATATATATAAAGGAGACAAATATGTTAATTAAGTCATAATAAATAATTAATCAATTTCATAAAGTCGTATACCTCTTGAAAAATATGATTCCTTTTGGAAAGATTTTTTTTGATTTTTTTGAAAAAAAGTTGTGTTTAATTTTTTTAGAAATTCTATTTTTTGAAAAAAAAATAATATTTAAAATAATCACATCAAAATTATCATATGTTTAATTTTAATTATTTTTATAAAAATGTTCATTTTCATATTAATAGTGAAAATTTATGATGTTTATTCAAAACAATATTTTTTTTCAATCATGTACAAAGCTAAATTTTATTTTAAATTGATTTTAACGTAATTTTATTTATATTATATTATGAATAATTTAATTCTGAAAATTGAATCAATTTTATGGTAGAATTTGTTATATTTTTTTATACATAAATGATATCTATTTTGAATTTTTTTTTTTGAAATTTCTATTTTTATCCTAAATAAATTTCTTTCACTTTTTAAGATTAAATTTTGAAAAATTTAATAAAATAATTTGAATCAGTATAATTAATTTTTTTAATGGTTCACTTTTATTTTTTATTAATATGAATAATAACCATTATAAAAAGATATTCAACATAATAAGGGTAAAATAGTTAAAATAATATTAAGAATTGGGGATAAGGATTTAAAATTTATATAAAAATTTCTTTTATCCTATTTAATAGGTGTTTTTCATCAATGTACATCGAAATCTATAATATATGTCCACATAGAATCATTTTTCTTATATTATGACATTTATATTAATATAATAAAAAATAAATACAAATTTTCACACTTCGTACTTTAATATATCTAATAGTTTATGATAGGTGTAAAAGGAGGTTATGTCCAATTATGAATATTTATTTTAAAGATAAATTAATTTTATTTATCATATTAATTTATTTGAAAATTTAATTTATTGAATTATTATCCTAAATGATTATGCAATGTCGAAAAAGTATTTATTCAGTCTAAGGAAGAATAAAATAAATGACTTTAAAAATATATAAACTAATATAATTTAGCGGTTTATAGTGTTAGAAAAAATTTATAGTGATTTATAGTGTTAAAAGAATATATTTTAACACTAGTATTATCCTAATTTTTTTAAAGACATAATGAAAAGAGTAGTTAATAAAATTTCATTAATGATATTTTATAAAAATAATATTTCTATGAATAATTTAAAAATAATAAATATCATGAAATAGGATGAAGGGGATATTATATTGTGAAACTTTTCTTTCATTTTCAATTTTATATCCAATTTTTACCTTATAAGTAAAATTAAAACCCATTAAGAGTGATTTTTTTTATCATGATAAAGGTTAAAATAGGATAATGAAGGGGTTATGCCGAAATATAAGGTTTAAAATACTACATAAAGCTGTAAAAAAATTATTTTTTGATGTCATTTCAACCATATCATACTGTATCTTCATATATATAACCATTTTTATGTTTTTTTTTATAATTAATCTATTATATTTTAATAATATATGAAATTCTACGAGTGCTCCTCCCCTAACTTATAGCAGGACACTCCTCCTTTCTATTATTTACACAACTTTGATCCTTATATCTCAACCAAATCCTAAAAATTTATCTTATAAACATCCCTATACATTTATTAGTTTTTTTATTCATAAAATATTATTAAAAGGGTCCTTAAAAGGGGATTTAAAGGAGTCCTACCGAAGAAGAGTTAGTCATCTACCCTGACCGCATTTAGTTTGTTTCTTATTATAATTCCTATAAATCTATTATATTATTCATAAAATAATAAATTAATCATCATATATATAATTAAATTTTATTACAATTATTAAGAAACTTTCATCAATCATATTATCCATAAAATGATAAGGGAATTTATCGCTCATAGGTAAGTACGACTTACCATCTCCACACAATGATTCAATTTATTTTTCATCACCGCCATTTGGGGATGGTTATTCGGATTATTTTATTGTTTATATGTAATATTTGTTATTTAATTATACTTATTTAATAATAATATAACATATACCTTATTACCTTTATATTTTTTTGTAACTGACAATGGGGCTCGTGCATACGAGAGGATTTCCACCTCCCAAAAGCGACATGACTTTTTTTCAATTATATTTTATTTGGATAGTGATAGGGAATTATTTAATTAATGTATATGATATATATGATATAATAGTTATTCTATAATGATGATATTTTTTATACCTTTCTTCAATTCCATCCATCAAAACATGGAAAGAATATTCATACTTATTTATAACCAATTGTGTCCATAAATAATGTAGTTCATTTTTTTATCTCACTCTTCTGTGGATATATATAAACTTATGTATAATGTATATATATTAAATTTAAATAATTATTAAAAATATATAAATTATGTAACATGATTATTTTTTAAGTACCATACTACCCAGTAGGAATTCTCATCAAAAACAAAACAATTAACTCCTAACAAAATGATTTTAATCAGAAATTATTAATGAATGGAAGTTGAAATGTTACAATTTGATCATATGTGATATTAGTTGTATGTAATTGATTATATTATAAAATTATAAAAAATATTAAGTTATTATAAATGATTTTATATCCCCTTCAATGCAATTCAAAATTTGGGAAAGGTATTTTTAGTCTCACATTTATTTTTAGGAGACATCTGTCATATTCATCAATAATTTTTTCTGGTGTATATATTTACCATTTGAAATTTTATATCATGAATATCCATATTTTAATTATATTAAATGATTCATTTTATGTTATTATTTCATAGAAATTGTGATTTAAAAGTTACCAATGTGGGGAGGATTTTATGTGTAAATATCACTATTTATCAAGAATGATTATGATTATGTTTTTTTATAATGAAATATTTTCATTATCTATCAAGAAACACATTAATTATCTTATCATATGGTTATTTATGTATGTTAATTTTTTTCATTTAATTTTTATCACTTTATTTTCTCAATTATTTGATTGATTTTTTTAATAAAAACATACTTTACTTCTCTCTTCAGTCAATGTTCATTTTTCTACCTTATTAATGTTTCTTAAAATTATAATCATGAATGTTTATAATATATTGTTATGAATTTTCAATGTCATTTTTACCCATGATTTAATTTTTATAAAAAATTTAAAATAAATATTGTTTCCATTTTTTGAATAAGGTACTTTTTTATTTTTTTATAGAAGTTTCAAAAGAGTGTATAAATTTAACTTATCTTACATAAATTGAATTTTCCACTGGAATGTCTACTTAATGATTTGAATCTTCATTGTCATGTTTCTAGGTTTTTATTCAATCACAATTGTATCCTTAAAATATAGAAATATTTAGATTTTAATAATTCATTTTAATGTGAAATTGTTATTTTTTTCGGTACATATTGTATTGATTCTTTTAGAGTTATTTTATTCAATGATAATATCCACTGATGTTAAATTTTTTTACTTAGTATATGATTCAAGGATTCCATCCATATTCATTCTATAAATTTTTTATAATTATGATGTTGCGATGTTTACAAAACTGAATTATTTTCTCGTAGTTATGCTATGATGTAATTCTAAAATGATTCTTATAATGTTTTTTCATGGGTTATGTTATGATGATATAATGAATGTTTAATGATATTGTGGTACACATAATTATGGCTTTTATTATGTGATGGTTTGGCCCAGAATTATATTTCCAAAAATTTCATTCGGTAATGAGACCTTAATTTCTAATGATATTATGATGATATGGATGGAAATGATTATTAATATCTTTTTTCACATATTTATATATGATCATGATTTATTTCTATCAATTTTATTAGGAAAATTCATGGAAGTGATTTTTAATATATTTATTCACATTTTGATGCCTGATTATGCTCAAAGTATTATGTGTGTGCATTATTTCATTTATCTGTGTTAACAAGATTATAATTTATTATTTTATAATGGAGTATGTAGATATTATGACTTGTATATGTGGATTACTACTTTTAAAACTTTATCGATAATACTTCTAGGTATTAATTGACTTCAAGGTATATGATCTATGTTTTTTTTAGATTTGAGCCTTTTATTCAAAGAATAAGAACATGAATATGTAATCACACACTTATGATCATCTTCTCTGCTAATGATTAACATCACACATGTTTACCCATAATAAGTATCAGAGATCTCCCTTTCTTATTTTTTCCTTCTCTAGGTTATGAAGGGTTATATGTAGGATATTTATAAAATTTATACTATGTGGGAAGATATTTTTTTGGATATATTGAAGATAAATCATGAAATAAGAATATTATTTATATACTCTCCAATGCCACTAAATGTTTTTTATTCTATCGTAATTTTATGGTTATGAATTCAATTTTTATCTAAAAATATATAATATTTATATATAAAAATATTGGTCTATTATATTTGGTATCATAGTCAAGTTTAATTAATCTTTGGATATTAGGGTTTGAAATCATTTTTTAAAACCCTAGGGATAAGTCTCTGTATATGATAACAACTTATTGTTTTGGTAAGAACGATATTATGGTGTTTTCCTAATAAAAAAATTTATGTAGACACTACAAGTGGACACGGTTTTGGTACATATTCATCTATGGGTAATAACCCCAAAAGGGTTATTTTATTATATATCATCCATCACTCTAGATCACGATGAATGTACCCTAGCTACGTACTTGGTTTGACACTCTAAGATGATATTATTGCATTAATACACATTTTCGTTATGAAACATCATAAAGGATTTAAATATATGATAACCAAGAATTACCTCTGCTAAACATAAGAAGTTATAGATTTAAAAGAAGGCATCTTTATTTGGAACTGTTATCAATGATTTTTTTGTGATTTTTTTATTCCTACTATGATTATTGTTGCTCACATTATGATTTTTATTTCTATTCAATGGCCTAAACTATGTGAAATTGTGTTACCAATATGTTTTTTAGAAAATGTAATTATTGTTCTTATGAGAAACCAAGTTGAACATGAGATGGAATACAAAACATTTTGATTTTTCATAATAATTTTTCTCATTATATGACTAAAAATGTCAACATGGGTAGTTTTTTTAACACAAAAAATAAGTGAAAAATGTAGTTTCATGAAGTCCATGGAGAGAAGAAGATTTGGTTTTTTAAATTTCAAGTATGATGGAAGAAGAACCTTGGGAAATATATCAAATAAATGGGAATATATTTTGTGTGTGTCAAATAAGTACATATGGAAATTATTTTTATCAGAAAAATGAAATGCTTGGTAAACACGATTGGTTAGAATAATAGTTTCTCTAAGGTATCATCAATGTTTTAATGTTTTAAATGTGGAAAATATTGCAATAATTTCAATTAATGTCATAAATGGAAATATCAAAAAGAGGACAAATACGATTGTATAAGTGATTATTTAACTATTGAGGATGAATAAACTACAAATGAAACCTGAAAGGAACAAATTATTAATGAATAATATAAAAAATCCAAGTTAATGGTTTATGAATAAAGTGTAATTAATGAATAATAATATATTGTAATTCAATAATTATGTGGTATAAGTATTTTTATCAATGGTAATCTAGTTATAATAATCGTGAATCATTTACAGATTATGTTGTACTATATTTTCAATATGTATTTTCAAGAAAATTTTGACAATAATGATGCCCTTAAGAAGTGATTTAATTGTAATATGATATTTTATGTAAAAAAATTGACTGAGAAAATAATAATCTTTAACATGTGCCTAATGATGACATAATATTGGTTATTTGAGATAAATTGATTGTTGATAAAGTAAATGGGATAGTATTTACAGCTTTGAAATAATTAATAATTTTATTACATTGTGGTTCATGTTATATTAGATGAAGTTTACAATATTTTTGAATTTATGAAAAATATTTAGTAATCGGTGATTTTATCTAAGGAATGAGAATAAGGTTAATTTTTCTATTCATGTATATTTTAATTGGGTTTTCAAGTAATTAATGGTATTTCCATGTATAAAGAGAATATATGATCATGTTATTCAAAAATTTGGTATATGATATTTAGAACCACTTTATGTTGTTTAGGGGATTAATGTTATATTGATTTTGGAAATTTAGTGAGATTATTTCTAAATTTTATGATTTTTAACTTGGTTATTTATATTTGGGAAGAGATTTTATGTTAACTACTTCTGTAAAATTTTAGGTTAAAATTTGGGTATTATTCTTTGTGGTAATAATATGTTTTATCATATTGTATAACCTATGCTAATCATTTTTTGGAGAATATATAATTATATGATGAATAAATTTTCAATATTTTATATATATTATGATATGTTAAAATTAAATTTTAGTTATTTAGGAAATAATAATTACAATTAAATATTCATTTGTTATAGTAATAGATGATGTTGATATTCATCAAAGCACAACCGATGGATTAAATTTTTCTTAGGATATTGAAATAAATCAAGTAAATATATATTCTATATATATATAGTAATTTAATTAAACAAAATTATGAAAGTGATATTTAAATAAACTGATATAATTTTACCTTCATTTTCAAGGAAACAATGATCTTTTCACCGATATAAGATTTATGGTTTTAGATTTGTTAGAATTCTCATTAATATGTTCTCTATAACTCTTACTTGTACATGGGAATTATTTTTCTCCTTTTTTTCCATATTTTCACATCCTACTAATTATTTATTACTTATAAATCTAGTTATGTGTTATTCTAGATAGCCTTTATATTTCCTTTTCTCATTTTTTTAAAGTATATTTTATTAATCCTTTTTACAATGTGGTATTTCCATAAAGGAATTTTCAAATTTAATTCCCTTGATTACTTGTCATTAGTTTAAATTATGTGGAACCAATTTATTAAAGTTTTATAATGTAACACATTGATATTTTAATATAAGAACAATATGATTAATAGAATATATAAAAGCATCATCGATCTTAAATGAATAACCAAATATATTAATTTGAAAATGATCATAAAAACATAGATGTTGAATTTCTTCATTTGAATAGGAATAACCACATTATGAAATATATATAAAGTTTTCACTCAATATAAACATGTAGATAAATGTATAGTAATTAATTATTCATTTTTTAAAACCCATTTTATGCTTTAAACATACATTTCCTTCGATCATGATTTTAATTATATTTTATGAGAAACAATTATATTTAATTTTTTCTACTTTTATTACATTTATTAGATAAAATGAACTGAATTTTTGAAATTATAATACTAAAATTATTTTATGGTGATTATTTGGAATTTTTCTGAAAATATGGATTTTCGAATGAATAGTGAAAAAATATGATTTTTTTTTGGAAAATTGTGCTTTTATTGGAAAAATGTAAAAATTACATTTTTTAAAATGGATTCAAATAATAATTATGTCTAATATATTATTAATAATCCAATTAATTTCATTATAATCAGTTTTATGGATGATTTTGGTATAAAAATATTTTTATACTTACATAGGTATTTGTTTGAAAAAATTTGTTACATTGGGTTTTTTTATTTTTTTTCTCAAATTTATTTCTATCAATTATATAGATTTAAAACATATAAAGTTTATATTTTACGTAGAATAATGAGGTTAATTTTTTTAAAATATTTTGATTTTATTTTTTTCTCCCCATAAATAGTTATCATAGCCAAATTTTCTCACCTTAGTAAGGGTCAAACTGGTAAAATAGGTTTAAAAATTTCCGATAAGCCTTCAAATTTCATCTAAATAATTACGTAACATTGAAAAAAATTTATTCATTTAATATAAAAATAAAATAAATGATTTTAAAAATATTTAAAGTAATATAATTTTAGAGAGTTATAGAGTCCCAATAATTTTATATATGAAAACATTATATTATTGATTTTTTAAACTATTTTATTGAAATTAAATATTTTTCTTTATGTCTATAAAGTCATCATTAAACTAATAGAATCCAAAATTCATTTCATGATATTTTAGGAATATAATATTTTTTTAAATTATTTAAAAATTATTCAAATCTTGAAATATGTCAAGAGGATAATATATGGTTGAAATTATAATCCTTAGTAAATTTATTATCCATTTTTTCATTACAAGTAAAATTGTAACCTTTTTAGTGATAAAGATTCATTATCGTAGTTAAGGATAAAATAGGATAACTAATGTGTTAAACCAAAATATAAGGTTTAAAATACCACAAAATCCTATATAAATTTTTTTTGATGATATTTCTAATATATTATATCTTATCATGGAATATATATCCATTTTGAATCATTTTTTTGAATGACTTTATTATATATTAATTATTTAAGAAATACCAAGAGAACCCCTCCCCACACTTATAAAAGTGTACACTGCCTTTCTCTTCTTTACACAAGATTCAACATTATTTATCAACAAAACCCTATCAAACTATCATATCAACATCATTATAAATGTATTATATGTGTAGTTTTTATTAAAATATCATTCGATGGGTCCTTAAAAAGCGTTCTAAAGGTACATTACTAAAGAAGTGGTAATCATATTATCTGGAATATTTCAATTTGTTTCTTATTCAACATTCTCTAAATATGTAATATTATTCATAAAATAATTAATTCTAAATACTATATATACTGAAATTTTGTTATTATTATTATGAAACCACCTTTAATCACCCAATTTTCTATAAAATGTGATATTAATGTGCCACTCATGCATATATACACTTTTCTATCTTCACCTGCAAAAAAAATTCATTGCTCATCCCCATATTTATTGAATGGTTATTATGACATTTTGTATATTTATATAATATAATTATGATGTAATTTTTATTATTTAATTATAATTTCATATCTATGTTATTATATTTCAATCTGTGCGAAAATGATAATGTTTCTCGTGAGTAAGTGTGGATTACCACATATAAAAAGCAATGTGACTTGTTTTCCATTTCAATTTTACATGAATGTTAATTAGGATATATATATTGAATATATATTATATATATTAAATAAAAATTATTCTAAAATTTTTAATTATTATTTTTCATTATTTTGTTTGATCAATTTAAATTGGAATCATCATTCAATCTTACGTACGACCTACGCTCTAACGGAATAGTGTAATTCATTTTTTATATAATACTTTTATGAATGACTCTATAAATACATATATATATTTAATATATATTATATTTATATAATTATCAATATTCTATATATTATTCCACCATGATCAATGTAAAAGGACCGGAAGAACCGAATCAAAATTATCATGAAAAAAGAAACAATTAATGCATGGAAATGACTATTTTAATGTGAAATTGTTAATAAATGTTTGTTAGAATGTTATAATTTGATCATATATGATATTATAAGTATATAAATTTTTATTTAATTATTTTTTTAATAATATAAAATTTATTATATAGGAGGTTATATCACCATCCAAAGGATTCAAACTTGAGGTAAGCTCTTTCTATTCCCAGTTTTATTTTTGGGAGACTTATCCCATATTCACCGCACATTTATTTGGTGTATATAATTTTCCTAAAACAATTTATATAATTAATATCCTTATTTTCATAATATTTATTATTTTATTTTATTTTATTCTACTATGGGTCCTATGATTCAAAAGGTACCAATGTGTATGGATTTTATATTACAATCTCATTGTATATCATGATTATTTATGATTGTTTTTTTTGGTGATGAATTTTTTTGATCTAATTATCAATAAAATAATGAATTATATTATAAGCCATGTATTTCTAGAGATAAAATTTCTTCCATTAATTTTCATCTCTTTATGTACTCATTAAATTTATAAAATATTTTTGTGAAAAAATACTTTATTTGTCCCTTCGATGGAAAATCCTTTGTCTTCCATAAAGATGTTTCCTAAAATTGTCATCATGAAATTTTTTCACATTATAATATGGATTATTAATTTCATTTTTGCCAATAATTTAATTTTTAAATTTTTTTTAAAAGGAAACTTCTTGTCATTATTCTATAGAGGTTTTTTTATTTTCTTTAAAAGTGTGAAAGAAATGCTTTCTATTAACTTATTTTCAATAAAAATATTTCCCACCATTATGATTTCTCAATTATATGATGATTCATTTAAAATTTTTCCTATTTCTATTAAGTCAATATGTTTGAATAATATTTGGAAAAATTTTATAATTTAAATAAGTGATTTCAAAGTGAAAAGGTTATTTTCCTTAGAACATATTCTAATTGTTCTTGTAAAGGAATCTTCATTTATGATAACATAATTTGATGATAATTATGATTTTCTCTATATATTAAACAATGATACCATCCTCATTATTTCTCTAGATGGTTTATGATTAGGATTATGATATGTCTAAAATATACATATATTATTTAGGGGTTATGATATGATGAAATTAAGAAATATTTCTGAAACCCATTTTTTGAATGGGTTATGATATGGTGATATAATGACTATTTTAGTATCTTTAATCAAACATATCTATGGTATTAATTATGTGATGGATGTACCCATAATTATATATCACTTCAACAAATTGTGTAAAGTGAAATTAATATCTCATTATATGATGATGATTCGCAAAGGAATGATTTTGAATATCGATTTTAACATATTTATGCATGAGTGCGATTTCATTATATATATTCTCAGAGTAAAATATGTGGACATTATTGTGGATAAAATTTTCACATTTAAATTGATGATTATAATATCTTTTTATGAACACATAAAATATTATTTATTGAAATGATTTAATTTCTATATGTTCATAAGATTGAAAATTCTTATTTTTTATGATTCCACATACATATTTTATGACTATTGGATGATGATTAATATTTAAAAACCTTTCTTAAATTTACATCAATGTTGAATTGATTTCAATGATAATGTTCTTAACTTTTATTGGTATGAATATTTTAGGACGAGAAAAGGCACTTGAATATTTTATCATACCGTTATGATCATTTTATCCTTCAAATGATAGATATCTCCAAAGTTTACCCTTAATGATTATCTATAATCACCCCTTTTTTATTTTCCCTCTACCCATGTTTTGAAGAAATGTTCTATGTAGGAATTTATAATAATAGTTTTATGTGGGAATATATTTTTGAGAGATATTGAAGATTTTTTATGAAGTAAGAATATTATAAATCTAGTATTCAAAGTCTCAAAACCTTTATTGTTAATTAATGGATCACAATTATATTTATTGAATGTTCACCTAAAAAGATATAATATTTTTGCATAAAAATATTGGGATGTTATAATTATCATTTTACATTTGTTTTTTCAAATACTAGTTTTCCCTATTTATTTACATCAACCTCATTTCATAGAACATGATGTGTGATTGAAGTGGGTTTGTATTTTTATTCATCAATATATATATAATAAAAGGAATATTCATTAATTTATATCACACATTTTTTTTTCTATAGATTTAAATTTAATTCCATTTTCTTTTCAAGTGAAGCATACCCAATCCTCACATAAAAGTAAGGGGCATTATTTTTTATGAATATTTATAACATTAAGTACTCTTTTCCTATTACATAAATTATTTATTTTTAAATAATTTGGAAAATATAAATATTTTAAAATAAAATATTTTCAATTACCATGCTCCTGAATTGATTCCTCATCACAGTTAAAAATGAAATATTTCTATGTTTCCTAGGTTATATTGTGTGAAAATGTGGCTGGTGGGTGGGGTTTTAATTTCCCCTCAACAAACATGAGATAAATCTTTGTTAGAATTGTTCAAAAGGCTCTATTAGCTTTATCAGTGACCATGAATAAAAAATTTATATGAAAATCATAAAAAAATTAATAACGAATTCATGGGATATTAAAAAGAGAAACAATGTTTCATTGTAAAGTTTTTTTGTACAATAGAGAAATTATATCAAAACATTATCCTAATATATTCCCACATGGTTTTAGTCAATTCAGGAAAAACATCATGAAACATATATTTATAAATTTCAACATGATTTTTAGTTGTGACTCCAATGTAACAAATTAGCATTAACATATTTGGGTTAATAGGTTGTCCGTGTTGATTCTTGCCAACTTTAATTTTTCCACATTTCTTTATTCCATGATGGGTTTAGATAACATAGTGATTCTATGAAACTATTATTTTTTATTCACAAGTTTTCGATCCCTTAATATTTCTATAATATCATCATTAGTAGAATGTTTGTTTCTCGTGATTATTAATATCATTATGTAGATAATTAATTATCTAGGCGAATAGTTAAAATTTTAATTTAGATTAAGTAAATGTAGTATAGACCACATAATATTATGAGAAAACAATTTATATTAAAACCCACTTTAACATGTTTATTTAAATCTATTTTTTTCCTTTAATGGATAAAAGAATTTTTCATATCAATTGAGTATCCAAAAACAATCCTTATAGTGCCCTATAATGCACAAGACATTATCTATAATATCATAGACACGAAATGGTTGTGATCACCCAATGAATGGGTTATCTTTTAATTTAATTATCCTATAATCATATAGTTTTTTTAGTCGAAAAATAATAAAAAAAAATTCATGTTTTCAAGACATGGAACATAAAATAATTAAACTAATTGTGATTCTATTATAAATTGTTCACTCTTATACACTTCCACACAGAAATTGAACTTCACATATCAAAATTCATCAAATTTAACTACACTTCTATATTCAACTCATTTGAAACCAAAACTCATCATGTGAAATATTTTATAATCCATCTATTATATATTTTTGATGATTCCAGAGTATGAAATTTTCACCTAATTATATTTATTTCATTGGAACTATATTAGTTTATCACTTCTTCCACAACCATGACTTCACCTTTTTTCACCATAATGTGTTTATATTTTAGCTTCATATACAATTTATAATGATTAATTAAAAACCTACTTTAAGATAAAACACTTTTACTTGGTCCCCCAGGTAGCCATCAAATACATTTTCTAATTGAATTAAGATGTTTTGATAATGACTTATAAATATAATCTAAGAACCATCCTATAAACTACTGACTATGTGTATTTAATATCAATATTTCATCCCTTGATGGATTCAAATGTCTATGATTTACATTATACTCATAAATATATGATTAAACCTCTTTACTATTATGTAAAACATAAATATGGATCTGCTCCACCTATCTATTGTGGATTGTAAGAACATCTCTTCTGGAAATCCCTTTTCACATAAGGCGTCTGTTGTGATGATATTTTGGGAGTCTAATGTTATCAACATCTGATATGTAATAGGAATATAATTCAATAACTTTTTCGATAATATATCAATATAAAGTACAACATTTTTTCTAAATTATATTCATTACATACCCTTTACTATCAATATATATCATTCAATAGGGTGAGTCAATCATTAGTGAAAAAATAACATATAATTGATTCTCTCAAACCATAAAACCATTATGTATATCATTATATAAAAGAATACTGGTGGGAAGAACATTTCTAATTCACATAAAATGGAAAAAATTTCTTTATTCATGATTGTAAACTTCACTAAGATGATAAATTTACCACATTTGTATTTGAAAAATATTAAAATTCTATTTAATGTTTGTTGTAAATTTTTTATGAAAATTAAAATACAACGTCACAAAAAATATATATTTCATTAAAACATGATAATCATATTATTTTAGACCCTATAACATCAAATTATTCATTTCATGTTATTATTGTTATTTTATGAATACCCCTATAGAAATTTGACAACATTAACGAATTTAAAAAATTGAATTTATTTTTTTATGTTTAGAGTGTAAGTTTTGGAGGAAGAATAGATTTTATTTCACACTTGAATGGTGGTAACTCTTCCAATATCCCTATTTTATTCATGTCCAATATAGTCATAATACCTGTTTTTTTGTTTGGTACATTTAATAACATTCTAATAACAGAACCACATACATTTTTTCTATGTCCATGACATCAATAAAATGTCTGATATACAAAAAATTCTAGTAGTGTAATTCAAGAAAAATTGATTCCTTTTCCCTATATGATTTCCTATGGTTTTTTAAAAAACATACCCAGAAAGGATCAATATCTTTTACATTATTGAATAGTGGAACACTCCTTAGTGTATAGTGAGTTATAACTTAATAAATATTTCTATTGATTGATGTTTTTCAGGATTAATATTTACGTTATTTTTGTAAAAATATGTGGTGTCCTAAAAAACTATTTGGTGAATATTTCAACCTAACTGAGTTTATAAATTTTTCAGAAATGGGACACCACTGCATTTCATTAATGTTGTATCCTACCAAATTTCCATAAACTGTAATTTTATTTATCATCCCATACAATATGGATCTCAATGTGAACTCTTCACTTATATGATAATCATAAAATATAACACCTGTATCCCACATAAATTGTAGATCTTCAATCAATGTAGGTAAATAGGAATCAATATTATTACTGGGTTGTTTTGGTCTAGATATAAGTAGAGACAACAAATTTTTTTTGAACCTCATGTGTAACAATAGTGGAATGTTATAATATTCCATAATAACTGGACATGTATTGTTTAACATGTTTTTACACAAAAATGATTTATTCCGTCTATAGATAATTCAGGAGGGAGGTTTCCCTACTCATTTCTATATTTAGGAAAATCATTATCAATTTTCTTTCACTAAGGATATTATATTGGTTTATGAAGTTCCAATTATGTAATTACTGTGTCAGCATGACATGTTATATTCATTGTGGTTTCCTAACATCCATATTGTAATCTATTCCTTTTAATTATAGGAATGTATAATAAATCATTTTAAGTACTTGATTCATATTTCATATATTAATTTTCCCCACCCTTAGGGAATTCTATAGGCAATTCATGGTTCTTGAGAAATAATATACAATCATTTGGATATGCATTCATTTCATCATTAATCATACCCATTTAATATAGCATTCATTTGGAATCATATTTCAAACATGGAAGCTCAGTTTCTTTTATTGTCACATTATTTAGGAGTAAATGTATTTCTAAAAATCTGGAGTCACTCCATTAGATACATTATTTCAAATTTTTATAACATCAAAACAACCAACAATGTTTCATATTTAATAAAAGTAATATAAAATGGTCTCTTGGAACATATACTTAAATTCCAAAACAACTTTGTAAAATCATGAAGGTTGTATTTAACATTAATTTTCATTATTTCTATATGATATTCATCATCATTTATATAATTATTCATATCAAATGATCCATAAATCATTGAATCATCCCAGTTAATAGGTACATTTAGTTTTTCTATTTTTTAGTCCAACCATTTGAACAACAATGTATTCAGTGAAAAATAAAATATCCATCCAACTTTTCTAGATGAATTCAATATTTATGAAAACAACACAAAAACAATGTATTTAGTGGAGAGGTGTTGTATGCATGATCTATTACACACTTTATGAACTCTTTATCTATATCCTCATACTTCTTATTCAATCAACTATCTTCTGTAAAATTTCAATTCATATCCATCATATTATGTTTATAAAAATTCATTTTTTACAGAAAAAGTTACACATAAGGTACTCATAATAAAATGGTAAATGAGTTAGTAATTTTATATAATTTTATTATTTTTCTAATAAAAAGTCATACGAACTTTTTAACACTCAAATAATAAATAAAAATATACGTTGTAATGAAAAAAAGATAGAAATTATTGAAATTTAAATGGTAGACACATTCTTATGATAAGGCATTATAATGATAAACTCATCATAAAATAAGAATTTTTGGTGTATAAAATAATGTAGGATAGTGTGTGGTAGAATTAAAGTATGAAATTATTTATGGAGGAATGATTTGAGGAAGAGATATCAAGGAAAAAGCTATATTTCAATAAGGGGAACACACATTGCATGATAACCACCTAGATGTTGTTTTCCAATTTGGAATATATTAATCATATTTGAATATTAATTATCATATTGGACTGCTAATGTTCAAGGAATCTCAAAATTTTAATTTTATTGGTGCGATTCCTAAAAGATTATAATTTTATACAACAGTAACATAGAAAGAAACCACATATGTTTGTTAAATGGTTATATTCTCCCCAAAAGAGGGAATAAGTATTGTAGAATTCCTAAAATATCATTAACAATGCATGAAGAAATTATTATAAGATAATTAGTGTCCAATAGTGTGTATTGATAATGTTTTATTGTGGGAGAAATATCCAAATAAGGGAATGTGTGATATCTGAAAAGTTACAATGAATATAATTCAATTATCATCTATTGTAAAATATATAAAAAAAATCCTCACTACCCAAATTTGTAGTGGTTATCAGTTAGGATAAAATTTAATAAGGATAGTGATGTTTGTGGTGAGAAACTATAAAATGGTATATTTGATAATAGGTTATTTTATTTAGAGATAATTGATTTTCAAAGACTAATAACTAAAATAATATTTTATGGGTATAATGAATTAAAATTTTCACTAGACAATGAATGATGTAATCTTAGTCACGTATGAATGACATTTTGGATATGTGAATCATTATTTTACTTGATTTCAAATTCATTTTAAATTGAAAATTTATAAATTAATTTTAACCTTGGTGGAGAACATCATCATTTTTAGAAGGATCATTGCATTATAAGTAATGTAGGGAAATTATAATTATTTGGAGATATCAAAACTGAATAATTTATTCATGGATTTTTTTAATATTAGAATAATTTTGGAAAAAAGAAACAATTACTGAAGTTATGTTCTAGGAAAAATAATATGCATTGATTTTAATAACAGACATAATAAATGTCAGTCATCAGTAAAATTTATTTGGGAATTAGTCTTCCATTTTTCATTATCATGTTATTATAATAAAATCTTTCTAAAATAATTTAAATTATAAAATGACATGGTCACAAAATAGTTTTCATAATGTTGTTTCATAAAAAAATTGCACCAACATCAAGAATAATATGTGTTGTGTATGTAACCCTCTTCATTATATGAAATTATAATATAATAATTCACATGGATGCATCAAAAAACAAGAGATTAATTTTTATGACATTAATGATATCATGGAGTAAAATCCAAAAGTAAAAATATGACAAAAGGGATAATGATTTCAGTTTATTTATTAAAAAAACATGTGACTATGATGTTAGAGATGAAGCTAAATACATAGTAAAGGATAGAAACAATACATTGGTGGGGAATTAATAACGTAGAGAATAATTATTAATCATTTAATTTTTTGTATTGTATGTTTGTAAACATTATTGGATAATTAAATTAACTACATTAATATCATTTCCCCCCCCCTCAATTTACTCATTTGGACACCATTAATGCCGATTTGTTTCAAATAATAACAAAAACATCCAATTAAAGACATGAAATATTATAAACACTCAAACATGAGAATCAAAAACTGTTAGAAATCTAGGAAAAAACAAAAAAAACATGAAAGAATTAACTACATCAAAACTAGGTATTTGAAATCCTTAGGGTCTCAGTCACTTATACTTGGTCAAGCCATGATAGTAGTGTAATGGGGGTTGTAAGGTATATAGAGATAGAATAACTAAAAATATGTAAACAATACTTGATCGACTAAAGATGGGAATGAAGAATAACACACATTATGTTTTGAGATAGTCGGTTGGTCTGAAATTTTCAAGGGGGATTGATATGAGTGGTCAAGTTCTAGGAGAACTTCATTGATGTGAATGATTATAGTTATATTAAGGTTTTATTTAATATACTTGAATGGGTTTTATTTACATTTTACAAAAAGAGTTGATAAAAAATGGGTTTTATCATCGCTAATATAATAATCCCTAAAAATTATTGGTTTTATCTGCACTTATTTTTTAGAATTTACAAAACTCGTATTTATTAATTATAATTTTAACACTCATATAGATGGTGTAAAATAAAATAAAGACATATTAAATGAATATATTTATATATATTAAAAAATGAATAAATTTTAAAAAAAAAAGTTATCATTATTAATAAATAAATAATCCTTAATAAATGAATATAAAAAATGGAGTAAATTAACTAATTAAAAATGAATAAACATTTAAAATGTTAAAAAAAATTCATAAGATTTATTAATTATTTAAATTATTAAAAAAATAAAAATGGTTATATATATATATATATTAAAATAAAGATCAATACATATTAAATGTTTACATTACAACCATATTTAAAATAATAATTCTTATAAATGAATATGTATAAATAAAAAATAAACATTTAACACATAATAATAAATAGAAAAAAAATAATTGATATGATTAGTTACTAAATAATATTAAATTAATAAATGTTAAAAAAGAGTTAATTTTATATAAGGGTTCATCCTTAAAACAATACGTAATCTGGAATTAAATGAATAATTAACAATGAGGATCTTTTAAGGTTTAGAGTTTTAGAAAATTAGGCCATAAAAATTACATTCATCTCAAAAATTTCAATGTAGACACTTCTAATTAGTTTTCATTTTTTCATAAAAAAAACTTTTGAAAAAAGAGTCTTGTCTAGTTTCATGTTTTAGATAGCATGAATTTTCCTTGATCCCATCCTTGACCCTATTATCATTAAGTCCAATTAAAAACATTTCAAAAAAACATGGTATTGGCATAAAAAGATCATTAAGGGTTATAGGATAATGAAATATAACATTAGTCCATAAATACATACCACGAATAAGCTCATACCTCATGAAATCATAAGATTTATGAATAACACGTAGAAATCATAAATCATAAAGGTCACTTGTGGCATCCATAACATATTAACATTGTTTCTTTCATAACTACATTGGGTGTTACATTTGGAATAACCATCGTCATATATTACCTAAATCTATTAGGAGAAATATTCATGTTTGGCTCCATCATGTTACCCAATGCATTGGAGAGCTATCTCAGGCTCACCCGCCCAAGGATTATTACAGAACCACCCATATACGTAAACAATGCCCAAAAACCATAACACATTCATAACTCATAAAACAAACATAAAATAAAGATAACATTACCACATAATTTAAATATATTTACTTAATAAATACATTATCAAAACCATTTTCAATACCAAAATACGGATAAGAGTATATGGTATTTATTTTCCTTTTTATAACATTATAGCTTGTTACAAAAGCTGTAGATCAAATAATACTCGTGGCGGTGGAAAAGTTCGTTGTCACCGCATACATTAAAAAAACACTATTTTTTTGTTGTTTAGTAAAATGATATGTAGAAAAATATTTCTTTTGAATGAAATGAAAATTCAATGGTGTTTATACATCATATAAAACAAAGTCATGTATAAAACAAAATATGTCTCAATGAATGGAGATTGAGAAGAAGTCCCTTACAAATATAATTTTGTAAATAAAATCTATAAAATATGGGTATTCACAATAAGTACACATAAATAAAGTATAAATAAAATATAATATTTAAAAATTAATTTTTCACATAATCAAAGAACAACATAAATAAAAAAGATAAGTTCAACCCAATGAATGGGAATTAGGTTGAGAAGTTCCCTTACCTCGTGTCCGACTTGACTCGATCATTCATTAAACTCCTGAATAATAAACATATGATAATTTATAATTTTTTAAGAACCATTTTCAAGTTTATTATTCATTTTATATTAATTATTACCTTACTATAACAATTATTTAATTATTTGGGTTCATATTGGACATTTTTTCGATGTTCGGAACATGAGTTAAAAATGAAGTTGTTATAATTATAAATTGTCCATGTGGTTGAAATTCCATTATCTCTAGAATGATATTTATTATTTATATATCATATATATCAGATATATCCAGTATTTAAATGTATTCCTAATAGTACATAACATTTGGAGGTAAGAAAATGAAATGCATCATTCATGGAGACCGTAAGCCGTGCGTATGCATTAACACAACATTCATTTCTATTTCATATTTAATGGAATAAAAACCCAATGATACATAAGTATTTTATAACTAAATTATAATATCATATATATTTTCATTAACACCTATCCTTTATACATTCCATGTATGGAATGAGTGAGTCATATCACATTGAGGGGGATGTAGTCCACACTTCCTCAAATTAAATCATCGTATTTAACCACTATGGAAACCATAAAGGTATTATATAAATGAAAAATACAAAAGAATAGAAACAATATAAATACAATATATATCACATATAAATATTTTTCTATCATAATGGCCACCTTAAGAGGTGTTAGGATAATATTTAACAATCATTATTTCCTGAGGCATTAGTTTGTCGTCCACGGAAACTGTATGTTCATTACCCCTTAGATGGAAGTGTGTGTATGTATAGTTCAAATACATCAAATAATATTAATGAATTATATTGAGTATTATAGTGTTTTTATAATATAAAGTAATAAAAAGAGTTTATGTGGTTAGAGAACTAAAATAAAACAAAATAACTTATGAAAAGATGAGACCTTAAAATCAGGTATCTCCCTTTGATTTGAACCAAAATGTTTACTTGAATGGCCTTATGCTTAGGGGAAAGATTATAGGAGGAGGATAACGATTTAGGGAGCTTTATTGGGAAGAGTGTGAATTAGCCAAGTGGCTTGAGAAGTGTGAGGAATGGGATAGAAGATACAGATTTTTATAAGGGGGAGGAGGGCTCTATAGGAATGTTTAAAACTATTATTTTATTATATAATGATTGTTGGTTTCTAAAGTTCCAAATCTCATTAAATTCAAAGATAAGATGAATAATGTTCTAAATAAAATCAGCTAATTAGAATTTGACCGGTTTTGGAAATTTTTTTAATCTATATAATCTTATTTATTTAAATCATTCACTAATGTGGTAAACACTACATCATTATTGTGTCATAAATAATTTTATTTATTTTTGTCTAATAATTATTAAAACAATTATCATGATGTAGGAAATATTTTTAAATTTCAAATTAATATTTATAATCAAAGTGATATCTTACATTACCCCATGTAAGAATTGAATTACTAAAAGATAGATGTTTAAGTCATTTTTGTCTTTACTTTAAATTAGTTAATATAATGTGTCATTATCACTCCATGTGGCTCTATGGGATCTCAAAATCGACCCAAGGATGCCTATGGTCGGAACTGTGTCAACCAATAGGATTAGGAAAATTTTTTGGGTAATTTAATATTATTATAAAAACATTTTGTTCCCATATTTACCATATTTACTCTTTATCCATGGTAAATAAAATTTTTACTGATGTAAATATTCATAATGTATAAAAATAAAGGATACCTATTTACAAAATTTGGACATCATGATTGTAAATATGGAATCCATTTTTCCAAATTCAAAACACAATAGTGGTAGAAATTAATTTAAAATTTATTCCCACTGTCATAACAGAAACTGTGTTTTTAGAAATAACAACTATCAAAATATTGACATTTATTTATGTAAAATTTTAAAGGGAAATTACTTCCAATGACCAAAATTGGATTAAATTCTAAAAATATAATCTAATTATACATTAAAACTAATTTAAAAGATAATATAACTACATAAATAAATTTTAATAAAAGGTAGTTATGAATTAAAATACAGTATTTTTCACTATTCATTAAGAAATGTATTTTATCAGAAAAATACAAAAAATATTCCCAAATTAAATTTTCATGTCGCAATTATGAATAATAATTTTATATTTTCAAATAGAAGATATAAAATTGACCAAAAGTAGATTGAAATATGGTTCTCCATCAAAAGGAAGTTAATCGACCTTTTAATGAATGTTAGAGTATTTATGCTTAAATTTAGATTCTTTCTTATTTTAAGACCATAAAATTTATTGGATAAATGTATAAACATTTAACAAACATATATTAGCATAATTTAGTTAGATCTATTCATTCCCTCCAATACAATGGATAGGTGTTAACAGTCATTTAAAATAATAATATTATATTATTAGTGTGAAATATAAGATTTCAAAGAACCCCATTGATGCGTATCTGGTACGCCATCAAACATCGAATACCCTTGAATGTAAAATTAATTATTAAGTAAAAAATATTAATAAATATGAAAATTATATATTCTTTATTTACCTGGGAAGATACGTCCTTCCACCCTTTAGGGAATTGTGTCCCCGCAGTTCTACTCACTTATCAAATAAGTGGGGGTATTTATCCCTCATAGAATTTTTGTATTCCCACATTTCCTCCTCAATAAAATGGTTCTTCCACAAAACCTTTACTAGATGAATTACATTGTTTCGTAACACTAGCTCTCTTTGAGAAAGAATTTGGACCGGCTATTCTTCATAAGAGAGATTCTCTTCTAACTGAACTATCTCTAGGATCAAAACATGAGATGGATCTAGAATATAAATTCTCAACATTGATACATGAAAAAAATTGTGTAATTGGGATAAACTTGGATGTAAATCCACTTTATACACCATAGATCCAACATTCTCTAGGATTTCATAGGGTCTAATGATCCTCAGACTGAACATTCTCTTCTTACCAAAACACATCATTCTTTTCCATGGAGAAAATTTTAGAAAGACATGATCATCTACCTCAGAATAAATATACTTCCTCTGGTTATCCGCAAAACTTTTATTCCTACTCTGTGTTGTTTTTATTTTTTTTTGAATCAACTGAAATTTTACTCCCATATCTTCTACAAATTTGGCTCCCATAAGTTTCCTTTATCCTATTCCATCCCAAAAAGATAAAGTTCGACACTGATTCCCATATAATGACTCAAATAGAGCCATCTGTATACTGGAATGAAAACATTTATTATAATAAAATTTAACCAAAGAATGATGTTGGTCCCAACATCCCTGGTAATCCATTGAGCAAGCACATAACATCTCCTCCATGGTCTGAATTGGTCCTTCTGACTTCCCATCTAATTTGGGTTGAAAAGTTGTACTAAAATTTAATTAAATACACAATGACTATTGAAGGCCTTTCCAAAAGTTATAATAAAACATGGTATCACGGTCAGATTCATTAGAGTGGGGAACACCATGAAACCTGAAAATATCATTAACATACAACCAAGAATGTTGATCTAGAGAAAAAGTATCTCAAATAGTAAGGAAATGAGATGATTTAGCCAATTGATAAATAAAAACCCAGATTGCATTATTACCCTGAGATGTCATTTGTAATCCCACAACAAAGTCAATGGATATATTTTCCAATTTCCACTCTGTCACCATTAGAGACTGAAGCATCCCATTTGGTAACTTCAACACTACTTTAACCTATTGAGAAGTCAAACACTTCATAGTAAAATTAGCGATATCTCTTTTCATTCTATCCTACCAGTAAAACTCTTAAAGTTCTCTGTACATCGTAGTACATCCAGGATGACCAGAAAAAGGAGAACTATGATCTTCACATAACTACCCATTCTTCAACTTCAAATCACAAGGAACAGATAATATCTTTCCAAACATCAAAACACAATCATTATCAATGTTAAAATTAGAGAACTTACCCTTTTGAACCAACTGAACCTTTTTCTGGAACTCATTATCTTCCATCTGTGCTTTCTTAATAATGTTTTATAGAGATGATTTCAATGACACCTAAAACAAAATAGAGGAATTCCCTGCACCAACAACTTCTATTCCCAATTTCATCAACTCAAAAAATAAAGGATATCATTCCAATCGTATCATGGTTAATGAAGCATTACTATTTCGAATCAAAGCATCAGCCGTATTTTTATCTTTTCTCAGATGGTGATTAATTGTGCAATTATAATCATTGATTATTTCTAATCATCTCCTCCATCTCATGTTTAATTATTTCTGAGTGAATATATAATTTAAACATATGTGGTCAGTATATATTTTACATTTTAATACATATTGATGATGCCTCCAAATTTTTAAATTAAAAACAACAGTAGCTAATTCCAAATCTTGTGTAGAGTAATTTAACTCATGAGGATTCAACTGACATGAAGCATAAACAATTACCCGATCATTCTACATTAAGACACAACCAAGTCTTTTCAACAAAGAATCATTGTAGATAAGAAAATTTCCATTTATGGAAGGCAGTTCCAAAACTGAAGCATTCACCAATCTTCTTTTCAATTCCTGAAAATAATCATCATATTCTATTGTCCAAATGAGCTTAACATCATTTCGAGTTAACATAGTCATTGGGATAGATAACTGTGAAAAATATTCGATAAACCTCCATTAATAACCCACTAATCACAGAAAACAATGAATCTCAGTTATATTTTTGGGTCTTGGCCATTCTTCGTCAACTTATTTTTAGCTGGATCAACAGTTATGCCATTTTTTTTAAAAATATGACCGAGGAAAGAAATTCTTGGTCACCAAAACTCAAACTTTCTGAATTTCCTATACAGTTTATTCTCATTTATGGTTCGAAAGATAACCCTTAAATGACCTTCATGATCCTCTTTAATTTTAGAATAATTTAAAATATCAGCATTGAACAAAACCACAAATGTATCCAAGAACTCAAAAAAAATTCTATTCATAAGATCCATGAATACTGAAGGTGAATTGGTTAACCCAAAAGGAATAACTATAAATTCATAATGGCTATATCTAGTATGAAATTCAGTTTTCGGAATATCTGCTTCTTTTACATTCAACTGAGGGTTCCCTGACCTAAAATCAATCTTTCAAAAATACTGAGCTCCCTCAAGCTGATCAAAAAAAATCATCGATATGAGGCCAAGGATAATTGTTCTTAAAAGTGATGTTATTCAATACTATATAATTAAGGCAATTTATCATTGAACCATATTTCTTTTTAACAAAAAATACAGGAGCTCCCCATGGTGATGTGATAGGTCGAATGAAACCATTATCTAATAAATTCTATAATTGCGTCTTTATCAACAAAAGTTAAATTTGTGCTATTCTATAAGGGGATTTTGAAATGGTCTTAGCATCAGGAACTAAGTCAGTAGTAAATTCAACTTCCCAATCAGGTATAATACCAAAAAAACTCATCAAAAAAACATCATCGTACTCAATTACCACCGACACATCATTATTCTAAATAGTTCCATTGTTTTCAACAATATATGTAAGATAACATTAATTTCCATATTTTACTAGTTTCACAGCTTCCAGATATGTTATCAAATGTAAGGGTTCATTCTTTTACAAAAACAAAAAATCATTCTGAAAATAAACCTCTTTAGATCTGCATTCAATCTTACAATGATAAACGTAAAGTAATTCATACCGAAAATAACATCAAAACTCTACTAGAGGAAAAAAATAAGGTTTCTAGGTAGATTCTTCAGCAGACAAGGACATGAAGGTTCTTATAATTTATTTTTGTCCCAAAATTTATTCCAGTCATTTTCACCATAAGTTCAGTATTCATATCTTGAGTTGAAATTCCCAATTTACATGAAAACATCTCATAAATGAATGAGTGTGTATTCTCGGAATCAAACAACACATTGGCATAATATGAACAAACAAATATTGTACTTGATACTTTTTCATTTGATGGCCCAACATCTTCTGAAGTAGTTTCAAAGGATTTCACCACCCCATTATTCTTGTTGTCTGACTGCTTTCCCTCAGTTGAATTCTTCATTGGACACTCATTTCCATAATTACCCATTTCATACAATTAAAAAATTTTACTGACTTTATATCAAATTTTTTTCTTACTATCACCCTGATCTTTTTCAGTGCAATTATGTCCTTATGTACCATTTTACCAAATCATTAGAACTTACCAAAATCCAAAAGAAATTCCCCATCAATATTTTTACAATAATTTTCAGAAAAAGTAATCTTATGTTTCTTACCGTCAGACTTTTTTGAAGAGTTATCCCCTTACTTTTTTCGCATCGAACTCTTATTATATTGTTTTTCAAAGAACACAAGTTCATAAAAAAACTATATTTCCACCTTCTACACACATAGAAAAAGTTTTTAATAAATTAAAAACTCATGAGAAGCTAATGACCTTCGACTTTTAAGCTTCAATCCTGAGTAAAAACGGTTGATTTTAATATCATGATCTCATATGAAAATTGGAGCATACCTTGTTGGTCGAGTGAATTTTGATTCATAAGCATCCACTAAGTCATTATCCTTCCTCAATTCCCTGAATTGTTTAAATTTACATCCTAGGATGAACCACCTTAGGAAAACATTTCTTAAGAAACATACCTTTGAATTCATCCCAAATAAGAGCATCAATTTCCTCACTATCACTAATATATTTCACCACCGACCACCACGGATTGGATTCACCTTCAAAATGGTAAATAGTGAGAATATCCTTTTGATGTTCTGAAGACCCCAATATATATAAAATCTTCTCCAGTTCTTTAATCCAACCTTTATCTAGCACATGGTTAGATGATCTTCTGAATGATGGGGGATATTGCCTCATGAAATGATCCACTACTAACATGTTCCTCTGTGGTAAATATGGATGATCTCATGCATGGATTCCACCACCATTTATTTCCTGAGTCAACTATTCCATCCATGCTATAAAAATTTTAGTTCTAATTTCGAGCATTTCATATTGCTGATTTGGAAGGTTGTCTTCCTCCTGATGTCTTCCCATCATAGCTTCTCTTTTTCTAATGTTGAAAACCATTCTGATCCCAGAAATATTATCATCAAATCAACATGAAAATATGTAAATGATATATCATTTCATTCATAAAAAAACTAAAAATAATTTATGGATATTAATTTAAAAACATCCTAACTCCTGAAGTTCTCTAAACTGACCTTTGATACAGACTATAAGGACCTTGTATTCAAACAGTACACAATCTTGAATTAAATAAATAATTCACAATGAGGATGTTATTAGGTTTAGAGTTATAGAGAATTATGCCATAACTACTACATAACATCTCAAAAATTTTATTGTAGACACTTCTATTCAGTTTCCATTTTTTTACAAAATAAAAACTCTTGAATAATAGATAAATGTCTAGTTCCATGTTTTAGAAAGCATGACTTTTCCTTAATCCCATAGTTAACCCTATTCATCTTTAAGTCCTGTGAAAAACATTTCAAAAAAAACATTAGATGATAAAAAAACTCAGTAAGGGTTATAAGATAATGAAAGATAACATTATTCCATAAATACATACCAAGAATAAGATCATACTTCATGAAATCAAAAGATTTATGAATGAAACATAGAAATCATAAACCATAAAGTATTATGTGTCATCCTTAACACACGTAAGTTGTAGCTTTCACAGCTACATAGGGAGTTTAATTTGGAATACCCATCATAGTATATTTCCAAAATCTCTTAGGAGAAACATTCATATATACCTCCATCACATTACCCAATTCATTAGAGTGCTATCTCTAGATCTCCCGCCCATGGTTTATCATGGAACCACCCGTATACATAAACAATGCCCAAAAACCATACCATATTCATAACACAAAATACAATCAGGAATGAACGATAACATTACCACATAACTTAAATATATTTACATAAAAAATACATTATCAAAACCATTTTCAATACCAAAATTCGTAAAAGATTGTATGGTATTTATTTTCATTTTATACACATTATGGCTTGTTATGTAAGCCATAGATAAAATAATACTCACGGTGGCGAAAAAGGTCATTGTCACATCATAACATAAAAAACATTATTTTTTTGTTTAGTAAAATGCTGCGTAGAAAAATATTCCTTTTGAATGAAATGAAAATTCTAAGGTGCTTATACACTGTAAAAAAATAAAGTCCTGTATAAAACAAAATATGCCTCAATGAAAGGAGATTGATACGAATTCCATTTCAAAGATAATTTTTATAATAAAATAGATCAAATATGTGTATTCACTATAATTGCACATAAAAGATGTATAAATAAGAGATAATATATAAAAAATCATTTCTCACAGTCAAAGAACGATATAAATAAGAATGATAAGATCAACCAAAGAATGTGAATTGGGTTAAGAAGTTCCCTTACCTCATGTCTGACATGACTCAATCATTCTTTAATCTACTGAATAATAATATATTGATAATTTATAATTGATTAAGATCCATTTTCAATTAAATTATTCCTTTTATTTCAATTATTATTTCTCTATAACAATTAGTTAATTATTTGAGTTCATATCATACAATTTGTCAATATTCCGAAGTTGAGTTAAAAATGAACATGTTATAATTATAAATTGTCCATGTGGTGGAAATTTAATTATCTCCAGAATGATATTCATGATTTAGGTATCATATAGATCATATATATCCAGTATATAAATGTATTTATAATAGTACATAATATTTGGATGTATGAAATGAAATGCACCGTTCATGAAGATAGTAAGTTGTACGTATGCATGAATGCTATTTTCATTTTTATTTCATATTTAATGGAATAAAAACATAATTATAAATCGGTATATTATAATTTAAGTATAATATCATATATAATTTTATTAGTTATATCCTTTATACATTCCACGTATGTCATTAACGAGTCATATCACTTTGATGGGGCGGTAGTCTACACTTTATCAAATGAAATAATCATATTTACCTACTATATAAAACATAAAGGTATTATATAAATGAAAAATACAGAATAATTGAAACAGTATAAATATAATATATATCACATATAAATATCTTTTCATCTTAATTTCCACTATAATAGGTGGTAGGAGAATATTGAACAATCATAGTTTTGTGAGGCGTTAGTTTTCAGTCCACAGAAACATTATGTTCTTTACCCATTAGATGGGGCTGTGTGTAAGTGTAGCTCAAATCCTTCTAATAAAAACAACCATGTATATTTATGATATGGGTTTTTTAATTAAATAAAGAAATACAAATATTTTATGTAGTTGGAGAAGTAAAATAAAAAATAATAATTTAAGAGAAGATGTTACATTTAAATCGAATATCTCCATTTGGTTTGAGCCAAAAGGTTTACTTGAATTACCTTCTGCCTATGTGAAGTCTTATAAGAGGAGGATAGGGATATAAGGATATTAAATGGGAAGAGGTTTGATGATCCAAGGGGCATGAGATGTGTTTGGAATGGGTTAGAAGTGAGGGCTTTTTATAAGGGGGAGGTGGGGCTCTTTAAGAAAGTTTAAAAATATTATTTTATTATATAATGATTATCGGTTTATAAATGTAAAAAACTCATTAATTTAGATGATAAGATGAATAATTTTCGAAATAAAATCATCCAATAAAAATTGGATTGGTTTTGATATTTTTTAAATTTTTTTAATCTTATTTATATAAATCATTAATTAATTAAGTAAACACTGCATCATTATTATGTAATAAATAATTTTATTTAATTTGACTATAAATTATTACAAAAATTACCATGATGTAGGAAATTTTTTGAACATTAAAATTAATATTTATTGCCTAAGAGATAACTTATATAACCCCATTAATAATTTATTTACTAAAAGATATATGTTTAATTCATTTTTGTCTTTACATTAAATAAATTAATATACAGTGTCATTATCACTCCATGTGGATCTATGGGGTCCCCGAATCAAACCAAGGATGCCCATGGTCATAAATGTGTCAACCAATAGGATTAAGACACATGTTGGTGGAATTTGATATTATTATAATAATATTTTGATACCCCTAATTAATAGATTTACCCTTTAACCATGGTAAATAAAATTTTTACTGAAGTAAATATTCATAAAATTTAAAAATAAAAGTTACCTATTTACACAATTTGAACTTCCTAATTCCAAATTTGGAATCCATTTTTCCAAATGAAAATATTTAAGTGGCAGAAATAAATTTAAAATAATTCTCGCATTTAAAACAAAAAACGATTTTTTTAGAAATTATAATTATCAAAAGATTTAGAGTTATTTATGTCCAATTTCAAAGTGTGATTACATCCAATGACCAAAAATGGATTAAATAGTAAAAATATAATATAATTATACTTTAAAACAAATTTAAAAGATAATATAATGACATAATCAATTATATTAAAAGGTAATTTTGAATTAAAATACATTATTTTTCACTACTAATTATGAAATGAATTTTATCAAAAAAATACAAAAAATATACCAAAAGTAAATTTTTATGTCTTTATTCTAAAGAAGAATTATATTTTGTAAAAATAGATCATATAAAACTGATCAAACCTATATTTAATAAGGGTTCTCCATCTAAAGGCAGTAAATCGACCTTTTAAAGAATATTAGAGTATTTATGCTTAAAATCAAATTCTTTCTTATTTTAATCCTCTAAAATTTATCGGTCAAATGTAACAGATTTTAACAAACATACATAATAATATTTTATTTTGTTCTATTCATTCCCGTTAGTACAACAACTATGCGTTAACTATCATTTAAAATAATAAGATTATATTGCTAGTGTGCAATGTATGATTTCAAAGAAACTCGTTGTTTTGTACCGGGTACGACATCGAACATAAAATTCCCTTCAAAGTAAATTTAATATTTAATTCTCAAATATTATTAAATATGAAAATGATATATTCTTTATTTACCTGGGATGTTATATTTTAATAATTTAAAATTTAATATACTCAAAAAATATTTAAAAAATAATTAAGTTAAATTAATTATATAGATTAATAAAAAAATAGAAATTAATATATGTTAAAAATGGAAATAATTACATACTAATTATATAAATCGGTGCTACCTTGTTAAAAACAATAAATGTTAATGAATAAAAATGTACAAAAAACACTAAAAATGGATAAAATTAAAAAAATTATTAATAATATAAATATAAAAATTGAATAAATTAAAAAAAATATTAAAAAATAATATTATTGATTATTGAATGATATTGAAAATGATTATATAAGAAAAATATAAAAAAGTAATTAATAGTTTATATTGAACATGAATAAAAAATGAATAAAATTTACTCATTAATAACATAATATATTAAATATATTATGCTAGTAAATAAATTTCTAAAATTAATATTAAAAATAGAATAAATTACGTAAATATTATGTGTATGTGTTTGTTTCTATATAAAATCACATTAATTACGTATATGTGTTTGAAATTAATGTATATTTATAACACTATTCAAATATATGTTAAATTTAAAAAACCAATTACATCATATAATATAGAATGTCAATTAATCGATATTAATTAGTCAATATTTTTAATTAATGTAAATTTTAAATTATAAATTTTTTTTCACTATATATATGACTTTTTAAATGGAAATGCAGTTTTTTTTCTATAATTATATTTACTAAAACTTTATATATTATATATATATATATATCAATATATATATATATATATTAAATATATCAATGAATAATTATATATATAAATGTATAAATTAAAAAAAATCAAAGAATAAATATTAAAAATGTAAAAATTATAAAAAAAATAAATAATAATAAACATTATTAATGTATAAATAATATTAACAAACTGAATATTCAAAATGAGTGAAAATTAATAAAAAATAAATCGAACAACAAAATATTAATAGAATGACTAAAATTTATTAATTACAGAAATTTTAAAAAATTATAAATTAATACTAAAAATGAAAATAAATATACATATATTATTTTTAAAATTTACTATAATATTAAAAACATTAAATTTTAATCCTTAAATATGTATCAATAAATATTAAAAATGAAAAAAATTATAAAAAATATTAAACAATTGTAAAATAATAAATTATTACTCATAAAATGTAAAAAAACATTAATGAAATAAATTATTGTAATTATATATATAAGAGTACTAAATATTATATATATATTAAATAAAAATATAAAAAATACATAAAATTTATTAATTAAAAATAGAATATATTAATTATCATGTATCAATAAGATAAAATCTAAAATGATAATATTAAAAATTTAATATTATTTTTTGTTTTTCTCAATAAAATTTAATTAAATTTGAATATATAAGGTGAAATTTCTATCAGGTATATTACATTTAAATAAATATTTATTCAATATTTAATTAATAATTAAAAATTTATAATGTTATATATATGTCAAATTGAAAAATAAAATGATTTATATACTATATATGAATGCCTCTTATAATGCTTCGTATAATCATTATGAGGTTTTTGCATCAATAAATTGACATCTCCGTGGGGTGTACGATTCTTATGTTACTGTTGGTGCTGAAAACATGTATTGCACCTCAAAAACTATTTTTTTCAAAAAATTAGTATGTAACCTACCCCAGAGGAATATCCTTTAGATAAAGAGTTGGTTTTGAAGCAATACTGAGTGATGCACACAAATAATTAGATTCACAAGCAATGAACTTATTTTCCAGAGGGGACATTGGAGACAATAGTTCAGTTAGTACTCATTAATCTCAAAATATTTCCATAGAATATACATGAAAAATGATAGGTTTGTGTGTGATTTTTGTTTTTCTCAACCATGAAGTTGAATGTCAAATGTGATGTCATACCCAACATGTCGTGTGGTCAATAACATCAATAACGGGATGGGAATCATACAACCTTGGAACAAAATTCATTGCTGTTTGGTGACATTGACTGAAAATTTTGGCTATAAATAGACCCCCCCAAACAATGAAAGGGGTATCTCTAGAAGATTAAGATACGCTCTCGCTAAAAAAATATATCCTTCCAGAAATCACACAACTATAAAATTCTATGGCCTCTCAATGGTAGATAAATTTAATAACCGACCTCCAATGGGCCCTAATGTATCGTGGCATGCAGTTGAGAGTTTATTTCACAACACCACATATGTCTGATTGGGTTATTGAAAGAGAATAAGCCATTATGAAACCCTAATATGAATTAAACACCAAATGTTGTGTGTGCCCATTCCCCTCAAATATTTGTTTTTCACCTGTTCAATATTCCATAACTCATGGAACCATATTTCTTAACATTATAATAGAGTTTCACACCACATATTTCTAGTCCATGTCCAAAAAACCACTTATACATGAAGTGAAGACATTACCCAAGCATTATCTATTATGAATAGGTTTTTTAAAGAATTTTTCTCTTAATCATTGGAACCATAACTCTGGGACCCTTGATTTCCACTTCTCCATGACAATGTCTATGCCATTACCCACCTAGTGGTATTTGAGCAGTTGACCTATATTCCCCAAAGGTGTAATCACTAAGAAAAAAAATACATTTATCTCTATAGGGGTTTATTTTTGGATCTTCCTCTAGCATTGGCATGGTCCCCCACAGGGTGTAGCCCCACCAACTTATGAGCTCCATGATGTTAAACTACATTGCTCCATATCATTGTCCAATGATCTTAAACTACATCAAAACATCCTCAATAGATGATGTTAAATTGTATCTTTAACCTTTATGATGAACAAAAGATTCACCATGTACGTTCATTCTATAATGCTACTCCCCCCCTTCTGTGGGATGTCACCCTATAGTCGTAACCCCTGGGAAGATTCTAAACATATTCCTACACCATCCCACATTTTGGATCCTTCAACAACATGGACATCATAACTATTTGACAATAAAATGCATGGATATTTCCTATCATACTACCTTAAACTATAGAATCTAACTACTTGGGTTTCTAAGCCTTTCACTTAAAAAGGGTACAATAGAAACCTCCATGTTGTTCCATCCTAACACCCCAACATTATCACTAAATCCACATGTTTGAGATATTACCTCTGGGGAAAAACATAGTATCCCATTTTTTCATATAATATATAAATCCTATGACCCATTTATTCATGAATGATGTTAAACCTATGACCCATCATTCTCTACAAGAAACTAAAATTGTGACTTGATCAAAAATTTCTACCCTATAAAATAAACATGGGATGACTGTATTAAAATCCTAGGATGACTAACTCCCCTAGAATCAACAAAATTGTTGTTGACATAGAATTCCATAGGTTATGAACATAAGATGCCTCACCCATGAGATTCCTCTAACATAAAAATGTGATGAATTTATTGGCGTATAACCAACCCAATGTGCAGAAATTCCCATACACTACCAACATTACTACCTCCTTTGACTAAAAATTGTAGCCCTATTGAGATAGAATTTACATAATTTGTTAGAATCCACCTCAGGATGGCACTAAGAATGAGTTTCATGGACATGACTCAAATATACAAGGAATACCAGGACTAGATGATGAGATCCAAAGAGGAATCCATGGAAGAAGGAACTAACATTTCATCATCACATTTTGATCAAGAATTCGAAATCGCAAATAAAACTAATGGATTCTTCCAACCTCTAGAATGGGAGAATGCGAGGAAAATAGTAAGTGTGTCACCTCCAAGGGGAAGGATAGAGGGTGACATCATTTTATATGATAAGAAAATGGAAAAGACAATGTGAAAGTCGCATCCTTCAACTATGGGGACTAGTAGCATTGGGGAACTCTCAATATGCATGCCACTGAATCTAGATATACAACACCAGGCCCCACCGAGAATATGGTGGGCTAAACATGAAACTATGTCATGACATGTGGGATGGTAATGTTAGGCACCCTTGTTCTGTGACCCCATATGCATGGATCCCTCCTTTATTCTATGAATAAGGGACAATATTGGGGAATTGAGAATCAGATTCCCTTTATCTATACTAACAGATGAATCCACATGCCTTATAAGACTCAATATATAGGAAACCATCAACCAAATTCCATCAAGAATAGGATAAGTGGAAATGATTGTGCGGAAACCCCCATAAAACTATACACTTTCAAGTACATCAAATGTTCATTCATCTATTGGGTGCCAATGACCCATTTCACCCTTTGATCTCATTCAGAGTATGGTGATTGGGACCATTATTCCCTGATATGTGTAGGAAGAGGTCATTCCCTCTATAGATATGGCCTTAAAGGATCTTGATGCATCAATGCCTCACCAACACTTCTATGATTTCTGGATGCACAGGGGGAAACCATCCTTTTTCAAATAGAAACCCTCTTCTAGAGACTCTCCCCAAAGTGTTCTGACAGCTCACTCCCCTATGCTAAGGATGTAGGGGATATTCAAGTTTTCCCTATTATAGACACCACTCGAGATATTCAAAGGATGGTTCCCACCATGTTCTATTAGTTTCAACACCGACCACACCCATATGTAGATGAGTGGGTTGACTCTAGCCACTCTCCAATGGCCATAGTCCAAAGCACCCGACACTAACACTAGTGGAAGACATCAAACATTTCTTGAAAATAGGAAAATTTAACAGCTCCATTGTTCCCTTGCACTATTTTTGTACCCTATCACATCATCACAAATACTAAATAGGGAATAATATTTATATTCCTATAATCAAGAGCCAAAATTCCTCTTATGAAGGATGAGTTGACTCTCTCAGTTATCAGCCCCACAAACATACATTACGCACTTTCCTATAATGAGGAATACTAGTTCGAATGTCCTCCCCAAACCACCATTAACTTGTGTGAAGCTCTTCCTTATTTCAAATAGATTCCATGATCTAAATAACCATATCAATGTAGGAGGGGAACACCCATCACGGGGGATATTCCCAAATCCTAAACCCCAACACATGTGGGAGAAATCGAAGCGTCTCCTAAAAAATTTTACTTCGAGGAGTCCCACACTATTGGAGGCAGCAACATGAGTAGCTTATTTTAATCATTGACCTATCAAAATATGATGTGATAGATAAATAAGTGGGGGAACCTTCAGCCCTACTACCGGAGTATTGGGTGGAATTCCATTAATTGAGGCTTACTTTTCATCAATTTGAAGCTAAATAGATCCATAAATTCATCTATAGATACTTTTATATGGAATAACTTATAGCCTCTTTATAAGGAATTACACTGAAACCATATCTATCACCATTAATTTTCCTTTTTTCTACAACCAGACAATAATTTAGAGAGATTTCAAGGTCTATGATGGTTGCATTAGAGGATGGCGATGACTCCACTGATTCTCAAAGATATATTTCCACCCTCACACATGAAGAACTACTAATTATCCTATCATATGTGGATTTGATCTTGAAGTTTCCTCCACCACCAAGATACATCCCAGCTTGTAAAATTTATTTTAATCAGGCATACCCTCCTCTTCTTATAAATTATCTATAAAGAAGGTTTGTGTTGGTGCCTCCACCATTGTCTCAGAATGTACTAAACATGCCTTAGGAAGATGTGGAGCATGAACCTCCCCTTGTAGTGTGAAATAGGGATTTTGGGATCTCCTATATATGGATCAGATATCATTCATGTTTTTTCACCTACAGCTCTAGATTTTGTTTTCTTAGAGTCCCTCACTAAGGACTAGGTAGTTTTTTTCAATTTGAATATCTGGGAAATGTGTTACTACTTTTGGATCTATCAACTAGCCTACATAGGGAGCCAAAAGAAACATTATATAATATACCAAATGTGAAAGATGGTTGATATCGCAATGCTCCTTGTATATCAACCTCCAGGATCGTATGGATATCACCAGAATCTTTAGAAAACTTTTATTAAGCTCCTTATTGTGCTCCATCGTGTGGTAAAAGAGTCTTCCCAACACATGAATATCAAGGGATGGGGTAGTATATTGCCCCAAATTTCCTCCTTATCATATAGAAATAAAATTTCTATTAATCTGTACCATCCATCAAAAATAAAGGTTCTGATTTGAATACCAACATATTGAATGTCATCACCATCGACCGTACAGAGGATTAGAGAATTTAGACAACTGATGTGGGAAATGATAGAGAAAACCCAACTTAAGAGGCGATATAGTACTTGGAATACCCCATGATCAGAATCCATACTAATCAGAAGATATTGCAATTGGGCCTCAAGAGCCCCAATGTCATTTTCCATATTCTTGATGACACGTTGACATAGTCAAGGGGCCCACTAAGCTCAACAACGACCTGATGGTTTCACCAAAAATAGAGTTGGACCCCATGTTATCTATATTTCTTCAAGAGCGTGAGGAATATAAAATTATCACAACCCAAATTATTACTGAGTAGTTCCAAAATCATGAAAATTTAAAAAAGGACCTCATCTCTCCTATTATGGGGAACCCAATTCACCTTGTCTAGATGACCCAATTTGAACTTGGTGTATGCACGTACCTTGTCAAGGAATAAGCTGGTGATTTGGAAAATTACTGATATATGAGATTCTAACCTCTTTTAATAATCATGATCATCCCCCATGGGATCAAGGGCATGCTGATCCCTGATTTTATGAGCCTGAAAATGTATTTCTGGATAAAAATCTTTATTAAGATAATGTGATATCATAACTCATTACCTATCCTGATGGAGTAGAAACATAAAAAGTGGGAGTTCCACCGAAAATAATTTTTTACCTAGTATGTTTGGACCATTTTCAAGCACCCCTAGAGTTTAGTAATCCAAAATTAACACTTTTTTATGGTATGGGTGACCCTCTACATAATCTAGACCATATCACCTCAAGGTGTAGTTCATTGATGGGGACTCCAGAACTAAACAATTACACCATGATCTGGTACTTTTATTAGACTCTTTGAGAAAAAATGTTCATCTGGTATAGCCATCAACCCACAAGGTACGTTTACTATTAGGAAGACATCTGTAGATAATTCCTCTATAATTTTTTATCCAACTCACACAATATAAGAATAACCAACCACTTTAAACAAAAATTGACGTCATATGAGAAAGTAATTAAATTTTTCACCCATTCTAAGAGAGTCATGTATTATGTCAATATTCAACTTTATAGAGAAAAATTACCTATGATTTGTGCCACGAATATTAGAAATGATCTGGTCCTTAACTCATCTCCCTATACATCCTTAGTGGATTTCGGGAGTTCTCTGAAAAATCATAACATCTGGAAGAATCTTTTCAGTGGATTAGGCAATATTTTCACCATTTATTCTAGAAAATACTATTAGAAGGCCGGTAAAATTAGAGAACACCGCAATAGTGAATGAATTGGTTCTTAATACAGTCCACTTAATAACCCCTTTACCAAATAAGTCTCACTGATTTCATCCCTATGTCGAACAACCATTCCATGTGTTTCTTCATCATTAGTAGAATGTGGATCCATCCCCACATCAAGTGAAGGATATTAAGGTTCCTTTCATAGAAAGGAGGAACAAGCCTTATTTATTAATGGATTCATATGTCTTGATATATTTAATTTACACCATGGAAAATGGAATCCTGAACTTTCAATAATCTAGGAGACCCTAGGCAGAGAAACCCACAGATCATGAAAATAACTTCTCGTATAATATAATCCTTATACACACAATCAATGAATACCTTTTCTTTAAATATTCACTATAAGAAAAATTATATTGTGACTTAGTCAAATTGGTTAACATTCCAACATACAAAAAGCTTGTTTCCACTAACCTCAAAAGATATAGTGAGAACACCAGGGAGTGGAAATAGGTTCCAAGCCATGGAACCCTGATGTATGATGAATTTTTTTCTCATAAGATAGTCACCTGATCCCATTGAATCATCGGTTACCACTTGATCAAGCCATAACCTTTTTTGTTGTTTCTCCCCTCTCTCCACTACCTTTATATCTTCTACATAACCTCAAAAGTCTCCGAAGAACCGATATTGATGGTGCAAAGAAAATCAGAGTCCCCAAAAAACGTGAAAACCTACTCACATTTGTATATATTTAATACCTACCATACTTGAAGATGCACCTAGGGTATCCACAGAATAGTACTATTCCACTAATGAAGCAAAAAATTATACCTCTGATAATTAGGTTAAACTAGTGGACCACTTCACATTTTCCAAAAATGAGGAATTCTATGCGGACCCCCATGTGCCTCAAGTTGATTCCATCGAAATAGTGGTTGAGGAAACTATATCAGGAAAAATGGGAATGTTAGTGCTTAAAATTAGGCTTCTCACTCTATTTAGACTTGGAAACATGCCTTTCATAGGGCTAAGTAAGCACATCCCTCGTAGTATGCACTATCTAGTATGCCTTCGCAGCTAACAATATTAGTTGAATGGAAAACTTATCATCAACCAAGTTGTGATCATCCACTTCTATCTAGGACCTAACCTAAGCCAACCGACACCAATCTTATTGTTTTTTAGTGCAGAAAAACTATCCAGTAGAAGAATATCACTAGTATAAGCTATTTCCTAGTGGTTTAACCAATGATTTCCACTTCACCCCCATCCAATGAAATTTTGGGTCCATGATTACTGTATGTAGTGTTTGGGAGCTGGGGAAGGTTTTTGATAATTAATTTTTTGTTTTTTTTTCATTATGAAAAAATAATTTTACTTCATATATATTTTTTATCAGATAAAAAATAATGAAATGAAATAGAGTAATCAGAAAAATAGACATAGTTTTGATAATAAATTCTACAAGTTTCAGTATTCTATTCTAAAGAAGGATTGGAAATGAAGTTATGTTTGAGACACACATTGGGTCCCGAAATAATGTTTCTATCTGTATAATAAAATGTATTATTGTTTGAATTTATCTATATGAATTTTACTATGCTTTTCTATTCAGTGAATTATTAAATTTCATATGTTTTTTTTGGAAACATGTGATATAATCGTTATGAAGGAATGGGGGAGAACATGTGTTTGGATATTCAATGTGGTTCCAATTACATTGAGTATGGTTAAGGAGGGGTGGGAAGTCAAAAAACATTCCATTTTAAGTCATAGGATTCTATACGAATCCTTATGTTATCAATATCATGAAGGATTCATGTTATATGTAGACGTTTTTTGAAGAAGAAACACTATGTCATTACAAATAATTCAAATAACCTTAGAGGGGGGTGAATCAGGTTATTATTGACTAAAACACATGCCCCTTTGTATATTGTTTTTTTAACACTATTATATCCTTTTCGTATAGAATTGTATAAAAATAATTGAAATCATGCATGAGGCATATTAGTTGATACTTCATTTACCCTCACTAGTCTACACCAATGGACTATACAATGACGATGTGCTGACGTACCAAATCTATTGAGCCTCACTATCAAATTAAAAGGTTTGGGATAGATCACTTCTATTTCCTGTACCACTACCTTTACAATGTTTAACATCATCTAACTACTTTCCCAAGGGCCACTCTTTATGTCTTCTTCTCTATCTCACTACAGGTGTGGAGGATCACTATATTCCTCTTCCGTTTCTCAATTCTCATGGAAGGGATCCACACATATGTTATGGTCTTATAGGTGCCTTCATTTTCATTAAGGAACAAATCCTCAACAATAGGTAAATTCTTCATTGAAGTCATTTTTCACCTAGAGATTAATTCTAGTTTTCCATAAACTTTTAGTTTTCATTAATTGATTTTGAGAACTATTTTAGTCCCTTATAAAACTTCCTCATGTACTCCATGAACTGCCTTACACCATATGGAATGAGTGGTTCGTGTACCACCTCTCCATTCAAGGAGTGTCCCATCTTTGCTGATGGATTGTTCTTCTACATAATATTTTCTTATATGATATCTAGAGCCCCAAAAAACCCTTTCATGTACTATTCCCAAGAACTAATTTATCATTCACATAAATCTCCCTCACAAACTTTTCTGCTTCATGGACTCCCTCAGGAACTCTTTTTGTGTGAGCCGAATTCTCCCCAGAGCAATGATATTTTATAATGGGATATTCCCACTTCATAACTATCTGATTAGTTTTCCTTTTAATGGAGAAATGATCCAAAAATATCACTAATATGGTATCCCTAAGTCTTCTATGTGGTACAAACCTCACCGTGAACTGCTATGTAGTCTGCATAGCACCTTGATCCTCTCTGGTGGCTCATATCTTCCGCAAATGAAAAAACATTGTGGTTATTCAAATTACAACCACATTACCAAAAATAATGATCCATCTCGTGAATTTCATTCCTTTTTTGAACACCAAGAATCCACAAACTATTTCACATTTTTGGTCCGCATAGCTTACTTCACAGTTCCCATAACGCTACTATGTATAACTTTTCCATTGCCTAATTTATTTATTTATTTTATGAATATTATTTTGTGGTCTATATAATAAATTATGTGTAAAAAAACCCATTTAAAAAACATAACTCCCTATTTTGAGGCACAAAATTTGGAAAAAACTAGGGAACTACCCCAGCTTAAAATATTGTTTTAGAAAACACCAATCATACTCATTCATGGTCATCTGAATTTTTCAAAAAAACACAATCACACCCAAAACACCAAAAAAATAACTCTAAGAATTTTTTCCCAACATAAATGGATGTTTAAAGTATTGATAAAGTAATAATAATAGTACATCGAAGGTGGAATGCCACTGATTGATCAGAGGAATATCTTAATTGGTATATGAGTGTTTGTAGAATAATTAAATTGGATATGTTTGGAGGAATGAATGTGAAATATGGAAGTCTTAATACCATACTGAAATAAGACATCGATCAATCATTTGAATATGAACAATTTAGTAAACGTTTTCCAAAAATTATTTTATGGTTATATTCAACAGGGTAAAGAGAAAAATAATCTCAAATTTTTTTCATGTTGGTAAAGAGTAATCATACCATAAGTTTTTTTGACTCATAGGACTAGAATTCACAATGATCCATTAGAGTGAAGTTGATATTGATTCATCAGATGCATGCTGACACAATACTTTATCAGATGGAGGACCATTGGTCTAAAGAAAAGAATAATTTTATATTATTTTAAAGTATTTTTTGATTTTTTTTTTTTCAATGTATGATAGAATCCAGTTTTGAAGTGTTACTAAGGGGTGATGAAATATTTATAATTCAAACTATGTTTATAGTAAAAGAAATGAAACTGAAGTCTAAATAAGTTTCAACAATTTTTTTGGAAGAATAATTTCAATGCATATTATAATTTATTCAGAATAGATTATTAGAGGAAGAAGTCATCTATTTTTTTAGCTATTATAGAGCACTATTATGGAAATTCTTCAGTTTCTATGTGTTTTTAACCTAATTAAAAAATTCATAGGAATGACCTCAGTACTGGACTAAATAATTTTTTAAATTTCTAATGTGATATAAAGTATTGAAAAGATTCGAGAAGGTTTGGATGAGTCATAAAGTGTTTTTAAGTACATAATATGTAAAATATTTAGTTGAAATATAAATAAAATTTATGTTTTAGAAATTTTGTTGAGCAGGAAAAAATTTCCAGACGCCCGACCAAACTATTTTTTCATATCATATTAAAGAAAGAAATTACATTGTACTTTATGACACTTGGGATGTTCATATGTGATGTTAGAGAGAAAGCACAATTTTTTTAGTGGAGAAGTAATATCTAGATAGATCATTCCTAAGGATTTTTATCTAAAAAAAGAAGTTCAAGAAAGAATAGTGGCTAGTGTTAGCAGATTGGAATGAGTCATTAAACACATATTTCCAAGGAATGTTTGAAGCAGTTTAGATTAGTTTCTAGAGTATTATTTTTATTTTTTTCTAGAATGATGTATTGGAAAGTGAAATTATATTGATCCATCAGACTAATTATTCACAAAAAAAATTCAAAAAGTGAAGTTTGAACCTATTTCTGGGTACGAAGTTGAAGAATTTTGTTTTGAATCTATTCATGTGAAATTTAATAAAAAAGAAGCGTAAATTTTTTAAAACCAACTATTGAAGGTTTAATAACATCTTACCCCAACTTGTGTTATATAATTCATACTAGATTAATCACAAGAACTTTTGTATTGAACATAGTATTACACAACTGTAAGGGTTTATCCAACATGAAGTATTCACACAAAAGGATTGTTTTCTTGTGGAATGTGTGGAATTAGATTATTTCCAAACCTTTACTAGGATGTAACTACTCTAGTTGAGTAGTGAATATGGTTAATACTTGTGTTCCTAGGGATGTGTGATTATTTTTTATCAAATTGAAAAATATTTAACAGGAGACGAAGTTTATTTCAAATTAAATGAATCTTAAAAAAATATCCCAAAATCACTCGTACCCTCATAGGGATTCATTGATCCTAGATGGGTGTCATAAATTTGAATTAGAGTGAATGTTCCCTTAGTTTAGTCTTTGTTGAATGATGTTGAAGAAATGTTGTGATGGAGAATATAAACTGTGTAATATTAAGGGGATCCCAATATTCAATGCAAAGAACTATTATATCTGGAATGATAAAATATTTCCTTAACTTCTTTGTCTTGGGTATGATGCTCGGAAGAAGCTAAAGATGGATTTTATTCTATTGAGGATAATTTTACTCTCACATCTATGGATAAGTATATTCTTGAGAGTGATGTAAGATTAAATAACGATTTACTATCATCAATTTTTGAAATTGAGTTTCTAAGAGGGAATGGAATTGCTACTACCAAGGTATCTGGGAAAAGTTGAAGAATATTTTTTATCTTATTGAAAATGTGTAGAAATAAAACATATAATATCTAGGTTGATGTATGATGAAATTAATATGGGTTAGGATGAATCTATTGGTGACTTATTTACAAGGTTGAATGATATTTTGAGTACCCTAATATGTCTTGGTGATAATCTAAAGGACTGAATTATTATGGAATCGATCATAAGAATCCTTCTTGATATGTTTGATGAAAAAGTTTCATATTTGGAAGATGGAGATCATAAAACTCTCTCTTTGGATGATCTTTTCGATACTCTAATTACTTATGAAATGTTAAGGGATAATATTTTGATAGGAAAAGTACAATATGATAGATAAATTTCCATCAATGCTTCCACAAAATGAATGCCTTAGAAAATTTCTGATGAAGAGGAAGTTGCTTATTATAAATATTAAAATGATATAGGTATAAATCATGATTAATTTCTCTCATTGTGTTCTAAAAATGATAAAAGAGGTAATGAAAGTATAACTGTAAATTTCCATTTAATTATTTTGAATGTGGATCTATTGGGAACTTTGTTGCTACTTTTCCAATAAAAACAAATAAAGATGAAAGTGATGAAGATGAAAGAAGTCCAAGATGATCTTGGAAGAAACATGGTTATATGTTTACATCCTTTTAAAAGGGAATGTAAATTTTTTTCTCTAAATCCAAAAGGTGATTTTTTTTCTAATGATGGTGAATATGAAGACAATGACGTTTAATATTAATAGTTTAGCAAGATTACTAGAGGAAATAATTTCATTTAAATAGTTAATGAAAAACAATTCAAAATAAGTAGTTCTAATGAAGATGTGACCAAGAATTAATTTCATATGAAGATATAATTTAAATAATGTAAGAGAAAAAATGAATGACTTGAAACAAAATCAAGAAGGTGATAAAGGAAATTCCTACAAAAAAATATCAATAAAACCATCCTAAATTGAATAATAAGTTACTAGAGGAAGCTGATTGTTTGAAAAGGCATGATAAGAAATTAAAGAATCACAATGAACATATTGGAGTAAAATTTAAGGCAAAGAAAGATGTTATGAAACTTATCCAACATAAGTTTTATAAATCTGTATAGGGAGTTACTAGTTTCAAAAACTCTATTGATATATTTGGTGAAATTTTTGGATGATTTTTCCTAATAATGATTAAAAGTTACCTTAAAATGATGGAGTTAACGTAGAATATGTTACTAAGAAAAATAAAGTGGAAAAATCATATATATTTAAAAAACCAAAAAACTGATAAAGCTAGAAGTATTTAAAACTTATGAATTTGAATATTTTTCTACTACTTGTTGTTCTGATAAGGATGGAATTAAATTTGAGTATAAGAAGAATATTCTAGGTTATAAAAGAAACATTTGTGGTCAACAATGTTTTAATGTGAAGGATATTAAATGTCCTGATAAACATGTTCAAAATTTGTAACAGTATGAATATTATGGAGTAAATTGTGATTTCTATGGATACTATAGGTATTGTGTTAGATTTGGGCATACCAAAATCAATTTTTTGTTAAATAAACAAAAAAAATTGTTCCAAGCATTAGAAAATGAAAATATAAAGGGGTTCAATCCTATCAAAAGAATAAATGTCAGATGAACGTTTTTATGAAATATTAGACGGATTCTTTTAATATTTAGAATATATTACAATCATTGATACCTATTTTTTAATGATGTGAAACGCCTAGAAATATTTCAAAAGGATACCAAGTTTTTTTACCAGCACAAAAATGGTTAATTATAATTTTTAGAAGCCAAATGTGAAGAATAATAAAGGGAAATAATAATATATTATTATAGAAACTACTCTCAATGTTACAAAGGGATAGTGGGTGTTAATCTCATATGATAGAATATTTATTTGTTTGAAGAATGTGAAATATTTTAGATAAGGAATTGTGAAATTTGGGAATGATGAATCCCTTATAATCAATGGTGTTGGATCAATAATTATTGGGGATGGAAAGTTGAAATCTAAGAAATATTTTTTTTATTTATTGGTTGAAACACAATTTTTTAGTGTTTCACAACATTAAGATTATGGAAACATAGGTACCTTTAGAAAATATGGGATAGTAGTAAAAAATAGGAAGATGGAGTGGGTGTTATAAGAGGCCAACATACAAAAGGAAATTTTTTTCATGTTGGTGAAGTACACAATTCATATTAATTAATCATGATAGAAGAAAATTAATTATGAAATAGAATGTTTGAACATAAGTTTCATATAATAAAGAGGAAGTTATGAGAGAAAAATAGTTTCCACGGTATTCCTGATATGTCAAGAAGAATATATTGGTGTTCCACAATTTTTCATAAATGAAAATTTAAAAACTCTATGAAGAATAATGTTGATATTCAATTAACATAACCCCTAAAACTTTTCCATTTTGATATTTATGGGCAAATGATAAAACAATAAACTTTCCAATATAATTACAATATTCCTTTCATTAATTGTTTTACTTACATTTCTTGTGTTATGTATTTGGAACATAAGTCATATTCTTTAATGATATTTTAATGTTTTAGGAGAATATCTCATAATTAATGTTGGTATTATGTTAAGAAGATAAGAAATAATAATGGTAGTGAGTACAAGAATGAAGAGTTAAAATATTATCTTGAAAATCATGGAATGAAACATGAGTTTAAAACAATATACACTCTAGAACAAAATTTTGTTGCTAAAAGGAATAGCAGAAAACTTGTCGATATGTGATGTACTAAGTTACATGAACATTTTAATTACCATTAATTTTGGAGGAATTATATGATCATAACATTTCATATTCAAAACATACGTTTCTATATTCCATGTTCTAATATGAATCTTTATAAAATGTTCTAAAAAAAAATCAAAGTTTGAAACAGTTATGAGTTTTTAGGAGACCTTGTATCATGAAGTTCAAAGGTGGAAACCATGGAATGTTTGATTAGTGTTGTGAATGTGGAATATTTCATGGATATAATCCAAATGTAAGAGGATATATATTTTTAACTAATAAATAAGATGATTATTTTATTATTTTGATGATATAATCATCACTGGGAATGATGAAATAATCTGTGAACATTATTCTATTGATATGAAAGAGTTATTTTTTCGTCCATGATTTGTGAAATAAAATACTTTCATGGGACAAAAATATCACAAAATAAGAAACACATATTTCGTTCTCATGAAAAGAATGATATGTAACTTCTTAAGATGTTGGTAAAATAAAATTTTAAACCTATTTCAATAATAATTTCTATGGTTATCACGTTTTATAAAGATGGAGAGGTTATTGAATTTTACTTAAACAAGTTTTAAAAGATAATAAGACATTTTTTATATTTGACTGCCTCAAGAACAAAAATTGTTTATTTTGTATCTTTGTGTGGAATATTCCAAAGAGATCCAAATTAATCAGATCTATGTGCTATAAAAATAATACTTAGACCTATAGAAGGAAAAATTGATTTCAGAATCAGATATGATAGCTCAGAAATAATTGACTTGATTTTGTTTTAATCTGCTGAATGTGTAGGGAGTGTTAATGATAGAAGATCCACCTCTGGTAACGTTTTATTTCTAGGGGAATTTTGTTCTTATTTTCATACTTTGAAACAAAATTCCGTAACTATTGGTTATTTTTAAGATGTAAATGTTTTTTCCAATCAGATTTTCACACAACTTATGTGGATGAAATCTCACTTGGAAGACATAATTGTTGAAGTGAAGTTACCTTTGTTCTTGGGATGTGATAATCATAGTTCCAAAAAACATAAAACAATTCTTATACAAAATTTTCATTCAAAACATATTGATATCTAATATAATTTCATAAAATAGAATGTTGAGAAGAATTAGTTGAAGATGGTGTATGTTCCTACATCAGAACAAATTGATGCCATATTCAGAAAACCATTATAGATATTATAATTTATCAAGATGAGGTTGAAAATGGGTGTCCAAACTATTTCTCTTTATTTTTGAGGTTTTTGGTTTTTTCCCCTACCACATATAGAATTTTGATAGTGTTACAAAAAAGGATAAATGATTCATAAATCTATCTATTGATATGTGATTAAACATTTAAGAAATCATGTGTGTAGGGGGTTGTGGGTAAGATATGAATATAGATGTATGTGTTTGAACTATTCTAGTAGTTTGTTGGAGTGGTTTTAAGAATCATTTATTTATATGTATGTTGAATAATTAAACTAAAATTTGAACAAATATGTAATGGAATGTGGGAAAGATGAATTTGTTTCATGAGTCACTAATTCTATACATTATGGGGGTTTTTCTCAATAATTCGTATATCCTACAATGAGTTGTCTTCTGTAGTCTTATAATTTTTGAAAAGTTATCCATTAAATGAGATTACAATGTTCAGTGATTTATAAACCATGGTTGGTATGAAAGTCCAATGGGGGCTACTGTTGTGAAAAATTTGGATGGAATTTGTTTTTGGGACATGAAGAATGTTTGTACTTATTTTTTTATTTTTTTTTCATTATGAAAAAAATTACTTCAAAGTGTATATTTTGGTGATTGGATGAAAACAAATAAAGGTTTTAGAGTAATTAGAATATCAGACACAATTTTGATATGAAATTATACGAGTTTCAGTATTCTATTCTTAAGAATGATTTTTAATAGATTTATGTTTTAGAATAACATTGGGTCTATAAATAATTTTTTGATCAATATGATAAAATCTGTTAGAGTCTAATTGTATCTATACTCTATCTGATGACGCATTACTCTTATGTTGATTATTAAATATCATATGTTGTTTGGGAATCCTGTGATTCCATAATTATAAGTGAAATGGAGACAAAAAGTGTTGTTCATTCTAAGTGTGTCAATTAAGATTGAGGAAGGAATTGGAAGGATGGGAAGTCATAAAATATTCCAATGTAATACAGATGACCCTATGTTGATACTCTTGTTCTCAATGCCTAAAACAAGTAATGATTCAGGAATAACTTTCTTGAAAAAAAAGGCTACAAAGTTTGAAGTATTTTTGAATTTCTAATATATGTTTATCAGGCATGGTTTTCCACCAATTCGTGGGAGGAAGATTTGAATTATTATATGATTTTTGGAATCATACGTAAATGAGAGACGTTTGGACCAACTAATGGTAAATTTTGAAGTGTTGGGACCATACAGAAATTAATGACCAATCAATTAGATGAAGATAAAACATTTAGTCAACCATTTCCACAAAACATATATTAGTTATCTTCAGTTAGGTCTAGAGAAAGAGTAATTATGATTTGTTTTGAAATTGGTTCAAGAATCATTAGACAAGAAGTGTTTCCAAACCATTTGATTCACATTGATACTGATCCAACATAGTGTAGTAGAGACTGATCCATCAGACACATGATGATAGTGGTACATAATTTGATATAGGATCGTCAGTATTAAGAAAAAAATAAAAAAATATTTGTTTTATTAGTTTTCTATATGTTTTTTTCAAGATAGGATTAAATAAGGTGCTATGGTACTGACGTAATTAGAATTTGAAACTCTGTTTAAGGAATAATAAAGGAAATTAAAGTCCAATAAAGTTGCAATTATTTTTTAGGTTGAATTGTTTCAAAGATTTATACCATTTATTTAGTACAGAGCATAATTGATATAATTCATTTGTTTTTTCTATTATAGACCTCCGTAATGAGAATTCTTTAGATTTTATATGATTTTATCATAATGAAGAACAACATCAGAATGAAAATTATTTCAGAATAATTTTTTTAAATTATATAGAGAGATGAATTCATGAAAATATTTGAGATGGTTTGAAAAGAAAAAATTAGTGTTTATAAGTATTGAATACATTAATAATGTAGTCAAAATAAAAATTAAATTGATGTTTTGTAAATTTTGATGGGCAGGAAACCATTTTTTATACCTTCCCAAACCATTGTTTCCACACCTGTAAATTGAATCATATACAATGTACTTTATAAAATAGGTAATTTTCATATTTAATGTCTGAGAGAGAGTAAATAATTTTTCAAAATTGAGAATAAGTTTATGGATAGAGGTTTCTTAAGAAGCATTACCATATAGTAGAATCTCTTCAAAGAATCTTGGCCATAGTTATTAGATTAGGATGAGTAATCAGAAGAAACTTTTTGGGGAATGATTGATGTGGTTATGAATATTTTACATTGTACTATTTCAAATTTATTTTCTACAATAAATTATCAAATAGAGAAATCATATTGAACCATCTGACTATGTTCTCACAAAAAATACCAATGTGAAGTTCTTACCTACAACTCGGTCGGAAAATGAAGAATTTATTTTTGAATCTATTCCAGTGAATGATGATAAATAAACATGGTAAAACATTTTGAAATAACATTTGAAGGTTTAATTAGTTATTAAATAGAGTTGTATTACATCTTTCATTATAGAAATATCACATGCATTATTGTATTAAATATAGTACTACACAAGTGTAAGGTTATATCCTACTTGTTGTATCAACAAAAAAGGATTGATTTACATTGCATTGTGTGGTATTGGATTTTTTCCAAACCATTAAAAGAATGTAGATACTATCGATGAGTTTCGAACCTTGCAAATACTTATATTCCTATATATTTATGAATAATTTTTTATCAAAATGATAAATATTTAATAGGAAGAAAAAGATGCTTCAAAACAAAGTAAACTCCAAAGAAAAAAAAATCTAATTGATTCACCACTCCACCATTCAGTGATTCATTGATCCTTGCAGGGAATTATCAGGAATGACCCACCATAGGAAATATATGTCCCTTTCATGGAATTATGATATTCTCTATCACATCTAGGACATACCCATGTGGATTTCAATTCACGAGGCACTACATCTGTTAGAGTAAATATGAGAAGCCCTTGTCAAATCCATTAAAATCATCCTTCAATAAGAGGTTCTGGTGCTTCCAATGGGGCCCACTATGCCAAAGGGGATGGTAAGGGTTAATATTGATCCATTATCTTGTTTTCTATATATAAAAAGGGTGTCACTATTTAAGGTCACATACACCTGCTACAAATCATAGGTTGGTATAGTTGCATGGAAATATTCCATTACCCAGTGGATACTGTCTCTAGGAACAACCTTATTCTAACCCATACACTACATAAAATGGGACTTAAATAATTAAATCAAAATCCCTCCAACCAAAAATTTTATGGTTTTGAAAATAATGTGATGAAACAACATAGAAGGATTTGGGTGATGTCTCAATTCAGTTGCTCGGTATCAAACAATGAATTTATGGTAGTCTCATAGGACACTTCCTGCAACGCGCTATTAGGAATTCCCTGAAATAATTTACAGGTATATGTACCCTCTATATACCATTGGTTCCAAGAATACTCCATCGATGGTTGAGTAATCATACAATTGGGTGATATTACCCCTTTTGAATCTTGAAAGGATCACAATTTGGATGATTATTACAACAAAAGGGGAGGAAAGAAGGTCCAAAATGACGGGTTTGAACTCATCAAGTCTCATAATTATATAGTGGCCACTGGAACCAATCCATGGGTAGATATAAAAAATATATTTTTTACTTTAAATTCACTATTTATATCCAAAAACACCAAAACTAGGATTTTATTTCATTAACACTATTAAAAAGGAATGATCATTGACTACCTCATACTCCTCATATAGAAAAGACCATCTAATACTATATGATTATACGCCTACTAATTATCTTGAATTTCACCCCATGGCCACCGATCCATGGTATTACTACATTTTAAAAAATGTATGTATGACTTTATGAAGTACAACTTACTATCATGTCTTTGATATCATGAGTGGACCTCAATCAGAATCTGAATGGAATCAGATCAAAAACTTTTATTTACAAAGTCTTCATATAACAAGGCCCCTCATTATGGATAATGTATCCTCCAAAACATACACTAGTTCTCCCACCCAGGACATATATCGTAAAATATTTACATCCTCTCTTAGATCCCCCTATCTATGATGATGTGGAGGATTTAGAATACACACCTCCTACATTTTAACAGTGTGCCTCTACCACTATTGATGAGGGAACCCAGGTGAATCTTGGTACTTATAAAGATTCTTGGACAAAAAAAATTAGTTTTTCCAAATACCTATAAGAGAAACAATATTATTTAGACATCTGGAAATATAATTATTGTTTATTCTCCTAGATCTATGAAATGATTTTTGTGCTAGACCCTATGGTTTTCATTTATATCCATGTCCTTCCAGTGAGTCGTCACATGTTCAAATAGTGTCCTAGAAAAATGTAACCATGTCAGGGTGTAATTTTCAGGGAATAATTGGACAAGATTATTATATAAAACAATATCAAGTAGGTCTAGTTCTCTAGTTGGATATCCAACATTTTCTCAACTTGAAAAAGAATAGGAGGATTAGAGTATGAATCTACTTCTCATACCTCAACCACTATTATCAGAAGAATGATTTTACCCTTTTGGAGATAGACTTATTTTTGGATGATATGGATGGTTTCCAAGGCCTCCCCATCATGTATATATGCTTATATTAAAATATGTTTTGTATTGACCCCAATGACGAGGAGTCCACCGTATTTAAGGTACCATAAAGAACATTATGCTATCAGGTGATGCCTTAAATATTAAAGAATGTTAAGGAAAATTACTAGTGGTCCATGAACCACATATTTAAGACAATTATTGGAAAATTTTTGGATCTTTATGTTTATGATATGTTGGTAAAATATTTCTAACCATAGGACCATCTCATGGATCTGGAGAAATTGTTTCTACACCTCAACTCCAAACCCTTAAAATAAACCCCATGGAGTGCACATTTTGGGTTAGATTTAAAATATTTCTCAAATTTATCCTATTATATAGATTCATTGTGATTTTACCAGTTAAAATGAAGGTTAATAGTAAAATTCCTCTCCTAGTTTCCAAAATATGGCTAGAAAGTGAAATCTATTCTCACAAATGGTGAAAATTTGTTCCATATACTAGTGGGATGAGGAGGGATATATTTCCTTTGAGGATATCAAGGTTTATCTACTATAACCTCTAGTTATGATGCCAAACATATCAACGATGTCTTTTTTGTCTAGAAGAACACTCTAGAATGGACCCTCAGTTCCATTTTATCCCAAAAAAATATAGACAATTGCGAAAAAATTATATTATCTCAGTAAAAAACACCTCAAAAATACAGTCCAGATACCCCCCCCCCTAAATGAGTAGCCTCTCACTATTCTTTGGAGTGTAGAATATGGCCCATTATTATCAGAACCATGAGATATAGATGATATCTGGATTAAAGAGGATAAATTAAATCCTCAATCGCCCCATGCTAATAGGATGATTGGTGCACTGGGTGGTAATCCTCTAGATATTTGATATCAGGATTATTCCACAAAAGAAACTTAAAGTATAGAATATTGTATAATTAATGTACGCACATTCATCCTCCAAAGAACTTCCCCTGGGTATTTATTTTCAAGATGAATTTATTCTTTTAATGGACCAGGCCAGCCCATATTAGTTGATGAATTTAGATGGTTCCTTCTAATTTATAAATGGTAGAAGGATCTACAACCCATATCATAACATGTTAGGACTAGGTATTGTCTTCATCACTCTATCATAAACAATATTTTTGTACTCTTTATGGATGTTAGAAGGATTCGCCAATAACAAGGCAGTGTATTAGGCTCTCATTACTGTTGTCGAGTTGGTACTCGTGCTTTAATTAGTGTATTTTTTAGTAAAGGGAGACTCCGGGCTAGTCACAAAATAAGTCAATAGGGACTGATATTTTAGAAAGAAAGAGATCATGAAACTACATGAATGTACCTATTAGTTGATGGATTAGTTCCCTGCCCAGTTGATGGTGATCAAAGTTCCTTGGTTAAAGAATGGTAAATCCAATTATTTTGAATGTTTAGCTACATCTCTTGCAGAACCAGACTAGGATGACCTGGTCATTCATGTGGGAAACTATAGGTTCATCACCACAACCACCTCAGATGATGGAAACCAATAGGTATATCATCTAGCTACCAATACATCCATTCTGAGACCATTAACTCCCCTCACATTAGAGGAAACTTATAATTAGATTACCACCTTTAACAAGTATTTCCAACATGGCATTTTCCCTCCAAACTGATCTGAGCATGAGTGAATCTACCAGCGTGTAGCACATTTTACCCTCTAGTGTTGTCCTAACAATATGTAAAACCTAAATATTCATTGTTTTTATGGAATTATCCTCCTTTTAATCCAAGGAAGTGAGATATCTCTGGTCATGTAGGAGGTGCATGCTTGATCTTGTGGTTCCCATCAAGCCAGACTGAAGCACTACTAACAAATTCAATGGCCAATATAATATGGGACCTTATTGTTTCACAGATACATTATCTTATCCAAGAGGTTTCATGATTTTCATATTTAATCTATATTTTCTCATCAAACACAAAAAAGTCTCCACACTACGAAATATTATGTGTCCTTTGTAGTATTGGGGGTCTATGTTATGGGACTATTACCACTAGAAATGGATTAATAGTACATGTGAATTGTGATCATAATATATTTATTTTCTAAATGGGGTGAAATAGTTCTCCTCAAAGAAGAAAAAAACTTGGTTCATGATAGATTTTGTTAGATCCCACATCATCCATTGATTTTTACTTCCACATGCAATTCTCAAAGTCCATGGAACCAACATTCATGATTGAGAGACTAAACCTAGTTGGTCAAAACATTTCAAGTGCATCCACAATAACCAATCTAAAATCCAGATGGAGGAATAATTTTTAGTTACTTAAGAAGTTTTATAGAAAAAACTCTAGTGGAAAGTGTATCAGGTAATGTTTGGTACTGTAATAGATAAAACTATTCATATGATTTGGACTTTGGGCCATTAGTTTGGTCTTTTGAGTAATTAAGGATTTAGGTCCACCCATGGACTCTGGGATTCTAAGACTTTCGGGCAACCTCCTAGCCTTTGGGCCACCTCAAGGCCTTAGGAACACCCCCACAGAATTCGGGGCACCTATAGTGTAGATAAAGTCTCTATAAAGGATCATGCTTCATATGAGGATTCAAAGTATGTGCATTCACCATAAAATTGCTAAATAGATTTTGAATAATGAGATCATATGGAAATTTTCATTAGTACTTGGCAAGTTCACCTCTATACATTACAGTAAGTGTAACACTCCGAGATTTTATGTGAAATATTATTTTTAATTTTTGTTATTTCTTGTGTAGAATGCTACATCAAGATTATCATGTGATATTCACAACATCGTATTAACTTGTAGTATATGCAACACTATTCTTGGCTTGAATTAAGTGAAAGAGAAACCTTCCTCGATAAATTGCATTGTATGCAATACCGGGTTTCACTAAACAATGATATATTATTAAAATATTATATAAACTAGCTGTTATGAATATTAATACCCACTTTTTGAAATTTTATAAATTTTATCATTCAAAATGGACTTCATTTTTGGATTCGGAATACAGAAATTAGCTAAGGGTGAATTATTGGTATTTTTCTAAAAACATTCAATTTTTGATGAATAGTGAAAAATAGTAAGTTATGGTTTAAAACCAAATTTTTATTTAAATAATTATTTTTTTATAGATACATAATACCTATATAAGTTCAATTTAATTCATTCGAGTCATTTTATAACAATTTTAGATATATAAAAATTTTATTGAACTTTTCACCGTCTTTTACCCAGCTCCTAGGAGAATTTTCAAATTTACATAAAACATAATTTTACCGCTTCAATGAGTTAAATTTCAAAAATCTGAGAGTCACGGTTGATATCATTATGTAAAATTTGGTTCAATGAGATGAAAATAATTTTTGTCTAATAGTAACTCTTTACTTTTATTTACAATGGTTAAAAGTAAATAGGGTAATTAAGGGTAAAAATGATATTATTATTACCCTAACACATGTCCTAATTCTATTGGATAAGTGTAATTCAACCAAAAACGACCATAGGAATAAAATATGACCATTTAGGTCCACATATATTAGATTATGAGATTTGTTATTATTTAATTCAAAGAAGAGTTAAAATAGTTAAAATCAATATTTAATAACTAAAAAATTTTTAATATAGGGTTATACATAAGATAAATTAGACTATAAATATTAATTTTAAATCTAAAAAGAAGTATTTTATTTATATTTTTTAGAAATTAAATAATTTAATTTATTTATGACACAATGATGATGCAGTAATTACCTTAGTAATGAAATATTAACATAATTGATATTATAAATACACAAATAAATGTAATTTGAGAATTTTTATAAATTACACTGATTTTATAGTTTAATATAACATATTAGGTTTTGTTAGATGAATTTTTTTCGAAGTAATAATGCTGTTATGAATTTATAAAAATCAAAATACCAAATAGTGTCAAAATTGACATAAAAGAGTATTTAAAAAATATTATATTATTAATTCATATAATGGTCCTAAAAATCCAAGGTTCGGAAAAAGACATATATAATAATTTATATGACATTAATGAAACAATTAGGGTTCTATTGGTCGTTTATAGTAAGTTTATTAACCATATAGTGTAAGAATACAAGAAGACACGGTAAAAGTTAAATTATTTAACTTAGAGTTAAATCTAAATAATAAGGTTACAATGGTAACCTAAACATTTCTAAAACCTATTAGTTGAGATTATTTCGATCCATCCCCACCCTATCTTCAAAATAAGTAACTTTGGAGCCATTAGAAACCAAAAATGAATTTATTATAAAATAATATTTTAAGTTTTTTCTAAGGTGCCCCTCACCCATCTTATAAAAGGGAACTCCCCCTTCACTCTAATTCACGCCTTCTAAGCCATTTGGCTCACCCAAACATTGCCCAAATACCCTATCAACTATTCTCCCTTTATCCTTGAGTAATTCCTTTTTTCAGAAATCCAACCTAAGGATCCCTTTTGATCAAATCAAAAGGAAGAACTCGAATAAGAGGTAAATGTCTCACCACCTATTTCAAGTTCCATTCTTCTTACACTTCCTCCTTCTTTGTTTTTTCAATTATAGAATAATAATTCCAGTATATTATATATACTGTGATGTTATTATAAAAATGGTACAACCATATTAGTTATTTTATCCATCCTATGAATGAAAAAGTCACCACACGTGCGTACGTACGGACTACCGTCTCCACATCATGGTGTAGTTTGTTATTCAAACATTTCATCATTTGGATGGGTATGATAATGAGTATAAATGATATAAATAATAAATATAACATTATAAATATTCTGTATATATGATATATTATCCAATTATTTAATATTTTAATATCAAAAGAATGATATTGTCACTCGTGTGTACGTACAGACTACCGTCTCCACAAACGCGATGAGATTAATTCTCAATGATTAACCATTCAAGTATGATTATAAAGTATATATAATAAATAATCATGAAATATATTACATAATAATGATACTGGATTTATGTACATATAAGTTTAGTTTACATAATTCCATTCAATTCAATAAGGAAACAAAAACAGCATTCATGCGTACATACGGCTTACCGTCTCCATGAACGGTGTATTTCATTCCATTTATCGATCTATCATATATATTTATATACTGAATATATATTATATAAAAATCATTTTTTACCTTCTGGAATTTATTAAATTAGTATATAATTAATAATATCATGAACAACAAGTGGAAACACGTATGATAAATGAAACGCTTTTACCCAAAACATTGCTTTAACATGGAATTTACCAAAAAATGGGTAATATAAAGTCAAAAGTGAATCATATATGATATCATAAATATTATTTTGGTTATGTTATAAGTTAATAATATTTTTAAACCCACTGTACATGAGTCTCGGACACATATAAAAGAAATTGGACTTAAGGTAAGGGATAATTTTGCAAATATCATTTTTATCTGAGATTGCTTATACGTAAGTATTTACTGGGGTTATATTTTTCATCCATGTCTATAAAAATGTTTTTAATAAATTGTTTAATATTATTAAATGTATGTTTAATGTCATTTTACCCCTCTTTGACCTTTACATTGTGTTATGGAAGGAATCTTTCTTTTGTTTACCATATAATGAATTTTTTGACTTTTCCGACAAAAGTAAAAGAAGAATGTTTTTTTAACTTATACGATGTCAATGGATTTTTATGGTTTCATAAAAAATTATTTCAATGAAGAAACCTCTAAAAAATTTCATGATTATTTTCAACAAAATCCTTTTCTTTTAAAATTTCATGGAATTTTGAGAAAATAAAATGATTTTGAATAAGAAAGGATATTTTCCCAAGAATTCATTTCAAGTGTTTTATCAAAACTATTTTCCATCTAAGATGAAATTATTTAGAATTTTTATGATTCATGTATAATGTCTATATTATTTACATGGTTTTATTTTTTATATGATGAAATGATATCCATTTGTTTTATACAGATTATGTTAAGATGAGATGATGATTATGAAACACATTTTATTCTTTGGGTTATGATGAATGAATTATGATTGTTTTATAGCACACATAATAATGATTTAAATATGAGATGGGTGGGACCTATATCTCCCTAAAATGAATTGGGTAAATATTTATATCTCATGATATAGACATGGCTGGAAGGACAAGTTAATATGGTTCAATGATACAGGACTGGAACGAGGAGTGAACTCGATTCAGTGAGGGACTTTGTCCACTTTGATGGTCTTGGCAGTAATGCTTTAGATACTATAGAAATCATAACATGTGCTCAATGGTTGAAACAATTACATGTTTTATCTCCATTCTATTTTATCATGATTGATGTTCCTTTATGATATATTCCTTACGTACTTCCATGTTTTATGTCATCACTCAAGATTTTGATGTTTAAACATTATGTTCATGTTTTTAAGTTCAAATGTATATGGTTTTTTTTTTGATTTTATCCATGCTTAGCCTTACCGAGCATTTGAGCTCACCCATTATATGTTTTCTTTTCCCCAGGATATAATGAAAGGTTTTAGGTAACAAAACACAAGGGGAAGATCTTTATCTGAGATGTTGAAGATCTTTCACCTTGATTAGAAGATTATGTTCTGAGTTTCCAAAGACACTAAATTATTATAGTCCTTGAGTGTTGGTTATTTTTATGTATAAATTATTCCGCAAAATTAATGTAATTTCCAGGTACGTCATGCTTCGGTCTCTACAGTTGGTATCAGAGGAAAGGTTTAGTTAACCTTTGGAAACTTCGATGCGAAAACTTTACTGAGATCCCTAGATATATTTCTAATTTATGTCTAGGGATGTACCTAAGTTTAAGTATAAGTATAGGTTATAGTCCTAGAATTATGGTAACGATATTATAATTAAACCTAAGATGTTAGATATTGAAGGTACTCCCCCTTTATTATGTTTTTTTTCCTAACATGAGTTTTTCCTCCCACACTATTATTTCTCAGTTTTAGAAGATGGCTAGAACCCAAAAGAACTGTGTTGATCAATATATGGGACGATGCAATGATTTTCCTCCTAAAAACACCAATGTTATGGGAGATGTAGTGAAAAATATTGTTGTTATAATTACAAAATCTATGATTCATTATAGACTTCCAAATGATTATAGAAGGAAACAATATTCCATTGAGTACTTCATGAGGCAACTCCCACCTTCTTTAAATGGGTCTTATGGTCCACTTGTCGTTGAACAATGGATTAGTACCATTGAAAAGAAATTTTTCATACTTCTATACTTGAAACATGAAAATTCATTCTGGCTATTTACTATTTAGAAGGTGAAGTAGACCAGTGGTGGACTCTAATTAAGAATACAAGGCCCCAAGATGAAATTGAATCCATTGAATGGGATGAGTTCAAGAACTTGTTTTTCAATAAGTATTTCCCTCATATTCCTCAAAAAAAAATATGGAAAAGGAGTTCCTTGAGCTTAATAAAAAGGAAGATGAATCTCTTGGTATATACGGGGAAAATTTTACAAGGCTTGAATGGTATGCATCTGACTTTATCATCCAACCTGAAAGTAAAGTTGATCGATTCTTTTGTGGCTTAAAAACAAGTCTTCTAAGGGAATTATATATAAGAGACTTCAGTAGCTATGAAGAAATTGTGCATTGTGATATCAAGGTAGAACTAGAAGTTTGTATTACATATCCACCTCATGGTTTTGACAAGAAACAAAATATGGAGTTCAAGGATAAATCTCATAACAATGGTGAAAAGAAGGCGAATGTTTCTTTAAGCTCAAAGTGTGGAAAGAAGGATGGTGGATATTGTATAAAAGGAACTAGAAAATGTTTTAAGTGTGGAAAAGAAGGTAATAAAGCAGTTGAGTGTCGAATTAATGGGAAAAAGGTAGATAATGATGTGAATAGAGAAAATACTACAGATAATGCACCACCAATGCTTCAATGCTACAATTTCAAGGAAATGGGGCATTATGATAACCAATGCCCAAATCAAAGGTTTAATGATGATCAACATCAACAACCTCTTAAGGAAAAGTATAAAGGTATGTCGCATGCCGTCACTATTTGTTATGTTGAGTATGCCAATGATGTTGTGGAATGAAGAAGTGTTTATGTAATGGGATTTCAAAATAATATCATGGAATCTCATTTATAGTATTGTGGAATATTGGAATACCCATGTATTGGTTTATTCTGGTTTTCAACAATTATGTAGAAATACTTTTGTAAAGAAGATTATATGCGCATTATGAATGGATAATGAGAAAATAATATGTTTGGTAGTATTCATGAGATCATGATTGATATAAGGAAAAAATGATATCATGGTTTGACTATATAGAATTTTTTGTATTTTGGTATTTGGAAAGAGTTAACTTTTGACATCATTCATGTTTTCACTAAAGTTCAATGGGTATTCATTTTTCAAGAGAATACATGATTAAGGAATTCACATGTTTGGAATGTGACAAAAAAAGATATATCTTATGATATAGGGGTGATAAATGATTGTATTCAATGCTTGGTAGATTACCTTTCTAGTAATCATTTTATTTATACTATTAAATTGGACAGAAGTATTTTGGATAAACATAAATATTGGAATATATTAAGTTAGACATTAGATAGTATTGTTTATGTCTAGAACATTTTTTATTTTATAATAAGTATAGTTTTAGAAAAAGGACAACCCGTAGGACGGGCGACAACCTGTCACGTCAGACAAGGATGTGGGAATCGAACCCACAACCGAAGTGTGACATGCCTTTATCACCTACCACTGGCCTACAGGAAGTCCCTTATTAGTAGAAACTAGTTTTATTTTATTAAGTGGTCTGATATATGAAGTATACGTTCATTTTTGAAACCATATACGATTAACCTCACCATAGACGGACTTATGTATACAACTATTTCTAACCTATGTTTGAGAGAGATGAAATGACTTATCATTATATAGCATGATCCGCTAACACTTCACAGGAGACAAATTCAACTTCATTTATTTCAGAGATAAAGTGTAAATTGTTCAAGGCACGAACAACTGTGAGATTGTACCAAAATCAAGTGAGTATTTCTTTTAATTCAAAAATTCTTCAACATTAGGGAAATGATCTTGAAAACCAAAAATGTTTTCTTATTGACCTCATATCTGATAAATCAGGTAGTACCTTGGATCATCACAAATTCATGGATTTTTGATTGTTGGATTTTTCATAGCCATGTCCTCTACCACTCTCCATCAGAACTTGATGGTTATATTTCTCTTCCATATCAATATTTTCACATATGTTCTTCTATGTGGAAACCTAGTGATGAGTTAATTTGGGTAACCATTATGTTTCTTTTTTAAAATTATGTTTTAGTATTCCTTTTTACAATGTGGGTTTCTATGAATGAAACTTTCAAGTAGTAAACCATTTATAACCCCAACGAATTTCAAGGGAGAAATTCATTTTAAGGGGGGTAGAATGTAACACCCCGAGATTTTATGAGAAATATTATTTTTAATTTGTTTGATTTCTTGTGTTTTATGCTAAAAAATATTATCTTATGCTATATGCAACATTGTATTAGCTTGTAGTATACGCAACACTATTCTTGGCATGCGTTACACGCAAGAGCAACCTTCCTCGATAGCTTGTGTTGTACGCAATACCGAGTTTCATAAAACAATGATATATTATTAAAATATAATATAAAATTGCCTTTATGAATAGTAATACACACTTTTTGGAATTTTATAAACTTTATCTTTCAAAATTGACTTCATTTTCGGATTTGGAATATCAAAATTAGCCAAGGGTGAATTTTTTGTATTTTTCTGAAAACATTCAATTTTTGATGAATATTGAAAAACACTGAGTTATAGTTTAAAACCAAATTTTTATTTAAATAATTATTTATTTTATATATAAATAATACCTATATAAGTTCAATGTAATTAATTGTAGTTATTTTATAATAATTTTAGAAATATAAAAAATTTATTGAACTTTTCACCATCTTTTACCCATCTCCTAGGAGAATTTTCAAATTTACATAAAACTTAATTTTACCTCTTCTGTGAGTTGAATTTAAAAAATCCAAGAGACACGGTTAATATCATTATGTAAAATGTAGTTCAATGAGATGAAAATAATTTTTGAGGAATAGTAACTGTATAATTTTATTTACCACAGTTAAAAGTAAATAGATAAATTAAGGGTAAAAATGATATTATTAATACCCTAAGACATGTCATAATTCTATTGGATAAGTTTAATTCGACCAAAAACAGCCTTAGGAATAAAAACTGATCATTTAGGTCCAATTTTATTAGATTAGGACATTTATTATTATTTAATTCAAAGAAGAGTTAAAATAGTGAAAATCAAAGTTTAATAACTAATTTTTTTTAATTAAGGGTTATAAATAAGATAAATTCGACTATAAATATTCATTACTAATATAGAAAGATTTACTACATAATATTATTTTATTTATATTTTTTAGACATTAAATAATTTAATTTATTTATGACACAATGATGATGTAGTAATTACCTTAGTATTGAAATATTAACATAATCGATATTATAAATACACAAATAAATGTAATATGATACTTTTTATAAATTAAACCAATTTTATAGGTTAATATAACCTATTAGGGTTGGTTAGATTAATTTTTTCGAAGTAATAATGTTGTTATGAATTTATAAAAAAATACCAAATAGTGTCTAAATTGACATAAAAGAGTATTTAAAACAAATATTATATTATTAATTGATATAATGGTCCTAAAAATATAATGAACAGACAAAATACTTATATAATAATATATATGACATTAATGAACCAATAGGGGTTCTATTTGCAGTTTATAGTAAGTTTATTAACCATATAGTGTAAGAATACAAGAAGACACTGTAAAAGTTAAATTATTTAACTTAGAGTTAAATCTAAATTATAAGGTTAAAATGGTATCCTAAAAATGTCTAAAACCTATTGGTTGAGATAATTTTGACCGATCCCAACCCTATCCACTAAATATGTCACTTTGGAGCCATTAGAAACCGAAAATTAATTTATTATAAAATAATATTTTATGTTTTTCCTAAGGTGCCCCTCACCCCTCTTATAAAAGGGAACTCCCCCTTCACTTTAATTCATAGCTTATAATCCATTTGTCTTGGCCAAACTCTTCAAAATACCCTATCAACTATCCTCCCTTAATCCTAGAGGCCTTCCTTTAGTCATAAAGCCAACCTATGGGGCCCTTTTGATCAAATCAAAATGAAGAACCAGAAGAAGAGGTAAATGTCTCACCACCTATTCCAAGTTACATTCTTCTTCCACTTCCTCCTTCATTGTTGTTTCCATTCTAAAATAATAACCGCAGTATATTCTATATACTATTATGTTATTATAAAAATGGTACAACCATATTAGTTATTTTATCCATCCTATGAATGAAAAAGTCACCACACGTGCGTACGTACGGACTACCGTCTCCACGTCGTGGTGTAGTTTGTTATTCAAACATTTCATCATTTGGAAGGGTATAATAATGATTATAAATGATATAAATAATAAATATAACATTATGGAGATTCTTTATATATTATATATTATCCAATTATATACTATTTTAATATCAAAAGAATGAAATTGTCGCTCGTGCGTACGTACGGACTACCGTCTCTACGAATGCGATGAGATTCATTCTCCATGATTAACCTTTCAAGTATGATTATAAAGTATATGTATTAAATAATAATGAAATATATTAAATAAAAATGATACTGGATTTATGTACATATATGTTTCTTTTACTTAATACCATTCAATTCAATAAGAAAACAAAAACAGCGTTCATGCGTATGTACGACTTACTGTCTCCATGAACGGTGTATTTCATTCCATTTATCGATCTATCATATATATTTATATACTGAATATATATTATATATAAATCATGTTTTAAATTCTGGAATTTAGTAAATCAGGATATATGTAATAATATCATGAACAACAAGTCGAAAACGCATGATAAATGAAATGATTTTACCCAAAATGCTGCTTTAACATGGAATTTCTCAAAGAAAGGGTAATATAATGTCATAAGTGAATCATATATGATATTATAAATATTATTATGGTTATGTTACAAGTTAATAATATGTTTAAACCCACTATAAATGAGTCTCAGAAACATATAAAAGAAATTGGACCTAAGGTAAGGGATAATTTTTAAAATCTCATTTTTGTCCGAGATTGCTTATACGTAATTATATACCAGGGTTATGTTTTTCATCCATGTATATAAAAATGTTTTTTATAAAGTTGTTAATATTCTTACATGTATTTGTAAAGTCATTTTTATCCCTTTTTTAATTTTACATTGTGTTATGGAAGGAATCATTATTTTGTTTACCATACGAGGAACTTTTTGACTTTCCGGAAAAAGTATGCGAAGAATGTTTTTTTTAACTTATAGGGCGTGAATTGATTTTTACAGTTTCATAACGACTTATTTCAATGAAGCTTCCTCTACAAAATTTCATGATTATTTTCAACAAAATCCTTTTCTTTTAAAATTTCATGGCATTTTGAGAAAAGAAAATGATTTTGAAGAAGAAAGGATATTATCCTCAAGAATTCATTTCAAGTATTTTATTAAAACTATTTTCCATCTAAGATTACATTATTTAGCATTGTTATGATTCAAGTATAATTCCTCTATTATTTACATGGTTTTATTTTTCTTATAATGAAATGATATCCATTTGTTTTATATAGATTATGTTAAGATGAGGTGACGTTTATGAAACCCGTTTTATTTTTTGGGTTATGATGAATGATTTATGATTGTTTTGTGGCACACATAATAATGATTTCAATATGAGATGGGTGGGAGCTATATCTCCCTCCAATTAATTGGTTAATGATTTATATCTCATGAGATAGACATGGCTGGAATAGAAAGTTAATCTGGTTCAGTGATACAGGATTGGAACGAGCAGTGAACTCAATTCAGTAAGGGACTTTTTCCACTATGATGGTCTTGGCAGCAATGCCTCGGCTACTATGGAAATCATAACATGTGCTTAATGGTATAAAAAATTACATGTCTTATGCCCATTCTATTTAATCATGATTGATGTTCCTTTATGATCTATTCCTTACATACTTCCATGTTTTATGCCATTTCTCAAGATTTTTATGTTTAAACATTATGTTCATGTTTTTATGTTCAAATGTATATGGTTTGTTTTATTTTCTCCATGCTTAGCCTTACTAAGCATTTGAGATCACCCTTTATATTTTTTCATTTCCCGAGGATATAAATGAAGGTTTTATGAAAGAAAACATAAGGGGAAGATCTTTATGGGAGATGTTGAAGATCTTTCACATTGATTAGAAGATTATGTTTTGAGTTTCAAAAGACACTAAACTATTACATTCTTTGAGTATTGGTTCTTGTTATGTATTAAGTATTCTGCAAAAGGAATTTAATTTTCATGTACGTCAAGCTTGGGTCTCTATAGTAATCCAACAAGTTATTCAAAGTTGGAGAGCTTCATGATGATATAGATGTTGGGGAGGGGTAGTTACAGGTACTGTCTGGGTTTATTTTGGCCTTGTGACTCTAGTACCTTCAAGTCATGAAAAATATCTTATCCTACAGACATTTTAAGGGCTCCCCCTCACCTCTAAAATGGGTATTACAAAAATTAATAAAAAATATAATTCCATAAGTCCATTCAATAAATAGAACCAATTTCTGGACTACTGTGCTAAATAAAATGTACACCAAGTACGCTATTCGGTCCAATCATACTTCTCACTACAATGTGTAATCAATTAGGAATATTGATGCATTCAAAACGACCCACTATAACAACTTATTGAATATGGTGGTCCAAAAAAAGATTACTACTAAAAATCTCTCGAACACCCTTTGATATTATAAGGCGATGACACAACAACAGATAGTCTTACCAATTGAGGTTCAGTTCTCATCACTCAGAATAGCTGTTTGTGACAAGAATATGATTGAAAAAAATGTGATATGTTATTCTATATGAGCCTAAATAAATCATGAGAAACTGGCTTCATAAATTTTATAAGATAGAGAGGAACCATAAAAGGGTAACAAGATCATTCAAAAAAAAGGTTCTACTCCCCTTCTTTATCAAATGAGTCCTGGTATAGGCACGTAGAACAGTGATAATACCTAGACTAAACTGTTGAATTTAGAGCCCTAGTGGGAAGTAAATTACATTATCCACAAGTTCTGTTCCAAGGGAGCATATTATTAAATCACCATGGATGAAGAGAATATCACTCCACACCAACACCATGATTCTCAAGAAGTACATCAAGTGAAAACAATAGTCCAAAATGTATGAAAATAATCATTTATTCTTGGTCCAAACTCTATTAATTCAAACCATGAGTCTTGTTCCAAACATTATAAAATTAAACTCGAAGTCTTGTTCAGAGCTACGTGATCTTACAATGAAACAAAAATGGTCAAATCTACGTGGCATTCAACTAAAACAACCAGGGTCAGATCTCTATGACATAAACACAAATCATCCTATATTATCAAAACATTATGAATATAAACTATTTTAATCCCCTATGGTGTCAACTCGAAGAGTTTAAACTAGTAAAAATCATATTCCAACATGTAAGAGATTAAACTAAGAATACAAATTTCCTTAGCGCATGATGCACAACTACCATATTACCTTATGAAAAATTCATTGGATTCCTCACATACCAAGTGTGGGATGGAAAAAAACAACATCCATAGCACAAAACATTAAACTGTATCCTTAACCCTTATAAAATATCGGATCCCTCTTATCAAAAAACTGTAATTTTTTGTGGTCCTTGTTGGAGAGGACAATTCCACTTCCAGTGTCTATCTCCTATCATGATGTGTCCTATAATTACGAGTGTATTGATTACCATTCCAATGGGATACATAGTAATTCTTAGACTCCATGTCTCTAGGGCTATATAAAATTTCACAAAAACCCCTTCCCTCCTGGGGGATAGATTATATTCCCCAATCATTTTTCCCCATAGACCCACTTATGGTCCAATCATTACACCTTGAACTATGTGCATTTTTTAGGATATTTATGAAGAATAAAGGATTACATCACACACCTTTCACATCAAGTTATAAATACTTGATTCTATGAAAAAATACTTAAAAAACACCCCATAGTCTCTTCATCGTGACATTAAACTGGTTTCCAAATCCCCATGGTCCAAACCATATGACCATAAACTATATGCAGCAGATTTTAGGATTTCTGGTCATGGTGTAGAGCCTCTGTATCCCCATAAAAATATGTTTTGGCTTTTGGAAACCATCCAAAAATCCTCAATATAACTAACCTGGTTCCATTCAATAAGACCTTAAACTATGTTCATTCTATGCACATTCTCATGGTTTTCTTTATCACGTGGTTTTCAAAAGATCAATTCCCACACCACTTCCCAAAACTAGGTTTGGCTTGATTCCCATTCCCATGGTATATTTAGTGATTCCTAGACCTCTTTTCATTATTCCCAACTAGAAATCACCCTTTAAATAGGGAACAATCACAAAAAAAATTACCTTAGTCTTCCTTAGGTATAAGACCCCAATAATACTCTATGACCCAATAGTGTGCTGAGATGCCCTCATGGTCTGACATGTTGAAGGGAGAATGGTAAGATCAACACATAGGCCATTCCATCATTCTCTGTTCACGATGTTAAAGTATAAAAAATACTCCATATGAAAATAGGATGCCTCATATGATGTATATTATATTGACCAAACCAACTTCCCCAGCACATGATGTCAAACATTTACATTACCCCACATTAATTCATGATGCCTCATATCAAAAATATAAAACGATTCATTGTCATAGCTAGAGAGGACACCACATTACCTGCATTGGTCTACTGTAATGTCATGTTGTAGAACTAAATATATCATTATTCCCATTCCCATGGGATACATAGAGATTCTTGTATATCATATCTGAGGTCTAGCCTTCACCATTAACTCATCAAGTGGGATTTTTCTCCCTAGTGTTCTGACAATGAATTGGGTATGTTTTTTCATGTTTTTTTATAAAAGGGTATATTTTTTCAACCATTAAAGTTGGGTTATAACTCATTCATACCCCCATAATCCTCATTATGAAACCCAAACCCTTTTTCCCAAGATCTAGGACGTTAAATTTGTAGCTTCCCCTATAGTCCAAGAACATTGAACTTAAAATAGTAGTAACCCTAGTCTGAGATACAAGACATTAAAATACAATGCCCAATGTATTCAAAACATGATGTTAAACTATATTCCTACCCCCATATGAAACTAGTATGCCTCATATGAAAAATATTGGTTGAACATAAGATAAAACATCCTCAGTAAAAGATGTTAAACTATATTCTAACCCTTTAAAAAATTAGTATGTCTCGTATGAAAGGTATTGGATGATTGGAACCAGAATCATCAACACACAATATAAAAGTGAAGTATTACAATTTTTTAATTATAATGGATGATTCATAGGATCAATATGATATGATTCTATATCATTTCCTGAGAGGATTCCAACCCTCCAGTGATAGTATCCTTGCACACCGCATTCCACAACTATGTATGGTGTGATTAATATTCTCATGGGATGCATAGAGATGATTGGATATCATTTACTGGGTCCATCCATACCATTAACTCATTTTTATATTTACCTCCTATCAGTTCAAACTCTACAACCCTAAACTTAAATCCGATGTCCAAAAATCATGATGTTAAATTGTGTAAATGTCACCCTAGGATTTTGTTAAGTGGAATTGATCCTAATTGGCCCAAACATGTTATTGGGGTTCCAATATTTTTTGCTAAAAATTAATTTTTGGGGAATTCATACTTCATCTTAAATTCTTACACCTTAAACTAGGAGCCCAGGCCCAAGCAACATGATCTTAAACTATGTTCAAGTTGTCTAAAAATTGATTTGTGTATAAGGGAATTGTAACAGCCCAAGATTTTATAAAAAATATTCTTTTTAATTTTATTAAAGTCTTGTGTTGTACGCTACACCAAAAGGAGCTTGCACAACACGCATCCTTGACTTGCCTTGCATTACACGCAATCACGACCTTCCTCGATAGCGTGTGTAATACGCAATACCGAGTTTCACTAAACAACGATATGCTATAAAAATATTATTAAAACAAGCCGTTATGAATAGTAATAACCACTTTTTAAAACTCTGTAAATCTTATTTTTCAAAATGAACTTCATTTTTGGATTCGGAGTATCGAATTTAGCCTAAGGTGAAATTTTGGTACTTTTCGGATAACTTTCATATTCTGATGAATAGTGAAAATTACTAAATTATAATTAAAAACAATTTTTTTTAATCGAAATAATTAATAGTGATAAATTATTAATTTGAGTGGTTTAAAAGTATATTTATAATATATTTTTACAATTTAATACAATGTTGGTCATTGGATGTAATTTCACATTTAAACCAGACATAATCAAGTGTCAATCTTTTGATAGATATTGTTTCTTAAAAAAACGCTATTTGTTTTAACAGCGGGATTTAATTATAAAATTAATTAATGCAAATTCTATGATATGAATTTGGTAAAATAGACTTCATTTTTGAATTCGGAATATGAAATATAGCTTAGGATGAAATTTTGGCATTGCTCTGAAAAACATCAATTTTTGATGAATAGTGAAACTACTAAGTGGTAGTTAAAAAAATTAATTTCTTCATAAATCTTAATTTTACCGCTTCTGTGAATGGAATTTCAAAAATCCGAGAGACACGGTTGATGTCAGTAAGTAAAATGTGGTTCAATGAGATGAAAATAATTTTTGGTGAATAGTAACTTTTTTCTTTTTTTTACCACGGTTAATAGTAAATAGGGTAACTAAGGGTAAATATGATATTACTATTACCCTAACACATTCCTAATTCTATTGGATAAGTGTAACTCGACCAAAAACAACCTTATGAATATAATATGACCATTTAGGTCCACTTGGATTAGATTATGACATTTAATATTATATTATTTAATGAATAGTTAAAATAGTTAAAATCGAAGTTTAATAACTAAAACATTTTTAATATGGTGTTATACATAAGATAAATTCGACTATAAATATTCATTAGAAATATAAAAAGATTTCCTACATAATGATATTTTATTTATAATTTTTAGACTTTAAATAAATTAGTTTATTTATGACACAACGATGATGCAGTAATTACCCTTTTAAGGAAATATTAACATAATTGATGTTATAAATGCTCAAATGAATGTAATTTGAGACTTTTTATGACTTAAACTAATTTTCTAGGTTACTATGATATATTAGTGTTGATTTAGTCAACTTGGTTCGAACATATAATTCTGTTATGACTTTCACAAAAATCATATGTCAAATAGTGTCAAAATTGACACAAAATAGTTTTTAAATCAAATATTATATTATTAATTGTTATTTTCTTCCTAAAAATCTAAGGTTCAGCCAAATGACTTAGATAAGGATATATTTATTAATAATATACAATTTGGGGTTCGTTTGGCATGTTATAGTAAGTGTATTAACCATATAGTGAAAGAAAAGAAAAAGACACGGTAAAAGTTAAATTATTTAACTTAGAGTTAAATCTAATTGATAAGGTTAAAATAATAACCTAAACTTGTCTAAATCCTATTGGTTGATAGGATTTCGACCCATCCCCACTTTATCTTCGAAATAAGACCCTTTGGAACCATTATAAACCGATTTTTACTTTAATATAAAATAATATTTTGAGATATTCCTAAGGTGCCCCTCTCCTCCCTTATAAAAGGACACCTCCTCCCCCTCCTCCTCACACCAATTTGAGCACTCAAGCTCGGCCAACCCCTGCCAAAATCTCTTCTCCACTTCCCTAGAAACATCCTAGAGGTTCTGGTCTTCCTCAAAGACCAATTTTAGTGCCCTAAGAGGAGGTCTCAAAGAGGCGCTTCAAAGAAGAGGAGGTTCGGACACATACGAAGCAAATCGGACCTAAGGTAAGGGAAATATCACAATCTCACTTTTATCCAAGATTGTATTTACTTTGGTAATTACTGGGGTGTATTTTATCATCCACATCCATGTTCCCTCAACATGTAATATTATTTCCATCCTTCTACAATAGTTTATATCCAATTTTACCCTTCGGTAAGTTTTTTTGTAAAAGATATGAAAGGAATCTTTTGTCGTTTTTCATACGAGGTACTTTTTGACTTTTCCGACAAAAGTACGAAGACTGTTTTTTTTACTTATACGGCTTGAATGGATTTTTAAAACATTATTTCCTAGAAGCTTCCTTTACATGTTTTCAAGTTTATTTTTAATCAACTTCTTTTATTTTAAAGTTGTATGACATGTTATGAAAGGAAAAATGTTTTTGAAGAAGAAAGGATATTTTCCTCAAGAATGAAGTTCAAGTGTTTTATCGAAATTATTTTCCATCTAAGATAATAAATGGTTCTGTTTTTATCCCTATTATTACATTGATTTGATCATGTTGTGATGGAATTATTTTTATGAATTCCATTATCTTATATGAATTGATTTATAATGTCATGATGTTTCAAGAATCCCATTTTTGTTACATGTGTTATGCGATGATGTATGTTTTATGATTATGTGGCACACATAAGAAAGGATTCATTATAAGATGGGTGGGACCTATATCTCCCTCCAATGCATTGGGTAAAGATTTTATATCTCATGAGATAAACAGGGCTGGAACGGTAGGTTATACCGGTTCAGTGAAACAGGACTGAAACGAGGGTTACTCGATTCAGAAAGGGACTTTGTACACTAAGATAGTCTTGGAAATGAGTCATGACTAACAAGAAATGATTTTCCATGATTATGTGTGCATGCCACAAAGTTTCAAGTTTCATGTTATGATTATGGTGATCTCATTTTCACTTCTATGATTTGTTCCATGTTAAGATATTATGATCTCTTTTGCAGGTTATGATTTTCAAAAAGATATGATATGATTTTTATTTCTTTTGTATACCCTTACTGAGCATTTGAGCTCACCCTTTTATGTTTTCTTTTCCCCAGGATATAAAGAAAGGTTTTAGGTAAAAAAAAGGAAGATCTTTATGGGAGATTTTGAAGATCTTTCACCACGATTAGAAGATTATATTCCGAGTTTCCAAAGACACTAAACTATTAAGGTCCTTGTGTGTGTGTTTTTTTTATGTACTAAGTATTCCGCAAAAGTAATGTAATATCCATGTACGTCAAGATGCGGGTCTCTACAATTGGTATCAGAGGAAAGGTTTAGTCAACCTTTGGAAACTAGGATGTGAAAACGTTAGTGAGATCCCTAGAGATATTTCTAAGGTATGTCTAGGGATGTCCCAAAGGATACGTATACGTATAGGATAGTCCTAGAACTATGGTAACGATCATAGAATTAAACCTAAGATGTTAGATATTGAAGGTACTCTCCCTTTATTATGTTGTTTTCCCTAGCATGATTTTGGCCTCTCACACTATTCTTTTTGTGTTTTAGAAAATGGCTGGAAACAAGATGATTCCCAATAATGGAGGATATGATGGACAATGGAATGATATTCTTCATAATTAAATGGGATTTGGAAGTCCAAACATCATTATTATGTCGAATCAGCAATCTCATAATATGATCAATAAAGTAAAATTTGGTAAGTTTCCTGACTCGGCTAATAAGAGAAAGATGGAGTTTCATGATGATCATAGAGGAAAGAAAGTTCAATTTCCCCTATGTAATTCATGTGGGAAGAGGCATCAAGGAGAATGTTTCAAAGGAACTGGAAGATGCTTTGGGTGTGGAAAAGAAGGACACAAAGCAAGTAATTGCAAAAGAAAAGGTTCAGTTAACACCATGGATGAGGATAATGGTATTGCTATGACATCAACAATGGTTAAATGCTTTAAATGTGGAATGTACGGGCATTATGCAAACCAATGCCCTAAGGGAAAGTCTCATGAAGAGAATCAGTATGGTCGTATGGGAAGTATTTATGTGGATGATGATGAAGAAACTACAAATGATATGTGAGATGAAAGAAATGTTGAAGCTCGGTCAATGGTCTAAGAATGTAGTGAAATGATTACATGTTTATCATATAAGTAATCTCATGGAATAAGGATACATCTAAGGATTGTTACACTGTTGTCTTTCCTTAAGTTTTGAAAGTGTATAATGAATGGTACCAGTAACCATGAAAGGTTATTCGGATTCTTTTGGAAAGTTGATGATAAGTGCATAATGAAAGGATAAGAAGATAATGAGATGTTTGATTGTATTCATGAGCTCATGATTGATATAAGGACTAAGTGATATCATGGTTTGAGTATAAATAATTTTGAGGATTTTGGTATGTGTAAAGTGTTAACTTTTAACTGCATTCAAGTTTTCACTAAGGTTCAATGGGTATTCAAGAGAATACGTGATTAAGGCCTTTGAATATTTGGAATGTGACCAACAAAACATATGTTATGATATATGGGGATCAACGATGGTATTAAATCTCTGAGAATCGTTTTCACTATATTATGAGAGTCGACTGCAGTATTATGGATAAGCCTAAAAGATTGGAATGGATTATGTTGGACATAAGTTAGTATTGTTTGTTTTTTCGATATTATTGATGGGATGTTATATAGTTTTGGAAAAAGGACAACCTGCAGGATGGGAGACAGCCCATCGCTTCGGACAAGGATGTGGGAATCGAACCCACAACCGAAGTGCGACCGGCCTTTATCGCCTACCACTGGCCTACAGGAAGTCCCTCTTTAGTAGAAACTAGTTTTATTTTATTAAGCCGTATGATATATGAAGTATAAGTCCATTTTAGGAACCATATATGATTAATCTCACTATAGATCGACTTATGCATATAATTTTTGCTAACCTTTTGTTTGAGACAGATGGAATGACCCGTCATTCTATCACATGATATGCTAACACTTCATGAATAACAAATTCAACTTCATTTATTTAAGAGATGAAGTGGAAATTGTTCAAGGCACGAACACTAGTGAGATTGTACCAAAATAAAGTAAGTATTTATTCTAATTCAAATTTTCAACTTTAGGGAAATGATCTTGAAAACCAAAAATGTTGTCCTAGTGATCTTATACCTGATGAATCAGATGGTACCTTATATCATCACAAATCTATGGATTTTTGATTACTGGCTTTTCCATAGCCATGTTCTCTACCACTCTCCATCAGAACATGATGGTTAGATTTCTCTTCCATATCCATATTTTCACCTATGTGGAAACCCAATGATTAGTTTATTTGGGTAACCGTTACGTTTCATACTTTTGTTTTTAAATATTGGTTTTGATATTCCTTTTTACGATGTGGGTTTCTATTAAAGAAACTTTCGAATAGTAAACCATTTATAACCCCGACGAATTTCGAGGGCGAAATTAATTTTAAGGGGGGTAAAATGTAACAGCCCAAGATTTTATAAAAAATATTCTTTTTAATTTTATTAAAGTATTGTGTTGTACGCTACACCAAAAGGAGCTTGCACAACACGCATCCTTGACTTTCCTTGCATTACACGCAATCACGACCTTCCTCGATAGCGTGTGTAATACGCAATATCGAGTTTCACTAAACAACGATATGCTATTAAAATATTATTAAAACTAGCCGTTATGAATAGTAATAACCACTTTTTAAAACTCTGTAAATCTTATTTTTCAAAATGAACTTCATTTTTGGATTCGGAGTATCGAATTTAGCCTAAGGTGAAATTCTGGTACTTTTCGGATAACTTTCATATTCTGATGAATATTGAAAATTACTAAATTATAATTAAAAACAATTTTTTTTAATCGAAATAATTAATAGTGATAAATTATTAATTTGAGTGGTTTTAAAGTATATTTAGAATATATTTTTACAATTTAATATAATATTGGTCATTGGATGTAATTTCACATTTAAACCAGACATAATCAAGTGTCAATCTTTTGATAGATATTGTTTCTTAAAAAAACGCTATTTGTTTTAACAGCGGGATTTAATTATAAAATTAATTAATGAAAATTCTATGATATGAATTTGGTAAAATAGACTTCATTTTTGAATTCGGAATATGAAATATAGCTTAGGATGAAATTTTGGCATTGTTCTGAAAAACATCAATTTTTGATGAATAGTGAAACTACTAAGTGGTAGTTAAAAAAATTAATTTCTTCATAAATCTTAATTTTACCGCTTCTGTGAATAGAATTTCAAAAATCCGAGAGACACGGTTGATGTCAGTAAGTAAAATGTGGTTCAATGAGATGAAAATAATTTTTGGTGAATAGTAACTTTTTACTTTTTTTTACCACGGTTAATAGTAAATAGGGTAACTAAGGGTAAATATGATATTACTATTACCCTAACACATGTCCTAATTCTATTGGATAAGTGTAATTCGACAAAAAACAACCTTATGAATATAATATGACCATTTAGGTCCACTAGGATTATATTATGACATTTAATATTATATTATTTAATGAATAGTTAAAATAGTTAAAATCAAAGTTTAATAACTAAAACATTTTTAATATGGGGTTATACATAAGATAAATTCGACTATAAATATTCATTAGAAATTTAAAAAGATTTCCTACATAATGATATTTTATTTATAATTTTTAGACTTTAAATAAATTAATTTATTTATGACACAACGATGATGCAGTAATTACCCTTTTAAGGAAATATTAACATAATTGATGTTATAAATGCTCAAATGAATGTAATTTGAGACTTTTTATGACTTAAACTAATTTTATAGGTTACTATGATATATTAGTGTTGATTTAATCAACTTGGTTCGAACATATAATTTTGTTATGACTTTCACAAAAATCATATATCAAATAGTGTCAAAATTGATACAAAATAGTTTTTAAATCAAATATTATATTATTAATTGTTATTTTATTCCTAAAAATATAAGGTTCGGCCAAATGACTTAGATAAGGATATATTTATTAATAATATACAATTTGGGGTTCGTTTGTCATGTTATAGTAAGTTTATTAACCATATAGTGAAAGAAAACAAAAAGACACGGTAAAAGTTAAATTATTTAACTTAGAGTTAAATCTAATTGATAAGGTTAAAATAATAACCTAAACTTGTCTAAATCCTATTGGATGATAGGATTTCGACCCATCCCCACTTTATCTTCGAAATAAGACCCTTTGGAACCATTATAAACCGATTTTTACTTTAATATAAAATAATATTTTGAGATATTCCTAAGGTGCCCCTATCCTCCCTTATAAAAGGACACCTCCTCCCCCTCCTCCTCACACCAATTTGAGCACTCAAGCTCGGCCAACCCCTGCCAAAATCTCTTCTCCACTTCCCTAGAAACATCCTAGAGGTTCTGGTCTTCCTCAAAGACCAATTTTAGTGCCCTAAGAGGAGGTCTCAAAGAGGCGCTTCAAAGAAGAGGAGGTTCGGACACATACGAAGAAAATCGGACCTAAGGTAAGGTCAATATCACAATCTCACTTTTATCCGAGATTGTATTTACTTTGTTAATTACTGGGGTGTATTTTATCATCCACATCCATGTTCCCTCAACATGTAATATTATTTCCATCCTTCTACAATAGTTTATATCCAATTTTACCCTTCGGTAAGTTTTTTTGTAAAAGATATGAAAGGAATCTTTTGTCGTTTTTCATACGAGGTACTTTTTGACTTTTCCGACAAAAGTACGAAGAATGTTTTTTTTTTACTTATACGGCTTGAATGGATTTTTAAAACATTATTTCCAAGAAGCTTCCTTTACAAGTTTTCAAGTTTATTTTTAATCAACTTCTTTTATTTTAATGTTGTATGACATGTTATGAAAGGAAAAATGTTTTTGAAGAAGAAAGGATATTTTCCTCAAGAATGAAGTTCAAGTGTTTTATCAAAACTATTTTCCATATAAGATAATAAAGGGTTCTGTTTTTATCCCTATTATTACATTGATTTTATCATGTTGTGATGGAATTATTTTTATGAATTCCATTATCTTATATGAATTGATTTATGATGTCATGATGTTTCAAGAATCCCATTTTTGTTACATGTGTTATGAGATGATGTATGTTTTATGATTATGTGGCACATATAAGAAAGGATTCATTATAAGATGGATGGGACCTATATCTCCCTCCAATGCATTGGGTAAAGATTTTGTATCTCATGAGATAGACAGGGCTGGAACGGTAGGTTATACCGGTTCAGTGAAACAGGACTGAAACGAGGGTTACTCGATTCAGAAAGGGACTTTGTCCACTAAGATAGTCTGGTCAATGAGTCATGACTAACAAGAAATGATTTTCCATGATTATGTGTGCATGCCACAAAGTTTCAAGTTTCATGTTATGATTATGGTGATCTCATTTTCACTTCTATGATTTGTTCCATGTTAAGATATTATGATCTCTTTTGCAGGTTATGATTTTCAAAAAGATATGATATGATTTTTATTTCTTTTGTATACCCTTATTGAGCATTTGAGCTCACCCTTTTATGTTTTCTTTTCCCCAGGATATAAAGAAAGGTTTTAGGTAAAAAAAAGGAAGATCTTTATGGGAGATTTTGAAGATCTTTCACCACGATTAGAAGATTATATACCGAGTTTCCAAAGACACTAAACTATTACGGTCCTTGTGTGTGTGTTTTTGTTATGTACTAAGTATTCCGCAAAAGTAATGTAATATCCATGTACGTCAAGATACGGGTCTCTACAGGAATCCATTGCTCCACATTCAAATTAGGTTACAATTATACTATGTTAATTGAATTTATTTGAGACACATTAACCATCGTATAATAATCATGATAATATTCATTTTTTCACTCAAACCAATTTATTTTCTTGGTGAAGTTCCTTTTAGGACAAACAATCCCATCAGTTTTAAACCCTCTGGTATCATAATAACATTTCTAGAGAGATCCCAACTTAAGTATAATAATTATGAACATAAAATAATTTCAACCCATGTTACAAGATCAATGATGGTAAAATAGGATTCTCGGTCTAATAATTACAACCTTACGATATTTTTGACATCCTGGTCTGACTGGTATGACCTTAAACTACAAAAGGCAAGAGGCACACAAATCTATTTGGTTGAGAACCCATAGGGGAAACCTGAGAAATATTCTAAATCCCCTAGATAAGTCTCACCAAATATATTGGAATGAAAATAAGGGGATAAAAATAAATTTTTAGAAATCCCAAAGGGACCAGATATGGGCCCAAGAAAAAACAATGTATTGTTTGATGAAATCATAAGTTTTAGAAAATGTTAGATCCACATAATAAGATTCTTGAGTTTCATGAGGTCCTCTAGGAGGTACCCCGTTATACTACCCTTTTATTACCCCCATAACATTGGATGGTCAGTATTTATTCACATTTTTTCACACATATGATCGACAATATAATATGTTGTGCTATGAACATCACAATCTCTTGATGATAAACTATATAACACATCATCCTCACAATATAAAATTAAAAATTGTTTACATAGTTCCACCATATGAAGATAAAATATGGGTCCATCTTCCTCATATCATGATGTAAAACAACAAATAATATTAGGCCCTCGTCTAAGAGGTTCCTTCCCCCCTTTGGTGATGGCCACATACTTCATCATTCATGTTACTTGATTTTTTCTCAACATCCGATATGTTTCTATCTTTAGAAGATGATTCAAAACTTTGTTCAAACCAATATTCCTACCTAATGTGATCAAATCCAAAGTGGTTTAGTTATGATAATTTTGAATTCCATCTATACATTCCTCCAATAAACCATCAAAATTTTAATCTCCTTTGATATAGATCCTTGTCATCTTCTAGGTCTGAACATGCCCCCTAATGAAAATTCTTCCTACCACACTGACCCACATACCATTTTTTGTTCACACTCCAAATGAAATCTAATGAAATTTTTAGATAGGTCTCTTGTTTAAAACATTTTAAATGATTTACCCTCATTTTATTTACAATACATAAAAAATTATGATGGATTATTTGTTTTGAATATTTCTAATAGTTATCCTCCATCCTCATTCCACCCTCTTCATGATAAAAATCGTGTGCATCTCGATTTAGGAAATTAATCACTCACTTTTGATTGTGTATAATTCAACGCCCATATCATTACCCCATTTTCACACCTACTCAAATTAAGAAATAATGATAACTGTCCATAGATTCCCACTTTTTTACCAAGACATTCTCATCCAGGAAACTCCTTGTGTTCAACAAATATATTCAGACACTGAGTGCTCAATCATTATCAAACACTGTTATAAAAATGAGAAATATCATAATCATCCCTTATTCACAAACCAAGAATTAATCTTATTGTATTAAGGATTGATTACTGTGTCTCTCATCAATTTGATTTAATTGTGGTAGTGAAGTGTGAAAAATAAACATTCTCGTGCATATGAGGAGTATAAAATTAAAAAAACATCAAATGTTTTTGTGGATTATACACACACCCTATAATCACCTTTTTTCAAGAAAAAAGAATGCTCCCTAGGGATCCGTATTGGAAATTGAGTGCACTATCCAAACCATCCAATTTCATGTGGCATCTAGAACCTGTTGTAACCTAATGAGTACTACCTCTTACTCGTCTTCCATAGGGTGATGCTCATAGAACCTAATTCACACATGGACTTCCTTTTATTAGCACTCATTTATTTTAAATATTGCCTCTTATTCATGATATTTATCCACTACTAGATGGAACATTAACTAGATGATGATATCTTCATAGTAATTAATGATGGTCACAAGCTCATTCCATTTCTCTTATAGTTTAGGACATTCATGATCAGGCTCTTAGAAATTCATTTTTCCGTTATATTTATCCCTATTCTAGGTAATGTAGAACTCTTGTAAATATGCATGCACCTTCTAGGAAAGGTAATCATAGAACTGTGTATATAGAGCATGATCATCCACCCTATTGGTGACCATGTTTCGTATCCAGTGGAGGAGGGACACCATATGACTCACTAGTTATGGCTCTAGAGTGCTGGTAATAATGATTCATACACTCCTCTATTCCATTAGGCAAATTATTTGATTCTCCTCAATTATGTTAGACTCAAAATCTTCCAATTCAATTGGAGTATTAAGTTCAAACTCCTATATGTTCACAATTAAAATAATGGTATGGTCTTCATTCAAGATCCTATTGTATGTTTATGACTCCAAATCATGAGATAGAACTTATTATCTAAATCATTTATGGAAAATAAATTTATAGGAACCTTAATCTATTACATTTCAAATATATCACCCTTTTCCAAGATGGGCTTATGTATCGGGGTCAATATTAGAAAATAATGATCAATCCACTCCCTAATAGATTACGTAGTCATGGGGGGGTAGTTCCCCAACCATACACATTTGCTGGGAACACACCCTTTTGAACAATTTTTTAAAACAAAAACATTTTATATAGTTTGACCAAATATTAATGATTGGTAAAACATGGATCATGTATGTGAAAAGGAAATATAAAGGAAAATGTTTGGTTTAAATCTGTTCTTGGAGTTTAAAAGGTAATTCCACCATCTGAGACACCATGACATTGATTGTCTCCTTAACAGCCTGCAATGGGCCCCTTAATACCGGTTGGGTGGTATGGAAGTCTAAATAAGACCCAAATGGTTGTTGTTTTTTCTTCTCTTGAGGCATTAGGATATCATTGATGAGTCAACCTGAGTGGTCTACCTTTCTTTAAGTTGGTGTCATCCTTTTAATTCATTTTCATGGTCCCTTGTAAATGAATTCATGAACCAGGGGATCCGAAACCACTCCTTCTAACTATTTGTCTGACCTTCACATTTTGGTCTCCTCATGAACAAACATCAAGGTGTTCCCAGTACTACCCATTAGGGAACTGTCATCCTATTTGATTGGGACCCCATTCACCTCCTCTGTTAGCTTATTCAAATGAAAAAATATTAGTTTAGATACATTGAAAAAATTAGGGAAAGAATAGAAAGGTATTTCAACAAACTATGATTACCTCACTGAATAGAAGATCACCCAATTAATCACACATATGTATAACCTCTATGCTCTCCTGGGTTGTTTTATAATAAACCTAAAATACATAGGATTCCATGAAAATGAATCCATGCATGTTAGAACCTAGGGATTATGTCTCCTGTAGAAATTAATTAGCAGATTATATCCACCATGGTTCACCATGAACATATCTCATACCCAACAAGTTTCATGATCTCCTTCCCCAAATTGGATAAAAAATAAATCCATATCTTTCATTTATGAAAACCTATCATATAATCTCAACATTTAAATGATTTTTAATTCCCATCCTTTTGAAGCTCGATTCAATCCCGATTCAGCCTTTGACTTAACTTTTATACCATTAAAGTCATCCAAAACATTCTCCTGGACACCATGAGTATGGTAAAAGAAGCTTCAAATGCATGATGTAATAGATAAGATAGAATATTTCAATGGACCTCCCAAGTTCTACTAGTCCTGGAATAATATCTCTCACCCTAATACCACACTCACTTATAAGGGAGGACATCCATTTAGGAGGTGGGGGTGAAAAAGAAACATCAGCTACCCCCACTGGATCCCTTACTTGACTCATAAATGTGTAAAGTTCACTTAAGAAATAATCTCTTCTATCTCCCTTATACTCTTGTTCCTAGACTAATGATGAAAATCTCCTTAAATGTGGAAAGTGAATTATAACTAGATATTCCAATGTCCAATTTTTTATATATATCTAAAGAGATCAGTATTGACATTGGAGGGTGGAACATTATTACCCCCATATATTTTTCTATTAAACATCCACAAAAACTAATAATGGATATATGGATTCCCATATTTTTGGATCCCCAAGAAAAATCACTTCACCAGACATTGGATGCATCAAAACTGACAGAAGAATCGATAAACAGTATGAAATTAATAATAAGTTTAATCAACTATTAGTGTGAAAAGTACCCAGGCATGGAAGGCATGTAGATACTCCCACTGTTGTATTATTTTCTCTAGATTACCATCTGTATAACCATATGTTATTGAGAATTGGTGAAATTTATTGTTTGGAGTGTTTCCAATACAGATTATAATCCCAAATCCATTAAGAGTTACCAGTCGAACTCATGAGATGTCGAGTAATGAGGGATGTAGGAAATAATTTGGAGAGGTAATGATATATTGAAATTCCTACATCCAAAATGTGTAGAAATCCACAAATAGAAAAACTAGATTGTACCGTTGATCTTTAAGGGAATAATTTTTCTCACTATGTATCCAAACTAACAATAGATTCGGGTTAGTATCAGAACTCCAATGTTCACCCAGTTTTCATACGCCATAAAAACTACCATAAAAAGCATCCCAGTATGAAATCCCATTTCTGTGTCCCTAACTAGATGAATTCGACCACTATGGTAGATGTCCAGAAACATGATGTTATGAAAAACACACTATCATACTTCATTAATGTTATATTACCACTCCTAGTATCACTCTTATAGAAGGATTATAAAATAAGAACCCATTTTCCTCCATTTTTATTATATTTTATATTTTTTTGGACACCCTAGAATCTTCATAGTTGGAGTATTCAGGAGCATCCATTGATAGGTCTTGAACTAAAGGACTTGATGGCAGGGAGGATGATGCTTCAATACCTAGGTCAACCAATCCAAAACAACCAAAAATTCAATGGGGGTCTACTCCATATCACCCCATGAATTTAGTGATGGGATGAATTCATAATATTGGAATACCATCAGTCCTATTCCACAAATATACTGAAGAACCTACAGGATGATCCCCACCTCCCCATGATGGAGGTTTAAGGTGTTGCTATTCGGGGACCACTTGATGTGAATCTTGTGTAGTACCTAATGTTTTAAATAAAAAAATGAACTAATAAATCTACAATTCATAATACAACCTGATTTTATTTATAACATCCCCATACATTTAAAAAGTAATGCATACCCAGTACACACATTCCCACTTGTTAGTAAAGTCCCCCCCAAACCATAAGTCCAAATCCATATACCACCCCATGTTGTTATTCTAGATGTGAGTTTGGAAGAGGATAGAATAGTAGGATAGTAACTCATCATCCTTTAGAAATTCTATGATGACCATCTCTATCCATTCACTCCAAGTGTTGAAAATGGTTTATCTGTGTCCCATGGGAGGATGACCCAAATATGTGATATTTAAGTTGGTATGTTTATCATGATGAGAGTACCAATATCATGGACTATACACCATGATGGCTAGTACGGCCACACAGTCCATCAGTCTAATGTTATAGAGTGGCATATGATAGTTTATCAGGTATTCTATCTAAGATTAATTCCATATGCCCAGGAGCCCCTATTATTACTAATGAATCTTTTAAAATGGAGAATTTATGAATTCCATGCAATCTTATCCCATTGGGTTATAATGACAGCTTCGATGATAACATGATCGATGGTGATTTACATTACTCAAAATCATTGGATTCATACATTGAGTTGCACAATATTGGGTCGCGTTTATAAAAAGTCTCTATTCTATTCGACATATGAGGTAGTCATGGAAATGTTCTTCTAAAGAATGGAAACAGTTTCATGAAAAGAAGAGATTTCATGAATTTCATGGATGAAATCTCATGATTTTATGTACATATAAGTTTCAAAAACAAGAGATGGATTATCATGCATGAGATTCAATTGACCAAACAAAGAGTCCCTCAGCTATGTCCACTGAGTTACATAAGAATGGAAGATGGTTGTGCGGCCCAATGATATAGTTGTGTGACCATGTAGAAATATTCCATCGACCTCAGTTTTTCTTTCAAAACATGACTTTTTGGTTCCCCTCTAGCTCTAATTCTGAGGGGTGAATTTTTTCACACCAAAATCATGTCTCTCAACTCAAAGTACCGATTTTGTGTAAAATTTTTATGAGACCCTTCCCAAAGAAACATCTCAAGGCCAAAGAGGATGTTTTATGAAACTATTATTTGAATCATGTAAATAACTATATTATTTCACAATAAACATTAATGTAAAAGATGATGTTCTAGATAAAATCTATGTGAGAACTCCTAAATCCAATATTTTTTTCATAGAAATATGCACCTAAATGGAGTGATTTGTGTGAAAGTCTTATTTTATGAATCCATTTATTTTTATCTGAAATGTGATGTTAATAAAAAACATGACGCACAACCATTCCCCACAATCAAAGGTTTGAGAAGAACACAACACTAGGATGCCCGTTAGAGAAGTTTCACGACATAAACCATTTATTTTAGCTATAAATAGACACCCTAAACATTTAATGGGGGTTATATGGAAAATTAATTTATGCTCTAGATTATACAAACCTCACTTCTTCAATATCGCACAACACAAAAATCCCATAGACCCTCAATGGTAGAGAACTTGCACAACCATGATCACTTGGGGACCAATGTGTCTTGGCCTGAGGATGAGATTTTATCATGCATAACCTATGAATGTTGATCATTTTCACACAATATAAGTAGCCTTTGGGAATCCCTAATCTATGTGCAACACCAAAAGTTGTGTGCGCCCACACAAACCTAATCCTTCTGTTTTACATGTTTTAGAGGCCATGGATAGTGCAACCCTATTTTTATCGATTTTTGTACAGTTGCACCCAAACAATTTGTTTCCCTTGACATAAAACCCCTTACGCTTGAATATTTATAGTTACCCTAACTTTTTCTCCAAATCATTGGATCCTTAATGAATTTTTCATCTAAACATAGGCACCCTAACAATAGGACCCCTGATTGACACTCCACCACGATAATGTCTAATCCCAAACCCTTCATAGAGGTGTATGAGTAGTAGACACTTAACCATTATGGGTGGAATCACCGAAAGAAATTGATTTCCAATCTTGGAAGATATTCCTATTTACATGTCTTCCTCTATAATTTATATAACCCCCAACCCTAGGGGTGTAGACCCATCCACGTTTGAGATGCGTACGTAAATAATCCTAGATCCACATCCAAGTCATATTATGTTAAATTGAAAGAAAATGTCCTTGAGATATAATGATAAGCTATATAATTAACTTCTGCAATGAACACAGGTTTTACCATGTATGATCATAAAGGGATTAAAATCCTCCCCTTATATGGGATATCACCATACAACCATCACCATTAAACAACATTTTCATGTAAGACCGACACCATCCCACATCAATTCTCTTTCTATGATACAAACATCCATAAAACCTGTAATTAAAATTTCATGGATTGAAACTTTCACATGAACTTAAACTATATCATTTAACTATGTAGGTTTTGATCCCTATATATTAAACAAGGTGCACATGACACCTTCTTGAGGTTCAATCCAGACACCTCTACATCACCACAAAATCACAATATGTGAAATCTCCCCATCGGGGACACACATAACAACCCCACTATCCCTATAGGATGTTAATCATGGGACCCATATGTTCCAACAAGATGTTAATACTATGTCTCATATATCTCTATAAGACATTAAACTTGTGAATAAATCAATAATCCATGCCCCATATAAAAAACATTGGATTCCATAGGTTAATGACATAAAGGACTTACACCCAAGTGTCAACTACACAGTGATCGACATAGGATTCCATAGGTTCTACACCTAAGATGTATCACACATGAGCTATTTCTGAATTCAAAATTATATGATGTTACAAGTTCCCAACCTAACTTACATCCATAAATTCCCCGAAAATCCCAATGTTACTACCTTCTCTAGCCTAAGTTTGCTGCCTTGTCAAGATAGATGTTTTGTAATTAAACAAAATCCAACGAGAGATGAAACTATAAACAGGTTTCATGAAAATTACTCAAATCAATGAGGGATACCCAGAATAGGTAATATGATACATCGAGGAATCCATGAAAGGAAGAATTGACATCCCATAATCCCATTTTTATCATGCATCAAAAATCGTCGACAAAACTTCTAAAAGATTAAAATTTGGAATGTAGTAATGCAGGGCAATGAGATAGCACATCACTTCTAGGTAGAAGTATGATGTGAAGCCACATTTAAAGCATAAGAAATAATTACAAATGAAGAAAGGGGTTTATGATTCAATCATATTTTAATTAGTATTGTTTATGGGTAAATTTTCATTAGATTAAATTATATAATCCTTATCTAATTAACCCATTTCATTTTTCATCCCTATTTTTTTGAAGATATACACTTTTATTTTATTTTCACTATATTTTAATACTCATGTTAGCAAACAAACATTTTTAATGAAAAACAACTTCATTTCTCTCTTTATTAAAAAAATTCATTTTCTTCTATGTCCACGCATACAAGAAATGTTTCCAAAAAGGTATTTACTATTATACAATATTTTTTATATGTCATTTGAACACATGTTTGAATTTTTTTAAAAATATTTTAACATGGGTATTTTTGTTTTTTTCTTAACGTGATAATTTTTGTGTTTTTATCAATAATATTACAATATTGTTTTCTTTCCACTTATTCGGCATGAACTGAATCCCCCATTCAAGAACACCGAATGATTTGAAGATTCCTTCACATTTTTTCACGGTTTATTTTAAAATAAATTCATAATAATTTTTAAATATTATTATTTTAAAAGAGATTCATAGAATAGTAGGGTTTTCTTTCCATAAGAAATATTTCAGTAATATTTTTAATGAATTCTATTATACTGTAAAATCTATTGATGTTACATATAATTTAATGGCGATTTTATCCAATGATACCATTCCTACTCTTTATCTATATAGTTAATGATTATGTTGATGAGATGTTTATGAAAACCATTTATTTTCAATGTCTTATCCTATGATGAATGGATGAAATGTTTATGAAACTCGTTTCATTTCTTGTGTTAGGATGTGATGATATGATGAATGTTTTATAATCTTATTGAAAAATATATCTATATTTTCCATTATGTGAAGGTGGTAAGATAATATCCATGTATGGTGGTTACATTATAATAGAAGATGTTGGTTACATTATAACCAAGGATAGTGGTTATGTGATAACTAAGGTGGGTGGCCACATTATTACCAAGGATTGGTGGGATCTATATCAACCTCCAATGGGTTGGGTAAATTATTATATCTCATGATATAACTAAGGGAAACTATTTTATGTTCTTGATCTATTATGGGAAATAAGTCTATGTTCATTATCAATTATAGGGGGAAATTTGATGTGCTTGATCCATTAGGGGAAACTAGTGTTGAAGCCTAATTAGTTATGATTTGATGGACTTGGTATATAAAATTGGATTAAGAAGTGTTTTTTATAATTGTGATGGCACTACACATCTATGATATTAAATTATTTTTCATGATAAATTTTTGATTTTTTCCCACACATACAAGTCATGTATTTTGAAATGATAAATCTCTATTCCATCACTTGTGATTGTTTTTTAGATTTGTTCTAAATCATGTATGTTATGGTTATGATCTCATGCCATTGTGATTATATAATTTTTTTCATATGATCAATGATTGATATCTTACATGTTTACCCATACTGAGAATCTGATATCACCTGTTATTATGTTTCCTTTCACCAGGTTGTGTATAATGGTTTTAAATTTGTTTATATAAGGAGTAATAAATGGGATGGTTTTAGAGGGGTATGTTTAAGATCATACACAAGATAAGAATATTTTTTATATACTCTCCAAATATAGAAAACATTTAAGGACCTTGACCATGATTTTTTTAAATTTTTTAATATTCATATAAAAAGATGTAATATTTATGTATAAAAATCATGTGCCTTTACACTATATAAGACCCATAAAAAATTAAATAATAAATAAAAATAGGTATATATATTTATTATTTAATTATAAATATAAATTTTCTCTATGATTTAATTTTAAAATTTATGTAAAAATTATATACATTGATGTAATACTTAAAATTAACCAAAAAATTACAACCCATATACAATATCATAACTCTTATACCTGATTTTATCTAAAGGATAACCTATGTACAAAAGATTTTCCCTATTATAAAACCAAAATTGAATTTAGTTATCGTAAATAAAAAATAATAATAATTTTAATGTTATATAATCGGCATAGGATAAATTACCTTCATAATTTCTGTTTATATTAATGATATTATCAATTATAATATCAATTATATTATTAATTGGTATATTGTAAATTTTATAATAATTATTAATTATTAATTAAACAATTAATTAATAATTATTTTACAAATTATTAGTGACATTATTAATTAACAATCTATCTACATTTTATTGTCAATTTATGAATATATTAATTATATTATATATTATTATATATCTTAATTACTTAAATAGTTTTTAAAAATTATTTCATTAAACTAAAATTTCATTTTATATATTGAAAACAGACATTTGGAATCATTCTAGACTCATCAATTGTCGGATTGATGTACTGTCAATTCTTATATTTCATAAATTAATTATGGATCATTTTACTTCAGTATCAAGATAATATGAGCTTATTCACTTTTTTCGCTATGTGACATGATTTTTAAACTAAAACAACACTTTTATATTGAAAACACACACATTGAGGCATATTGGAAAGATCATTTATCAGATTGACATGCAGTCAATTCCTATATGCCAAAAATTAATTATGGATAATTTTCCTAATGTTTCAAGACTATATGATCTTGTTTAATCAAAATTTTCAATGTAACTCGTATTTTATAATAAAATGATACTTTAATATTGAAAACATGCACATAAGATAATACCATAATAATAAAGAATAATATTGATTTTTAGTCAATTACTACAGGCCACCAATGAATTGTGGATTGTTTTTATATTATTTGAAAATAATCAAAGACAAATTTATAATTTTTTTCTATGGGATTTGAGTTTTACACTAAATATAATTTTAACATTAAAAAACACACTTAGAGTCATATAGGCCATAAGATATGTCAAATTAATACATGGTTGATTCCTACACATAAAAAATTAATTATGGATGGGTTTTATAAATATTGAAAATAATCTAAGACCATTTCCTTCATTTTGTCTATCTGACACATGTTTTATACTTCAATAAAGATTTTATATTAAAAACATGCACTCTGAGTAGCACAGACCACATTGTGTGTTGGATTGACATGATGTCAATTCCTACACATATTAAATAAATTATATATTGTTTTACTAATGTTTGAAAACAATCCAAGATCATTTTCTCAGTTTTGTCTATATTGAATGCATTTTAGACTAGAATGACACTTTTATATTGAAAAAATTCACTTTGAGTCATACCAGCCACATCATGTATCAAATTGACATAAAGTAAATTACAACTCATCAAAAATGAATTATGGATTGTTTTCCTACTTTTTGATAAAAATTCAATCTCTTTTTTGAGGTCTTGTCAATGTGTGTGTGTTTTAAAAAAAGGAAACATTTAAATTAAAAACACGCACTTGGAGTCATAACAGCCACATCGTGCATTGGATTGATGTGAGGTAGATAATTATAATATAAAAATATATTATGGATCATTTTAATAATGTTTCATGAGAACTAATATTTTTTTCTTCGTTTTAGCTTGGTGAGGCATGTTTTACACTAAAATAACACTTTTTTATTTAAAACACAATCTTAGAGTCATACCTCCCATATCATCTTTTAAATTGACATGTAGTGAATTACTATACAATAAAAAGAATAAATGGATAATTTTAATAAATTTTTAAGAAAATATGGGATGGTTTACTATATTTTTTTTATTTGATTCTCATTTTAGACTAAAATGACAATATTATATAGATAATATGAACATGGTGTCATATCGGCCTCATCATGTATCAAAATAATGTGAGGTCAATTCCTATACATATATAATGAATCATGGATAATTTTCCTAATGTTTAAAAACAAATTTATCATGTTTTCATGATTTTTTCTAGGTTATGTTCATGTTAATCTAATTTGAAAATTTTATATTGAAAACACACACTTTGTGTCATACCATCCACATTATCTTTTAGATTGATATGGTGTTCATTCCTACACAACAAAAAATTATTATGGATGATTTTCATAAATCTTGAAATCAATATGAGTTTTTTTTCTTAGTTTTGTAAATTTTATTCACATTTTAAACGAAAATGGAACATTTATATTAAAAACACATTCTAGGAGTGGTACTGGATACATCAAGTGTTAGATTTATGTGAAATAAATTAATAGATTAAAAAAGAATTATGGATTATATTGTAAATTCTTAAAGACAATCAGAGCTTGTTTACTCATTTTTGGCCTTTTGACATGAGTTTTACAATAAAATTGAAGTTTAATAGTGAAAAAACATTGTTGAAATCATATCGAAAACATCATGTGTCGTATAGACATTTAATATATTCTGTAACAACCCACCTCATACGACCCATACAGTGACTACCCCAAGTCTGCCTCATAAATGCCAGGGGCTGGCGACTATCACAGAAAGAATTATCCCATGAGTGGGAGGAATTTTCCTGAGTAGCTATATGCATGCACACATACACAACCATTTACCAAACAGATGAAAAAAACAACTGAGTAAATGTACAATTTTTAAGTCAAATGGAGAAAAATACAAACCCAACAAAAAAAATAAAAACAAAACATAATAATGTTCAAAAGATCTCTTTAAGACATCTGTAGAAGACCCCACCTGAAGATTAGGTGTAGTGTATCTCCCTGTAGCAGTAGAAGTACACACGTTCATCCGGTCTCAATAATCACCACTTGGTCTTGAACTACCAAGGTCACTATTGAAGCATTCATATGTTTCATCTCACTAAGCACCACCTAGTCCCGGACTCCCAAGTTCTCCATTGATGCATCGATCCCCATCCTAAGAAATGAGACATGCATGTGAAGCCTGTGTAGGGGTGCGTAAAAAAATACTTATAAGAGACCCCAAAACCCAAAAGAAAGACCAAAAAGAAATCCACAATGAATTCCATGATGCAACATAGCTCACACATGTATAATGTAGATGATAGAAAGCAAGACCATCAGCCACAAAAATAAACATCATGGACTACTAGGATACTCATTTATGATTAGTATAGTGGGTATGCTGGGTCACACAGAGCCACTCCCCACCTTGAGTTTACTAGGTCACATCAAGATGCTTCCCACCTTGGCTATCATACTGAGGTACTCATCCCTGATTAGTACCATGGGTTTGTTAGGTCACAAAAATCCACTCCCCAACATCGAATTTTTGGATCACACTGAGCCCCTTCCCACTAGACCATCTTAACTGATCCCCATAGGGTCGCTTGTCAGCTGTCTTTGTGTCTCATTCAACCACAGGATATCTACACAAAGTGCACTTGATTCAAGTAGAAACATATCCTCAAGCCACTAGTCTCATTTCAACGTCCTTGAAAATCTCATTAGAGTATTCCAAAATAACATCGTCCTTGCAAGGGTCCCAACACCGAAAATGGATCATCAATAGGATTCCTGGTTTGATAGATATTGGTTTTTTAGTAAAGAGGGACCAGTTGTGTCTGGGCCCAGTCTTTCCTGGTCGGACAGAACCAACCAACCTAGCCCGAAGGCGCCACATTCCCCATCCTAGTTTGACTGACCCAAACTAGTTTGATTAAGGGTCCAGCCTTCTGGGATGCCCAGCATCCCGATTCCATTTGGGCCATCCCACAACAGGCATGCTAGTATGTTCCCAACCTGGGCCACCTAGTGACCTTGTTTTATTTAGTTATCCCATCCTGAAAAAGAGGGTCAGATTAATTCCGTCCTGGACTGCTCCGTGGCCCGTTTCGCACAACCCACTACATCAAGGTGGAATCACCACCTCAGATAGCCGGTCTACTCACATGGACCAGTCTCTTGCATGACCCGCAACAAGCCGTGGATCCCTTCCCATCTGCAGCAACTTCCTCCGCATATAGTTGGCCTATTATCGGTCAAGTCCTTTGCATGCCCCAAGATACTAGGTGGTGCACTCCTCTAATGCAGTGCCCGAGTGGTGTCTCCCCCAACACCGGCCTACTCACGCGGATCGGTCATCCTGTGTGACCCATGACTTTCTCATGGGTCCAAACTGCAGTTGCGGTCTACAGACTACGGTCTTGTGCCACATGTGCCTCTAATCCGGTCTGGTGGCTGCATCCTCCTACTGCTAGTTGTCAGCCTTTGTGCTGGCAGCTCCTACTGCCTCTGTAGTTCCCTACTAGCGCACCGCCTCCCACATTCTACCACGGTTTAGGTGTCGTGGCTGGGGTGCCACGGCCAGGGTTCTGCGACCTTATGTCGAGGTACCACTACATTGTGTCGGGGTACCGAGGCCTTGTTCTAGGGAATCATGGCCTTATGTTGGGGTATTGTGGACTTTTTTCACTGCTGTTGTTGCGGCACAAATAATGGGAGGGAGAGATAGATGTATGGGTCAAAAAGAACAACCAAATTAACAAAAATCATTTTCTCATGATTCACAACGATTTTTCATGTTAGTGGAATCACAAAGTACCAAGAAAAAGAGGCAGAATATTCACTAAGATAGATTATCTCATTTTATCCAATTTCATTAACCATCCTGCATGAATGATCGATCCACAAGATAAATTTGTTTGAGTTAACACGTGTTCTTAATTTAACAGAAGGAGGGGGAATGTAATTCAAATAGAAATCATAAACCCACTACCAAGGATAGACGTTGGTTAAGGACAAACGGGGTTGCATGCCTTCATTATCTGCTCTTGATCCATTGGTCGCCCACGTCACTAGCGATACTTTGATGGTTGGAAGGATAATGTATTTTACATTCATCATTGGAGAGGAATCCTCATCGTAGATTCATCAGAGAAGTTCCTAGTTCTCCAACCATTTCTTCAACCTGTTATCTAATTAAAAGAGAAACATGTCGTAGAATTTCTATTATTCTAAGTCATCTCATAATTATGTTGTTTCATTTATGAAACAAAATATCTATTACGATTCAGTTAAAGAGACACATTAAGCGAATTCATTTATTGAGTTTTCTCATCACCTCATCATCACGCCACAACGCTGACGTGCCACAACTCAATTTTGGGAAAATAAAATAAAATAACTTTTTAAATTAATTTATTTCTCTTCTGAAAGGTCCAAAAAATTAAATTTTTTCCTCAACCCATGCTGGTTAAGTGTAATTCCATTCATAGGTAATTTCATCATTCTGTACGTAATGATGCCCTCATATTTTCAATCTGGGCACCCATTTAGTAGTTTCCAAAACCGCACATGCACACAATTTTAATTCTTTTAAAAAAAAGTTCCAAAAACTATCTTTCACCCTCGACCTGCACCAATCATGGTTATGCTCCACCTAAGGGAAACATGGCTTTAGAAGCTCAAAGGGACTATCAGATTTCCAATCTGAGTTTCCATTGTGGGGTTATAAAAATTTAACAATAAAATATATGTTACTTAATTATTTTATTTACTACCAAAAATTAATTTTGACACCAGAAAATGGATCCCCATAATTTTCCAAATGTTCCTTACAAGATCCAAGAACATATCCCATTTTGTAAGATTCTATTTTGTATATGGTAGGGTCCAAATGGAGTTACAGATTAATAGTTATGGACATTTGATGTTGGGATGGAACAGTGGTTCCTGAAGTCCATTCGAGAAGCCCCCTACATGATCGCGGAGCCTCGCCACAGAGCATGGATGCGGGATGTTCCATAAATCCCTTTGACATTCGCAACCCACCACAAATAAAGGAGGAGGGACGGATCCATGAATCCCTTTGATGTTCATGACCTTCTATGAAGCAGGGAGGTGATACGGCTCGACAAATCCCTTTGACGTTCGCGACCCGCCGTGAAGCAAGGAGGCGGGACGGCTCCGCGAGACCCTTTGACCTTCACGAGCCCACCTTAGAGCAAGCATCATCTTCACACTAAGTGAGTTCTTCTTTGCGGTGCCCCTTGACTATAAATACCTAGCTCACCCCCCTTCGCAAGACTGTCACTCCACCCCTTGGATAGTCGATCTCCTAATTCGCGGTGCTGATCTTTCCTTCGTGAAGCAAATCTGCAAGACCATGATTGTGGAGCTCCGCATTCCTTCGCATAGCGGCTTCACGAGCAGCTTCCTTCAAGAAGTTGCTCTGCGAGCCCATGCTCCGTGAGTCCATGCTATGTGAGGACCATCCTTGGAAAATTTTCTCCACATTTATGTGCTCTGTGAGTCCATGCTTCACGATACCCCATGCTCCTCGAGCCCCTTTTCTCTGCGAAGCTACTTCGTGAGGACATATCCTTTGCGAGGATCCAACCTTTGCGCCCGCCGGTCCATACCATGGAAGATGTGCTCCTTCACCCCCCCACTCGACATCAGTGTCGGGCTGTGGTCCCAGCCGTTCATGCTAGTCCCTTCCCTATTTCTACTAACCCCTATGAAAAATGGAGAGTCACACCATGAACTTTTTGGTCTGGGATGTCGGGATTTTCCATTGCGCCCATATACGCACCCACCTTCCACCTATGGGATATCATGCTTTGAGATACTTCTCCAGACACCATGAATCTCCTTGAGTCAGCATATTTCTCTTGGTTCATTTCCCATGTCGTGAGTTGAGATTCTCATCATCAGTTTCTCGATTACCTTGAGTCGAACAATTCCTCAAGTAACTCATCATGTCCCCATCACATGGCTCGTATGCAAGGTCGAACCCAAAAGGGCCTCCCTTGCATAAGACCCATCACCAACCCTTTCTAGGTGCCTTATGCCTAATAGTACTATCTACAAGAATATAAATTGTAGTACTCTCAATGTTCCAAACATAGGATGCCTCTTACTCAATATAAGAGATTCCTCATGTTGCAAGCATGAGATACCAACAGTTCTCTCTATATGACTATAAATTGTAGTGCTCCCTATGTTCTAAACATAGGATGCCTCTTAATCAATATAGAGGATGCCTAATGCTCCAAGAATGAGATGCCAATAGTCCTATCTAAATGACTATAGACTGTAGTACACCCAATGTTCCAAACATAGGATGCCACTTACTCAATATAAGAGATGCCTCATGCTCCAAGCATGAGAATCCAACGGTCCACTCTACATGACTCTATACTATTGTACACTCTATGTTTCAAACATAGGATTTCTCTTTCTATAGAAAATATATGCCTTATGCTCCAAGAAAAAGATGCCCCATGCCATGGTTACAGTGGTGTAATTTCAAGAGCGTTTTAATCCGTTCAAACATTCCATCACTCAACCTCATTGTTTTCATGTCCTTCATTCAGATCATCATACACTTCCATGTCCAAAGGGACCCCCTAATGGCCTAGTCCCATGCCACATTGGCTCACCTAACGTCCAGGACCAATGCCTTGGAAGACTTTGGATGACACTTTGAGTTAGGTCTCGTGTCTCGAACACGTTCAACAATTGACCCTCATTTTTTGTCCCTATTTCAGGATAACGTGATATGGATCTTGTGTTTCGAACACGTTCAACAGTTATCCTCCATCGTTACGCCACCGTCATTGCTTTCTGAATTTCGGGCACGTGATTTTCACTTTTCATCTCCCTTTTTTCGGACTAATTGCAACGCCCCTTGGTCTTATCCCACTTGTGCACTTGACCATAGTTGAAGGCCCCAACCCACCAGTGGGTTGGGATGCCCTCTTGACCAGACATGAGGAAGACACCCAAGTAGCTTCCTTGAGTGATCCCCATCACCATTGTCTCTCTATAGCGGCACCCAGGCACCTTCCTTGCATAAACCCCGTTCACTATTGCCACACCATAGCGGCACCCAGGCAGCTTCCATGCGTATGCCCCATCCACCATTGCCGCTCCATAGTGGCACTCTGGAATCTTCCTTGCGTAAGCCCCATCCACCACTGCGCTCCATAGTGGCACCCGGGCAACTTCCTTGCATAAGCCCCATCCACCACTGTCAGTTCATAGAGGCACATAAGTAGTTGCCTTGCATAAGCCCCATTCACCATTTTTATGCCGTAGCAGAACATGGGAAGATCCCTTGAGTAAGACCCATTCACCATTTCTGCTCCATAGCGGCACCCGAGAAACATCCTTGTGTAAGCCCCATCCACCATTACAGATCTGGGCAGCTTCCATGCGTAAGCCCCATCCACCATTGCCACTCCATAGCGACACCTGGGACGCTTCCTTTCAAAATCCCCATGCATCGTTTCCGCTCCATAGCGGCACCTGGGTAGTTTCCATTCATATTCCCCATGCCATTTTTCCGCTCCATAGCGGCACCTAAGCAGCTTCCTTACGTAAGCCCTATACACCATTGCTGCTCCATAACAGCAACCAGGTAGCTCCCCTATGTAAGCCCCATGCACCATTTCCTCTCTATTGGATCACCCAACCAACATACTTGTGTAAGACCCATCCACCATTTCTTCTCCATTGTAGCACCCGAGCAGCATCCTCGCATAATCCCCATCCACCATTGTCACTCCATAGCGACACACGAGCAACTTAATTGCGTAAGACCCATCAACCATTGTCACTCCATAGGAGGACTGGGGAAGCTTCTTTGGGTATGCCCCACTAACAAGAGTTATGCTATAGCCGCAAATGGGAACCTCCATTGCTGAAGCCCCATTCACCATTTCCACTCCATAGCGGCACTCGGGTAGCATCCTTGCTTAAACCCCTTCCACCATTACCGCTCCATAGTGGCACCCATGTAGCATCCTCGCGTAAGCCCCGTCCACCATTTCCACTCTATAGAGAAACATGGTATGATTCCTTGGGTAATTCTCATCCACCATTGTCGCTCCATAGAAGCACCCGGGAAGCTTCCTTGTGTAAGCCCCATCCACTGTTGTCGCTCTGTAGTAGTACCTGGGAATCATCCTTGCATAAGCCCCATTCACTATTTTCACTCGATAGTGGCACCTGGACACCTTCCTCACATAATCTCCATTCACCATTGTCACTCCATAGCGGCACTTGGGATGCTTCCTTGTGTATTCCCAATTCACAACCTTCATGGACGCACCTTTGTGCCATGATTTTCAGGTCCTTTATGCCTCATGTTTCTCACATAGAGCATGAATCAAGTGGGATTAGAGTAAGCATCAACAATGACACCCATTCGGGCAGCCTAACATGAGGCCCCAAACCCCCAACACCTTTGGCAGCCTAGAGTGTATGCCCCACACCACTTGAACTATGTGGACTTTGATCATTTCCAAGGTAAGGTACATATGAATCCTCCATGAGGTTCAAGCCCACCACCCATTGGTCACTCCGACCCCTTCACGTCAGTTCACCAACACCTTGGGCAGTCTAGAGTATAAACCCCACACCACCTGATCTATGTGGACTTTGATCCTTGCTAAGGCAAGGTACGTACGAAGCCTCCACGAGGTACAAGTCCACCACCCATTGATCACTCCGACCATAATCATGTCAGTTCACCAACACATTGGGCATCCTAGAGTGTACGCCCCACATCACTTGAACTATGAGGTCATTGATCCTTACTAAGGAAAGGTATGTTGGAAGCCTCCACGAGTTTCAAGACCACCACCCATTGGTTGCTCCAACTGCCTTCACGTCGGTTCACCAACACCTTGGGAATCCTAGACTATAAGACCCAAACCCCATCTCTGAACTACATGGTCTTTCATCCTTTCCAAGTCAAGGTACATAAGAATCCTCCTTGATGTTCAAGACCACCACCCATTGGTCCCGACCATCAGCGCGTCGGTTCACCACAACCCCTCCTAAACTACGTGATCTTTGATCCTTGCTAAGGCATGGTACATAGGAAGCCTCCACAAGGTTCAAGCCCACCACCCCGATCATTCCGACATCTTATTTACATGAAAAACGTGATATTTGATCCGTTCCATGGTAGGGTACATAGTTAGCCTCTACAATGTTCATGCCCACCAACCCGGTCATTTCGAAAATCTTCATGTCAGTTCACAAACACCTTGGATAGCCTGGAGTGTAATCCCCACACCTATACCTGAACAACATGGTCATTGATCATTTACTAGTCTAGGTACGTAGGAAGCCTCCTTGAGGTTCAAGCCCAACACCCGGTCTCTCCGACCCTGTTCACATCGGTTCACACCCGTCCTGCATGACGTTAAACTGTGGACCTCAATCAGGGGTAAGTCGGTGTTCCCCCATTCATTGGTAATCCATTGTCAACCTCATTCGGTGGTAAGCCGTTGAATTCCCCCATTGATGGTATGTCGTCATCAAATGAACAACTCGGACTTTGATTCCCTGCCATGGGGATATATAGGAATCCCCCATGAATTTCAATCCCAGCACCCAGGTCTCATCCTGATCTATCCCTCGATCACATGTGTTCTGAGAAGATCATGCCCTAACCTGGAGGTTCTACATCCTCCAGGTCCCATACATGCATCCATTATCATGAGCCACCTCCTCAGGTGTCCCCTCATCCCACCTAAGTACGCGGACTTTGATTCCCTACCACAGGGATACGTATGAAGTCTCTTAGAGGCTTAAGAACAACACTGTCACCACCTTCACAACAGTCCAATTTAATTCCCCCCCTACTCATTTAAAATCTCCATCATCCATCCTGAATCTCCCTCGGTCCAACACATCCCAATGGGATCATGTCATCGACCCCCCTCGCTGCTCCTATCATTACTTGGGCCTCAATTAACATGTATGCCACAACATGTCTTCAGGTCATTATCCTTTTCCTATACCCTGATTCATCACCCCTTCGAACTACATGGGTTTTGATCCTTGTCATATATATAGGGTACGTAGGAATAATCCATGAGGTTCAATCCCAGCCAATGGTAAACCTTGGTGTTCTCCTATTATTTGGTGCGTACTCCCTGGTCTTCCATCAGTGGTGTCTAGATCCTCCTTCACGGTGTGACATATTCCCTTTATGGGACACACCATCTTGGGTCTGCTCTTATGGACTGTTCTGATCCATCCACTCGGTAAACCTTCCAGGTGTTCCCTCCATGGGATGTACCAATCTGATCTGTCTCTATGGGACATTCTTATCACTCTCAGTCCATCTCTTCAAGATATTAAACTCGTGGCCTACCTCGTGTTAAACATGAGATTCTGGAGGAAAACCTCGGAAGACACGCCTTTGGTGTAACCGTCTCAACCAGATGTTAAAGATGTGGAATACCACGTGTTAAACATTCAAAACTGAGGAAAACCACAAATACATGCCTCTGGAATAAGATAATATGTGACTAACGTGGGATGCTTCGGGTTCTTCCCCATTGAGATGCCCTCTTATGAGTAATAATATAGGTTCCCCAATGTCCACACATCCAGGGATGCCTTGACATGCCTGATGTTGTCATCTACTCTGACCGAAGGTTGCTACCATGCCAAGACCTCATGTAATGTCTTGATGGATGTAGTGTAATTAACAGGTGTCCACAATGATATGGAACTGGGAACAAGATTCATGATCCACGACTTAATCTTTAAGGGAGACCTGGACCAGGTAACGGGTTCCGAGGAGGAATCCCTGGAAGGAAAAACATACATCCCATCATCCCATTTCAATCAAGGAGAAAATTTCCCCAATTAAGCTATGGATGCCTCCAGCCTTTGGAAAGTGGGAATGCAGGGCAAAAGCTGTGCATCCTCATATACAGATGCGTGCCCCCCAACGAATGTGTCGAAAACAACTAGCTTCCACGATTGTCTCGTGTCGACCAATGTTAGGCTCTTCCTAATGAAATAAAACACTCACGATCTCAGCAATGGTCTCATATTTTCATTCCAATTTACTATTAATGAGTTAAAATAATTTGAAAAATAAAATAATTTTATTTAATAATTTTTTTTACGGTTACTCCATTTTTGGGGTTTCCCATGAGAGGCTTGCACTGACTAAACATAAGTCAAACCTATTGTAAAACCACCATCCTGAATTCCACAATGACCTCATATTTATGATCTTTTCATTTTTTTAAGAGTTATTCCACTTTTTTTTTAAAACCTCCCACATGCACTATTTAAAACATAAGATTTTTCAACGGATCATTTCGGGTACTTCGAGGCTTGGAATCGCACGTCGTTTTAGTGTCGGGACACAAAATAATTCCATATAATTAAAAAATACATGGATGTTCTAGTACATTACATTACTCCCCCTTTAGGGATTTATGTCCTTGTAATCCCAAACAAGCCTAACCAAACAAATGGGGGTACTGATCACAAATGTGAGCCTCCCGCTCCCACGTGTTGTCCTGGAGATTCCTGTGCTACCACCAAACGTGAACCAGAGGAATTGACCATCCATGAAGGACCCACTCCATTCAATCCTATATATCCTCCAGGAACACAAAAAACATCGTCCCATCGTCTATTTCTATCTCACCCCACTCGATGATGGGTGATGGATCTTTCATGCACCTCCTTAGCTATGACACGTGAACAACATCGTACACCGGGTGAATTTGTTTGGGAATAGATTGGCGGTACACAACCTTTCCAACTATACATAGAATCTATAATGGGTCAATGAACCTCATAGATAACTTGTCCCCTTGACCAAATCATTATATCCCTCATCGAGGAGAGAGTCATATGAATATATTGTCCCCCTAATCAAACTACAAGGGTCTTCATCGCCGATCATCATATGACTTATGTTGGCTCAGTGCGGTATTCATCCGCTCTCTAATGTCCTACATATTTTTAGTGGTTGCATGTACCATCTCTAGACCCATGAGTGATGACTACCATAAGTCTTCCCAACATAACGGTGGCATGCATGGTCATCTGTCCATTTCCTTGAATGGATCCATAATGATGGTGGAGTGGTAGCTATTGTTTTATGAAAACTCCACTAGTGTTAGTTGGTCCTCAAAAATGTGAAAAAAATCAAGAATGAAAGAATGAATCATGTCCTCCAAGGTTTTTATGGTCTCCTCCATCAGATCATTGTTCTGTGGGTCAATGGCTGTGCTCAAGCATAACTGTATACCTCCAGTAATCACTTCCACAACCGTGATGTAAATAATCCATCATGATATGAGATTATCATATATGGGACTCCATGGAGTCTAACTATCTCCTACACATAGAGGTGTCCCAAGTTCTCTGCATAACCCTATTCTCGAATGGGTCGGTAATGGGTCAACTTGGTGAGTCGATCTATGATCATTGAGATGGTATCATGTATCTTGGTTGTTTGTGCTAATACCATCACAATGTCTATCGATATCCCATACCACTTCCACTCTAGTGCCTCAAGTGGTTGTGTAAAACATGATTGAACCTGTTGATAAGAATTAATTTGTGTACTAGTGAGGCATCTCTAGACAAACTCTGCCATTACCTTCGTAATCCATGTCCAATATTACTATTGATAGAGGTCATGATACATTATTTCCACAGCTAAATGTATTTCCAAATGGGATGTATGAAACTCCCTCAACACCTTCTCCCATAATGCCGCTGGTACTGTGGTGTATCCTATGAAAAGGATGACATGCTCTCCACTTTTGTAATATCCATCAGGGGCATGCCGTGTGGACATTTGGTCATGTGTAGTCTCTTAACTGGAATCTCTGAGTTGGGCCACCCTGACTCACTGTAAGATTAGATGGACAAACACCATTGATTGATGATAATCTGTGTCATCTCTATCCATGATGGATATCATAAGTGAGACCAACTGATCTAAGGCCTCATTCAGTAGCTGTTAACTCAATCTCATGATAAGAGAATATACCATCACATTCCCCTTCCCATGAGTATAGGTTATCTCGAATACATAGTCCGGGAGTAACTCTATCCAACGTCTCTGTCTCATATTAAGGTCCCTATAAGAAAAGTTATATGTCATACTATTGTGTTCAGAGTAGAAGATGAATCGTTCACCCATAAGGTAGTGTTGCCACATCTTCTGAGAAAATTCTACTGCTTCCAACTCATGTTTAGGAGTCACATAGTACTTCTCATGATGTTTTAGCTATCGTGAGCCATAAGAAATCATTAGTTTCCCATGCATCAGGTCACAACCATGAAAAAATATCGATGCTTCATAGTACACCACATAGTCGGCACCATCCTATATAAACCTCAATATAGGATCACTCATCAAGATCTACCTCAGCAATTGAAAGTTATGCTATCATCCATCTATCCACATGATGGGTTTTACATTTCTTGTCAATGTTTTCATGGGTGATGCCTCTCTCGAGAAGTCAGGTAAAACCCTATGATAGTACCCAACCAACCCCAGAAAACTTTGCACCTCAGTATAAGTTTTGGGTTGATCCCAAGAAAGAATCGCCTCAGTCTTTTCTAGATACATTAAAACTCCAGACTCTATGATGACATGTCCTAGAAATTAGACATTTAGTATCCATAACTCAAACTTTGAGAGATTTTTGTAAGGAATGTGCACTCCGAGTCTGTCCATAACCATCCCCAGTTGTATAACATGCTTATCTTCACATTATTAATACATTAAGAACTTATAAATATAGGGCATTCGTCATTCCAAAAAACATGAATAATTACTATTAGTGGTCATAGCGACATCTGAATGTTGTCTTCATGATATTCTCACCTCGTACTCAAAGCTGGTCATAGACTAATGTGAGTTTTATCTTAGAGAACCTTCTAGCAATCTTTAGCTGATTGAAGAGGTCATCAATCCTAGGTATAAGATACTTGTTCTTCACGGTCACCTAGTTCAGGTAATATATGTCCACGCATAACCTCTAGAATTTTTCTTCCTTCTTTGAATCCAACACTAGGGATTCCAATAGTGAAACGCTGGGACTTTCTAACCCCTTACTCCTATAGTCCCCAAAATATACCCTCAACCCCCAAAGCTCTACGGGATTCATCCGATATTCAATTGTAGATATCGGTGTCATCCCGAGGTATAAATCAATGAAAAAATCTTCCTCTCTATGAAGAGGTAGTCATGGAACATACTAAGTAAAGACTTCATCATACTCATCGAAGCCTCTAATTCTAATGTCGGTTTACTTCTATCACACTACTAACATTCACTGGATATATCTAGTCATCCAAATAACATTCAACCAAAATGGTTCTCTCTAGCACCCAAGCATAAGTATGAATGTATAGAGGAATAGTGTCGGATCAGATTTCCCTAAACACATATCGCTTGGAGGTCCAAGCCAAAAAGAATTGGTCGCATCATATTCATTGAGTGCCTAGAAGGGTCGATTCACCTTGATGAATACTCATCTACTAACATGTCTTCCTGCCAAAGATGCATAATATCTTTGGAACGCATAGCCCTTAGATTTTATGGAAATATCCCCTTCTTATAGAGAGGTTCTCAAGATATGTCCATGATAAAGTCACCTCATCATATGATCAGTTAATCTAAACCTCATAATTTCCCTACAGAGCCACGTATTAGGCACACTTCCAGGACTACCATCTGATCTAATGATGCATTGACAAGAAGAATAACTCAGACACCACCTCAAACAAGTCCCGAGCCATCTTTGATTCGGGATCACCTCATATCCTGGGGGGTCTCTGTCGCTGAAACTTGAGAATGGAACTGGTACTACATGTATTATCTACTAGAAGTGTCAGTAGTAACTACTGACCAACGAGCATCAGAAAAGCTGAGACACCGCCTGAAGGTTCCATCTCAGGAAACTGTCACAATACAGAATCCTTAACACTCTATAGACCATCCTTGTGGTCACACACTGGAATCCTATCTAGCTATTTGTGAGGGGGCATCTTGAAACAGAACAAGATAAATAATTATTAATATATTACACTTGGTGAGCTTACTCAAACTCAAAAATATCACGAGGAAATAGTCAACTCCAATATGATGCATGCAACCAGTGTTTTTATGAATAGAGATGATAATCAGAATTCATTGTCTGGGTGTATGGATACGTCGGCCACTACACCAACATTAGACTCCCCAAATTTGAAATTGCAACTCGAATCATTTAAAATTATTTCCCAAAAAGGAAACATTAGATTCCTGGTCATTGAGGTAGAACCGAACACCACTGATACCACTTTTTCATGACCCATCCCCCAGGGCTCGTGTTGTGACAACCCCAAGCCCACCTCCCAAAGTCTAGGGGCTGGAGACTTGCACCGAAGGGATTATTACACAAGTGGGAGGCATTTTCCTGAGTAAATATATGCACACACGCACACACAACCATGCCCCAAAATACTAGAAATATTAAAACAACCAATGAGTAAAGCTACAAGTTTTAAGTAAAATGGGCCAGAATACAAACTCAATAAAAGACAAACTAAAAACAGGAATGTAAAAAAGATATCTATAAGATGTTTGTAGAAGACCCCACCTGAAGGGTAGGTGAAGGACAGTTGTCTGTAGTCATCTAGGTACTCTCGTTCATCCCATATCACTAAGAACCACCTGGTCCTGGACCACCATGGTCTCTGGAAAACTATCAGTTCATCTCGTCTTTCTGAGCACCACCTAGTCCTTGACCACGAAGATCTATGTCGAATCATCGATTACCTACACTGTACATGACACGTGCAAACAAAGCCTATGTAGGGGTGAGTGAAAAAATACTCATTAGGATCCCTAAACCCCAATGGAAAAACCACAAAGAAATCCACAAAGAAAGGCACAATGAATGACAACTCACACAGGTATAATCTATACTATAGAACAAAAGACCATTAGTCGCAACACTGAACACCTTAGACAGCTATGGGACGCATCCCACATGATTAATGTTGGTATGTTGGGTAACACTGAGCTACTCCCCAATGTGGGAATGTTGGTTAACACAGAGCCGCTTCCTATATTGTCCATCATAATGAGGTTCTCATACTTGATGAGTATCGTGGGTGTGTCGGGTCACACCGAGTCGCTCCCCACTGTGGGTCTGCCAGGTCACACAGAGAAAATTCCCACTGGGCCATCATAGCTTATCCACACAGAGTCAACTGTAGCTGATAAAGGGTCTGTTGTCACCAGTCTTCGGGTCTCAGTTAGCTGTAGGTTTCCCGCACATAGTGCACTTGATTCCAGGAGAAACTGCTCCTCGATACATTTTTTTCATTTCAACATCCATGAAATCCTCCTTAGAGTATTAAAAAATAATTACCTCAACACAAATGTCTCAACACAAAAATAAAATCATCAATCAGATGCCCTAATTGAATGATATTGGCATTTTAGTCAACATGGGAATGTTCAGTCTTAGCCCAGTCTGTCCTGATCCAACCTAGCCATAGGGCCAGGACCATTGCGGATTGCTGGACCCAGCTTGGTTCGACTAGGGGTCTAGCCTGCTGGGTCACCCAATGAACCTGTTCTATCTGCTCGTGCCCACAAAATAATGTCTGGTTTGTTCCCATCATGGTCCGCTCATTGGCCCAATTTTATTCCACCGGCCCAGCTTGAAAAAGTGGTCTAGATTAATTCAATGCTCAATTCATGCAGCCTGATATGCCCGGTCTTTACCTCCCCCTCAGCCAGTCATTCCACTCATGAGGATCGGTGTCCTGTGTGACCTGTGGAAAGCCATAGGTCCCTTCCCATCTATCACAACATCAAGCCAAGGCCTCCTCTGCAGACGACCATCCTGGTGTTGGTCGGGTCCTACACACCTCATGGAAGGCCGCTCCTCTGACGTGGCCCCCGAGCAGCGTCTCCCTCCAAGAAAGGTCTTTCACGCAGACTTTTCTTCTAGATTGAACTGTGGCTTTGCTGTGGGTCCACCCTGCCTCTGCAGTTTGCAGACCATGAACTTCCACCGCATGCACCTCCAACATGCTTCCAGCATGAAACCTCCCTCCTACCACCACGGCCAGGTTGTAGAGGCCTCATTACATTTCTGCGACCTTTTTTCCATCTCATGTCAGTGTCATGGCCCGCCTAGCCACATCCCTTCTGGCCAACACCTCCTCGGCGGATCCACTGCTAGCATTTCACCATGAAGAAACAGATAGATATATAGAGAGAGTGGGTCAAAAATAACACTAAAATGAACAACCATCCTTTTCGTTTTGGTCCAGGATTGTTCATGTTAGTGGAATCACAACGTACCTAGAATAAGTGGTGGAATAATTAAAAAGATAAACTATCCCCTTTTGTATCCCGCTTCATTAACCATCCTGCACGAATGATAAATCTTCATGTTAACTTGTGTGTGGGTTAACCCGTGTTCATAATTTAACAAAATGAACCAAGAAAGTAATTCACATAGAAACCATAAAACCCCTACCTGGGATAGATGTAAGTCGATGAAGAGCGGGGTCACATGTCTCAGTTCTCCATTCATGATATGCCTCTCATGTTCCTAGTGATCCTTCGAAAGGTGGAAGAAGAAAGTGTTCGTCATCTGACATTGTGGAGGATTCCTCATCATTGATTCATCAGAGAAATTCCCATATCCCCCACCATTTCTCCAACCAATTATCTCATTAAAATAGAAACGCATCATTCATTTCTGTTACGCTCAATCATCACGTCGTTACACTGCTTCATTTATGAAATTGTATCACTATTACACTTCATTCAATATGCCTCATTAATGGGATTAATTTAATGAGTTTCATCATCACCTCATCTTCGCACCGTAGTGATAACGTTTCACTACTCAAAGGTGAGGAAAAAACAACTTTTTAATTTTTTTCATTTCTCTCTCAAAAATATGAAAATTAACTTTTTTTCCACACCCCACGCTGGTCGAGGATAGGTCCATTCTTAGGTAATTTCTCCATTTCAGATTCAATAGGGCCCTTGTATTTTCTATCCTTGCACCAATTTAGAAGATTCTAAAACCATGCATGCATTCCATTTTAATTCCCTTAATAAATATCAAAAAACTATCATTCCCCATCATCCTATACTGGTTGAGGTTTAGCTCCTTTTAAGTGAAACATAGCATCACGAGCCCCATGATACTCTTAAATTTCCAAACCAATTTATCGTTGAGGGGTTATAAGTAGTTTAAAATAAAAAAAATTGTCACTTAATTATTTTATTTACGGCAAAAAACTGATTTTCCCTGTTTGCACGTGCTGGCCAACATTACATTCACGAGGTCAACAGGGGTCTTTAATTTTTAGTTCGAGTCACCATTTGAGAATTATAATCAATTAAAAAATAAACTAATCTTATTATTTATTTTATTTACAGTTATTCCATTTTTTGGTTTTCTCATTGATTCATGGAATGACTAATCTTATGTCGGGACTAGGGTAAATCCCCAATCCTGAATGTAATGATGCCCTCTGATTACTGGTCTAGGAATCTATTTATGATATATTCTAATTTTATAGTAAAACTACTAATGTGAACTATATAAAACTTAACATTTTTTGATGGATCATTATGTGCAATCCGGGACTCGGAATAACATGCCAAAATTGAATTGTGGATCATTTTTATAATGTCTCAATACAATTTATTCTAATTTTCATGGTTTTGGCTATTTGACATTTGTATTACTCTAAAATGACACTTTTATATCTAAAACATGAACTTGGAGTCAACTGGTGACATCATGAATTATATTAATGTGTGTTTGAATCATAAAAATAAAAAATTAATTATAGATTAGTTTCATAATGTTGGAAAACCTTTTATGACTTTTTTATCAAATGTTGCTTTGTGACATGCTATTCGAAATAAAATGTCACTTATTTATTGAAATAACAAAATTTGAGTCATAATGGAAACATATTATGTCTTATTGATGTGTGTTCATTTCCTACAAATCAAAAATGAATTATTGATGTATTTACTAAATTTTTAAAACAAACTAATATATTTTTATTGGTTTAAATATTGCGACACATTTTTTGAACTAAAATGACAATTTTATATTGAAAAAAAACACTTATAGTCATAACTACATGCATTGAATTTATGTATGGACTATGGTCCATGTAATACTTACTTCTACGGGCCTTGTAAGGGATCCATATCACCCCTTGAAAGGTAGATTATCAAAATCAATAAAAAAATGAAGGCCTTAGGGCCATTGGAGGAGGATTCATACGTACCGTATCATGTTTTAAATTGATGTGAGGTTAGTTCCAAAATGAAAAAACGAAATATGGATGATTTTCGTTTATTTTGAAAAAAATACAAGATCATTCACTCATTTTTGGTAATATGACATGTATTTTCCATTGAAATGACTCTTTTATATTAAAAGAACAGACTTGGAGTCATAAAGGCCAAATAAAATGAATAATTGAGATTTATTCAACTCCTATAAACCAAAAATGAAATATGGATCCTTATACTATAGTTTCAAGAAAACCTGAGATCATTTAATCAATTTTGTCTTTGTGATGCAAGTTTTACACTAAAAAACAATTATATTGTAAACACACACTTGGTGTCATATCATCTAAATCATGTGTATGATTAATTTGTGGTTGATTACTACAAGAATAAAATGAATTTTGAGTCATTTTAATAAATGTTGAAAATAATATGATCTTGTTTGATTGGTTTTGGCTGGGTGACTAATGTTATAAACTAATATGACACATTAATATTGAAAGAAAAAATTTCAACTCATATCAACCACATCGTACATTGTATTGATGTGTGGTTTATTCATACACATAGTGGATGGATTATTGATTTTTTGCTAGATATTTAAAATTATATGATGTTATTTTCTATGTTTTGACAATGTGCCACATGTTTTTAAAAAAATGTCACTTTAAGTGTGAAATCATGTTGTTTGTGTCAAATAGGTCACATCATGTGTTGGATTGACATGTAGTAGATTCATTCATTCACAAAATGAATTATATATCATTTTCCAAAATTATGAATACAATCTGATCACATTTTATCAATTTTGAAAATGTAACATGCATTTTAATAGTGATATTTTTTTATTTAAAACATGCACATACAATCACATATACCAAATCATCTATTGGATTTATTTTTGGTAAATTCCTACACATATCATATTATTTAGTGATATTTTTCTAATATTTTTAAAAAATCATCATGTTTTCTCTTTTTGGACCATATGAAATCTGTTTTAAAGAAAATTACATTGTAGAGATTAACCAGTGTCTCCACATTTTCAATATCAATATTTATTTCAAAATTATTCACATTTAATTAAGTAATTTGACATTGAGAATTGACGAGGATATGGGATAGTAAGTGATTATAATAGGACCCACACTATTTTTATAAAAACATTAAAAGATTTCAATATATAAAATGAAAATCATTAGGCTATATGAATAGATGTAACTTCCCCTATAGTTGGAAGTATATCTTCATTTTTTTGGGTATAATGATCCTCGAACCACTTTTTCCTCTACATTACCTCATCTGTATCCTTTATTTCCAATCTTCTTAAGAAGTAACATAGATGTTTAATTTTTTATAAGTTTATCAGAAATGAATTTTTCAGTTTATACTAACTAAAAATATCCCCTAAATGAAAAAAAATTAGTGAATTGTTGAAATTTATATTAGTCTATACTAGATCATATACTTATTAGGTAATCGCAACAACTTGTTGTCAATAAACATTCTGAATCCATGTACTCTACACACTCATCTCCAAAAGAAATCCTATTTTGAGTACGTATATTGTTTTATGTAATGGTAGTAATCGAAAAATTTATACAAACAATGTATTATAGAATATTTTAAATGATATTATCATTACCATTAAAATTACTTATTTTTTATTCAAGTTTTATGATGGTATAAAATAACCTACATAAATTTTTAAATGTAATATCTACATAAATTTTCATTATCTTTTTTTGAAAACATTAGAATCATTGACCAATATAATTAAATTATTTTGAAATACATTTTTATAGTTAATGCTTACTAAATATACATTAATTTTCTTCCATTTGAAGAAATACATTTGAACTTTTCTCAGTCACTAACCTAATACCATGATTTAAAAAATATTTTTTGATCATGCTATCATAAAAATAATATTGATAAAAATGTAAAATATATTATTTGAAGTGTATACATAAAATTATGAATGTATTGAATAAAAAATGCACAATATACATCATCTGAAGTAATTTTGTTTTAAATTCGTGATTTGGATAAAAAAATATTTGGGGTACCCATATTGAATTCAAATAACATAAAACACATCCTAAAAAATAAAAATAATTAATGTAAAAGGTAAAAAAACATTATTATATGATTATATTTTAATGTTTTAAAATGAAAATTTTGGAATCAAGAGGTGCATGTCTTCTATAATTGTATTTCTAGACACATCACATAGGTAATCTTTTCTTTTCAAAATCATTCATTTCCTAGGAATTGTTTTCTATTGAATTGAAAAAGGGATTAATGAGTCCCAATATTCACTGGGTTTTCCTGTTATATTATAATAAAATGTATATCTATTGAAAATATGAATAGTTATTAAATTTATTGAACATATTAGATCAATTTTTTGGAAAAATTATTATGAAAATTTGACTCATGTTTGTATTCAATTTTGAGACTTCCAACCATTAAAACTTTATAATATCATTTATACTCTCTAGACCAACCGCGTCTATACTAATATCTCAAAATATTTCTTCTTAATATCCCATATAGGATATATTTTCATCTTTTAATATTGTATCCACATGAACTTGTAATTTTATTATATTCAGAAGTGAAATTTGTGTGGTGAAGGTACTCTCAGAAGGCCATTTTTTTATTTCAGGGATAATCTTCTAGATTGTCTTGATTTGACTATTCAATTCCCTTTTTTTGTTTTAATTAATAACATACATCAT